>JAZDUA010000777.1:0-562851 GCA_038098605.1 Gryllus longicercus | reverse complement strand
TTGCCTTCTCCATTATTGTCGTTTCGTTTATGTTTTTCAATAACAACATTTTCCTGTAAGATCATGATGTAAAATTACAACCAGCACAATGTATTCTTGCAATCTATTTATATTATTACATCTTAATTCAAATGCAATATTCATACTTTATTTTCAACCTTATTGGCATTTTCCCTCTGTCTTTTACTTCATTGAAATGTATGACAAACAGTCGCAAAGCTATTCTCCATTGCATAGAGTGCTGAACGGAATAGAACGCACCATGGTCCGAGAAGTCGAGCTCCTCGCGGAGACGAAAATAAACTCTCTATATGCAAATGCAGCGTCGAAAGCCGAAAAACAAAATCTACGCATGACTTCATTTCACCCAGACGTCTTTTTTCATAGTTCTAATTGAGTTCTGAGGTCTGGTACACTGAGTTTGCGCTATGAAAGCGTGGTGAAGATAAACAAAAATCTCTGGGTTATTGGTGAAAAGGATATGTAACCTGGAGAGGTGTGGCCATCTCGATTACGAACAGCGCGTATTTATATATAACTTACTTCCCAACTGACTTGAAATTACTAAATGAAACTCAATGCATGAATCCTTTAAACTAAACAAAATATTCTCAATAAAAAGATTTCCTGAATTTGTAAAATTTTGTGCAAATGTGAGATAATTATTATATGTGTTTATAAGAGATTTGTAACAACCATTTTAACATATTTTTATTTATTCTGATATAGTTGCAGTAATGAGTGATTTGAAACAACTTTAAGAAGTGTGTTCATGAATCAAATTACGAGAATCTGACAAGATAGGAATACGGTTTATATTACCTTGGGGTACATAACTTATTCTGGTATTAATTCATTAATTGCTCAATTCGTGACTTAATATTTTTTTTCAAATTCATATATGTCTTCGGTGTTCAAAGTTATAAATTACGGAAAAATGATAAACTTGAAAAAATAAATACGGCTGTTGAGTAGAAATATCGACATGTGTGTGTTTACGATGCATGAATAATTTTGACCTCTGCAACAGCGCTTTGAGAGCAGAGAGCAAATAATAGAAACAAACACAAGACCCATTTCCACAGCAACCATCAAGTGCGAACGAGCTCCATTTCACAAGAGGCACAAAGGCGCGCCACCCCTCAACGCTCAACCCCGACGTGCCCCCTGCTTTGTTCCCTTTACAGGAAACCGAATCCCCTCCCCAATTGTTCCAATTCGCCGTAATTTGTATCAGTAAACCTGGGACCCCCCCCCCCCGCCGTCCGCGGCAGCTGATGCGCTCCGGAGCATGTGTGGCCGCGCGCGCAACGATAAAGCCGAGAACGACTCCCGTAAAATTGAATTGCACGCACGTGATGCGACTCTAAACGCGTCGATTGATCGCTGCGCCGAGGGAAACCGGTGAGCAGGCCGCGGCAGCGGAGGCGCATCGCGAAGGGATCCGGGGCTCCCGCGCCGAAGGGACGAGATGAAGAAGTGGCCAAGAAAGTACGTGACCATTCACGTTGTCATACTTTGGTAATTGGTGTATTTTTCATTCTCCTTCAAAATGTAAAAGAAATGAAATTATCGAATGAGTTCTCTTCTCTTTCTCTTCCCTCTCTCCTCTCTCCCTCTCTCCTCTCTCTCCCTCTCCTGACTCTCTCCTCTCTCCCCCTCTCTCCTCTCTCTCTCTCTATCCAACGCAAATGCAGACATAATATTACCTGATTTTGTTGTTTTTTCTCTGAAATTGTATGGATTACTAATTGAAATGCATTACTGTATTATGAAGGATTGAAAACAACATATTTCCCTTGAGCCAAGCGAAAGTCTGAGATGTTCCTACGACGAAAGAAACGATAAAAGAGACGAGTAAAATAGAAACAAAAGAAGGGGAAAAAAAGTAGGCAATCAAGAAAGAATGAGAGTTATACAGAGAATGAGAGGGACAGAGAAAGCAGAAGAGACGCTAACTGTAAGGAAATAGTGGCAGAAGTAATAAGATAGCAAAAGAAATAGTAAAAGATGGTCTAAAAGCTGTGGAGGAGACAATATCTCTCAGCAACAAGAATAAATATAAACATATGAGCGAAATTAGGAATTAACGATGTGAGAAGTAATTTATGTTAGGTTAGAAGAAGTAGCGTTATATTTTCCGTCTTAGGAACACAGACTTGCGCTTGGTTCGAAAGAAATATAAGGTTATGTATCCTTCAAAATACAGTAATGCAATTCAATTACTAATTCATAAAACTTCAGAGAAAAAACAACCAAAAGGTAATATGCCTGCATTTGCTTTGGAAAAAGAGGGAGGGAGACAGGAGGAGGAGGGAGAGAGAGAGGAGGAGGAGGAGGAGGGAGAGAGAGAGAGGAAGGGGAGGAGGAGGGAGAGAGAGAGGAGGGGGAGGAGGAGGGAGAGAGAGAGGAGGGGAGGAGGAGGGAGAGAGAGAGGGAGGGGAGGAGGAGGGAGAGAGAGAGGAGGGGGAGGAGGAGGGAGAGAGAGAGGAGGGGAGGAGGAGGGAGAGAGAGAGGAGGGGAGGAGGAGGGAGAGAGAGAGGAGGGGAGGAGGAGGGAGAGAGAGAGAGGAGGGGAGGAGGAGGGAGAGAGAGAGAGGAGGGGAGGAGGAGGGAGAGAGAGAGAGGAGGGGAGGGAGGAGGGAGAGAGAGAGAGGAGGAGGAGGAGGGAGAGAGAGAGGAGGGGAGGAGGAGGGAGAGAGAGAGAGGAGGGGAGGAGGAGGGAGGAGAGAGAGAGGAGGAGGAGGGGAGAGAGAGAGGAGGGGAGGAGGAGGAGAGAGAGAGAGGGGGGGGAGGAGGAGGGAGAGAGAGAGAGGAGGAGGAGGAGGGAGAGAGAGAGAGGAGGGGAGGAGGAGGGAGAGAGAGAGGAGGAGGAGGGAGAGAGAGAGGGGAGGGGAGGAGGAGGGAGAGAGAGAGAGGAGGGGAGGAGGAGGGAGAGAGAGAGGAGGGGAGGAGGAGGGATAGAGAGAGGAGGAGGAGGAGGGAGAGAGAGAGGAGGAGGAGGAGGGAGAGAGAGAGAGGAGGAGGAGGGAGAGAGAGGAGGAGGAGGAGGGAGAGAGAGAGGAGGAGAGGAGGAGGGAGAGAGAGAGGAGGAGGAGGAGGGAGAGAGAGAGGAGGAGGAAGGAGGAGGGAGAGAGAGAGGAGGAGGAGGAGGAGGGAAGAGAGAGGAGGAGGAGGAGGGAGAGAGAGAGGAGGAGGAGGAGGGAGAGAGAGAGGAGGAGAGGAGGGAGAGAGAGAGGAGGAGGTGGAGGGAGAGAGAGAGGAGGAGGAGGAGGGAGAGAGAGAGGAGGAGGGAGAGAGAGAGAGGAGGAGGAGGAGGGAGAGAGAGAGGAGGAGGAGGGAGGAGAGAGAGAGAGAGGAGGAGGAAGAGAGAGAGAGAGGAGGAGGAAGAGAGAGAGAGAGGAGAGGAGGAGGAGGGAGGGAGGAAAACTCATTTGATAATTTAATTTCTTTACAATTTGAAGTAGAATGAGAAATACACCAATTACCAAAGAGTGTCAACGTGAATGTATGGCCACATCCTGTAACTCGCTTCATCATGCTCCACTGAATGGAATATGTCAAAATTTAAGTTGAATAGACAAAAGCATTTATTTTAAATACTCATTGTTTTTATACATTACGCTAAGTGTACTGATTGTGAACAGCAATTTTATGCCTCATAAAACTTCCTTTCAACAATAGCCGTTCCAGTACAGTAAGCGCAATCCGCATTTCAATAAACTGTCGTTTTTTGTAGGTAAACAAAATCTGCATATTCCAAGTTCAGTTTTGTCCAATACGCATGTACAAGATACAATAAGGTCCAAACACGCTCGTTTAAATCAATACAAAAGCAAGACACAAAGTTTGCCATACCGACTCGTATTTTGCACTTGGCATAACGTTATTAAACTCTTACGCTTCGTTTCCAGCACAGGATGAATTGAATTCAATTGATGCCTCAATTTATGTGGCGAGACTCGGGCCATCAGGCCCGCTCTTCCGTCTGACCACGCAAAATTCGCTACGCTCCTTTCATCAACTAGCGAGAAAGGAGGTATTTCTTGGGCGAGAAACAGGCGATTTGAATTGAGCTCAGAGGCGTCATTTAGGCTTGAGGATCTTTTACATGCAAGTAAATCTACTAACATGGGACAGCCCGGCTTTACTTCCCCTCCGAAGGAAACCGTACGAAGGAACCCGCTAACTTGGGTACAACAGTCTGGTACGCTAACCGTTACACCATCGCAGCGCGCACAGGAAGACAGGAGTGCAGCGTTAAGAGCGCCATACTCTAGAAACTCTGATGTAAGCTGCAGCCGTATATCTCCATCACATTACACTTTTTCTACAGTTCCACACATAAATACCACTAGCTCTTGCGCCTCGACCGATAAAGAATGTAAGGGGCTGCACGCTAATAAGAGCAGTGAAAGGGGTGCAGGCGGCTTCCGGGAGAATCAATCGCAGCATCCGCCCTCGCTTCCGTACTCCGGGGGGCGAACCGAAAATTCCTCGAAGGGAAACGCAGGCTCCACGCAACGCGGCTCCTCCGCAACGCAAGAAAACGCGAGAAAAAGGCGGCGAAACGCGAGGGAAAGCAAAGCGGACGGCCAGCCGCCTCCGCACGCCGGAACGTCTCCCGAAGGGGCAGCCGGCCGGAAGAGCCAGCGGTGGAGGAGGAGATGGCGACCGAAGAGGCAGCGGTACAGGTGGAGATGGTCAACAATACATATGAAGATGAAAAACGAAGAGGCAGCGGTACAGATGTACAATACAAAGACAGCGGTTGGAGAAATTGCGACCGAAAGGGTAGCGGTACAGGAAGAAATAGCGACAGATGAGACAGCGGTACAGGTGGAGATGGCCAACCAACAGGCAGCGGTACAGGTGGAGATGGACAACCAAGAGGCAGCGTTACAGGTGGAGAGATGGCGACAGAAGAGGCAGCGGTACACGTGGAGAGTTGGCGACCGAAGAGGAGGAGATTGCTGGCGAAGAGACCGCGGTACAGGTAGAGATGGCGATCAATAGGCAGCGGTACAGGTGAAGATGGCCAACCAAAAGGCACCGGTACATGTGGAGATGGACAACCAAGATGCAGTGATACAGGTGGAGAGATGGCGACAGAAGAGGCAGCGGTACAGGTGGAGAGATGGCGACAGAAGAGGCAGCGGTACAGGTGGAGAGATGGCGACAGAAGAGGCAGCGGTACAGGTGGAGAGATGGCGACAGAAGAGGCAGCGGTACAGGTGGAGAGATGGCGACAGAAGAGGCAGCGGTACAGGTGGAGAGATGGCGACAGAAGAGGCAGCGGTACAGGTGGAGAGATGGCGACAGAAGAGGCAGCGGTACAGGTGGAGAGATGGCGACAGAAGAGGCAGCGGTACAGGTGGAGAGATGGCGACAGAAGAGGCAGCGGTACAGGTGGAGAGATGGCGACAGAAGAGGCAGCGGTACAGGTGGAGAGTTGGCGACCGAAGAGGCAGCGGTACAGGTGGAAATAGTCAACCAAGAAGCAGCGGCACAAATGGAAATTGCTCACGGAGAGGCAGTCATAATAGTGAAAATGACGAACGGAGAGGGCATGGTAAAGGTGGAAACGGCGGACGCAGATGGGGCGGCTCTGTTTGAGAAGCCATCGATGACAATGTACTCAGAAATAGAAAGAGAGAACACAATGAAAATGAAGTGAGAGGGGAACTACCATCATCGACAAATGGTGATGTCTGAAGTGGCGGCGACTGTGATGTGTCAGTGCTGATGGAGATGGTAGTCAGACCAGCCTTAGATCGTTAAAGGACGGACGGTGGAGGACAGTGACGTCTGAAGCGAGGCGGACAGGCGCGGGCAACTTATCAAAGGCGGTAGCGGTGCTAACGACGGCGCACGTGGCGCCGCGAGAGGTCGTGTGGAAGGGGCGTTAGGGCGCGGGTGGGGAAAGGGCGCCGCCTCTGCCACGCCCCCCCTCCCTCGGTCGAGGAGGTTTGCGTTCTGCCTCTGAGGAGGGAGCGTGTTGGCGCATGAAGAGGTGCTGCACAAGGGCGGGAAAATGTGCGGGGGCAAAAGAGTGGAAGGGAGACGCAAGGCGACTCGAAGAAACACAAAATACGGCCAAACGTAAAGCGTTAGTACATCTTCCTTATAACAGCTTACAAAGTCACTGACTTTGCAAAATAAATGTTATTAAATCTTATTAAAATGTTCAGAAAACGTCATTTGGTGTAATATAGTTAAACTCGTAATCATTTATTTCGACAACGTTGTCAATTTAACATCCTACAGTCTCTAGTGTCACCGTCTAATCTCATGAGATTATGAATATTATTCATATTGTCGTTTTGTACTGAAGTAACTCGGAATAGAAAACAAAACCTACAATGTCTATATGCGTATTCAGCTACTTAATAGACCCATGATGCAAGTCCGTTTAACCGTGATGTAGCCTAAGTACTACTTTCAGGGATATAAATCCCCTTCTGTGCAACCACTGCCCTCCACAACTAAAACATCTATAATTTTCATTACCCAATGCAAGCATTTCCCTTTCCTTCCTGATATTAACCTCTAATTCACGTTGCCTTGGACAACTGCAATTTAAAGAGTCAGTAACGACCTGATCAAAATTGCTCAACATCCACCTTTCTACTCGCAAACACTGATGAATCAGGCTTACTTTCAATTATATAATATGTATAATTAATGTAATGAACATGTAAAAGAAAACTAAAATAATCTACAATTTCGTCATTCAGTTCTTATTGCTAGACAGACACAAATATTTTCTGAAGGCTACCACGCTGCATTTATTCAAAGAAAACTTGTGAAACTGTCTAGCACGCAGTCCGCTTTAGTCTGTTACCACCGACATTCACCCATCACACATTTCGCATGGTGTCATTTGAATACATCGTGGCGGGGGGCTTTCCCGTAAATAACTTGCGTGACTCGCGCTTTCGTCGTCCGTGACTCTCACCAGACCTTTCTTTGGGCGCGGCGTGCGGTCACCTCCACACGTCGCAGACGGCGCGTAAACAAAGGACAGCTTCACGTGAATGAGCCGTGTCCTGAATGGCGAGTGCATGCTCTACGAGATGGTTTAGGCATTGTTACGCGGAAGCGGTGAATCTCCACACCGCAGTGAAAAAAACTTTTTGATCTTTTGGTGTTAGGTACTTCACGTGTGTCCAACGGCGCACCCACAATTTTTCACTGACGTTAATAAAAAATGTATTTTAATTCGCTAACTAATTGTTAACATATGTAAATTTAACAATTTGTTATACTGAATGTCTATTGTTAGTAAAAGCTATATTTTTTGAACCGTCAGAAGTGGCTGCTCTGTTGGTACTCAGAAGGAATCCCTGAGTTTCAAGAGGCCTTTGTCCGCAAGAGTTTGTACGTGCTTAATAAACACAATTTGGAATAGGTGTCCATTGGCTTCAGGGAGGGGGGGGGCGGGCTTAACCCGTATTACCCACATAAACACACAACTTGAGTGTGCCACTGTGCACCACATCGTCATAATTTGTTTGGCAGTTCAGCTAAAAATACGTAAAACGTTATCAAAGTTATTGCAAGGTATATGGAATATATTAATGAAAACTTGGCCTTTACAATCTTCCATAAAATAATGAGATTGAAAAGGATAAGTGAATCAAGTTTAAGACGTATATCGAATTGCATTTCCTCTTAATGCAGTTTGATACCTGAAAATCGGTTGACCTAATAGGTAACAACGATTTCTGATTTAAACACTGTAAATCAGGCATTTGATTTCACAGCAAATGCAAGCTCGATCAAGAAAACAAGCTTAATCCATTTGCAAAATTTCACTAGAGAAAAAGTCTTCTGGATTCCACACGCGGCTTGTTATAAAAGAAACATTTTCTCACCACACTTAAGTAGGTGAATAAGCTGAATATGAACTATTGTAAAGCATTTCCTATAATAAGCAAAATGTAAAAAATATAATTTGGTAAATGCAATGATCGCAAACACGTCGAATGTAATGTTCCTTCGGGACGAGGTTTGAAAACTAAACAAAACCACAAATAGACCATAAAACCGTAAACAAGTAACTCCTGGTTATCTGATAACCTGCAAATAAAATTGATATTTGGAGACATGTTCAGGACATATCACAAGCACTTCAGCGTGAAAGATTCTTGCTGTTATGTTTAAGTTATAATAATTAAAACAATTTGAACATATTTGCCAAAAAATGGGAATTTAAAATAAGCATATACACGTGTGAGGACTTTAAGATTACGGAGTCCAAGTAATTCACAAAGAAGGTAAAATGCAATTGAATTTGCAAGGTAAAATGCAACTGAATTTGCTCCCGCAGATTTCCTCGAGCGAAGGCATTGCAGAACGCGGAGGCGAGGACGCATGTGAACTTTGCAGCGCAGTAACAACGCGGGTGTAGCAGGCGATTGCAGGGCTGCGCGGCGGTGGCCCAACGCGGCAGCCCCGCGCGGCATTGTGTCTGCGCTGTTGTTACCTCACGCCTCGCCCAACTGATCTGCGGCGGCGGTGAGAGCGCGGGAGAGCACGTGCACGTTCACGTTCACACTCCCGCCCATGCCTCCCACGTGGCCCGCGCTGCCACTGCCCGCCGTCTCCACCTCAACTATCTCGTCCCTCATTCTCCTACCCCTCGCTGTCGCTCTCCTCCGCCCTTCCTCCTCCTCCTCCCTTACTGCTCTCCTCCTCCTCCTCCTCCGCCCGTCCTCGTTCTCCTCCTCCTCCGCCCTTCCTCGTTCTCCTCCTCCTCCTCCTCCTCCACCCTTCCTCGTTCTCCTCCTCCTCCTCCTCCACCCTTCCTCGTTCTCCTCCTCCTCCTCCACCCTTCCTCGTTCGCCTCCTCCTCCTCCACCATTCCTCGGTTCTCCTCCTCCTCCACCATTCCTCGTTCTCCTCCTCCTCCTCCTCCTCCTCCTCCTCCTCCACCCTTCCTCGTTGCTCCTCCTCCTCCTCCCTCCACCCTTCCTCGTTCTCCTCCTCCTCCTCCTCCACCCTTCCTCGTTCTCCTCCTCCTCCTCCTCCTCCCTCCACCCTTCCTCGTTCTCCTCCTCCTCCTCCTCCTCCTCCACCCTTCCTCGTTCTCCTCCTCCTCCACCCTTCCTCGTTCTCCTCCTCCTCCACCATTCCTCGTTCTCCTCCTCCTCCTCCACCCATTCCTCGTTCTCCTCCTCTTCCTCCTCCTCCTCCACCCTTCCTCGTTCTCCTCCTCCTCCTCCTCCACCCTTCCTCGTTGTTCTCCTCCTCCACCCTTCCTCGTTCTCCTCCTCCTCCTCCACCCTTCCTCGTTCTCCTCCTCCTCCTCCACCCTTCCTCGTTCTCCTCCTCCACCCTTCCTCGTTCTCCTCCTCCACCCTTCCTCGTTCTCCTCCTCCACCCTTCCTCGTTCTCCTCCTCCACCCTTCCTCGTTCTCCTCCTCCACCCTTCCTCGTTCTCCTCCTCCACCCTTCCTCGTTCTCCTCCTCCACCCTTCCTCGTTCTCCTCCTCCACCCTTCCTCGTTCTCCTCCTCCACCCTTCCTCGTTCTCCTCCTCCACCCTTCCTCGTTCTCCTCCTCCACCCTTCCTCGTTCTCCTCCTCCACCCTTCCTCGTTCTCCTCCTCCACCCTTCCTCGTTCTCCTCCTCCACCCTTCCTCATTCTCCTCCTCCACCCTTCCTCGTTCTCCTCCTCCACCCTTCCTCGTTCTCCTCCTCCACCCTTCCTCGTTCTCCTCCTCCACCCTTCCTCGTTCTCCTCCTCCACCCTTCCTCGTTCTCCTCCTCCACCCTTCCTCGTTCTCCTCCTCCACCCTTCCTCGTTCTCCTCCTCCACCCTTCCTCGTTCTCCTCCTCCTCCGCCCTTCCTCGTTCTCCTCCTCCTCCGCCCTTCCTCGTTCTCCTCCTCCTCCTCCGCCCTTCCTCGTTCTCCTCCGCCCACCATTCGTCTCCGCCATTGCCTCGGCCCGCGTCGTGTCCTAATCCTCTATCCTTTCCACCCACTTCCGCCATCGCTTGTGCTCCCGATTCCACTGTCGTTCCCTCTCCTACACCTCCTTACCTTACCGCGCCCCGAGTTCTAGTTTGCAACTTTTTATTATTTTTACTACTAGTGCTAGTAATACTACTTTGTTTGCTAATCATATAAATCTTGCGAGTAAGCTACCTAAAGAAACAGAATTTGGTTCGGTGGTGGATTCCTTTCGCACTGAGTACAAGCGATGCCAGCGGGCGGGAGTCGGTCGAAGACAGCGGGGTGAGAAAGAGGGCTAAGCGAGCATTTGCTGATTCGGGCGCGACATCTCCTTTGGTCATCTTCGTACGTGTATTGCACGTTATATCCCTAGAGGTGGAAGTGTTCCTTCCATGCTAAAACTTGTGTGTGTGTGTGTGTGTGTGTGTTTGTGTGTGTAAGAGAAGAGGTAGGTCAAGGAAAATAAAGCAAAGATCACGCTTCCTCCGTGGCTTATGTGTTGGGGTACAGCGTAGTATTCCGTCATCCGCCTAGTATTAATCAGAAAAAACACAAAAAGCTATCAATCAGTGTAGCCGGCAGCTACAATTCACCGTCAGACAGAGGTTGCATTCACCAGCTAGGTATCAAGTCCCGAAAAGCGCATCCGCGGGGACTCGAACCCTAGCCCCTCACGGGCGTTGATGCTGCGAGTGAGAGCGTCCGAGAGAGAGCGAAGCGCGTGGGTGCAAAGAGGCAGGGGGCGAGAACGCCTTCGCCGGCGCGAGCAAAGAATGATGGGCGGGGGTTAAAGGCGGACGTAAGGAGGGCAGGGCGGAGGCGTGGACGACGACGGCGATACGTGCAGGCAGCACCCAACCCGGACCCGGGGGCCTGGTGTTCGAGGTGAGGCAGATCTAAAGGGAATGCGAAGTGACGCAGAGGAAGAGAGAGACGACGGGGCAGTCAGTCACAGAGGCGAAACAGTCTAGGAGAGAGCTAGGCGTGGAACGCAGAAACGTGGTTTAGAAACTTATTACATTGTTATCAGATCAGAATTTATGTTTGTGACCGGTGAGCAGAGAACCAACGACAAAGAGAATGAGAGTGACACTGGTGTGAATAGAATTCTGGTTAAAATAAAGACGGGCAACTTAACAAAATAACACTGGCTCCAACGTACTGTACCTTCCAAGTACTAGTGTAGAGTGGGATTGAGAAGTTATCAAGAAGCTCCGGTCAATACGAACTATGTGACGTCAACTATAGAACTCTCATCCGGTGAAATCTTTTCAGCTATCTGTTACTTCGCGACAGTAGGGAGGTATTACGCATGTGAGGTTGATAATTATGCGCGTCGTAGCAATGTATCATTTGCAGCGGACATTACAAGGAAATAAAACGTTACGGACTCAACCTAGGGCGGCTCACATTTTTAATTTGGTGTCTGTTACCGCCTCAATTGGCTCTCAGGTCATTCAACACAGATTCCCAGAGTACAAAGACATCAAAGCGCTGAATTACCCACATAATAAGTAGCAAACAAATTCGTGGCTATTGAAAGTATATCATCAAATTTTTATAGAAAAATGAGTAATATATGCTTCCCTTATTGTTGTTTTAAGGTTCCTTACATTTCACTTCTGTGGAGGCCACATTATTTATCTGAGAATGAAAATGTGTAATTACTATCACAAATACAAGCATGCAATCTTGCTCCAGATTAATAATTTATTCGTCGTATCTAATGCGATGGAGTTAAATGTGACGTTACAGATAAAAGAGAGAATGATAAGTACATCACTTTATAATCACAGTTATGAACCAGTGCGCACTATGCAAGGGAGCCGTAGGAAGCCGAAAGAGGAGAGATATTTGTCAAATTAACGCAGCAACGCACCAGAAGGTGAATGAATGTTCGCAGAAAGCGAATTGCTAGTTTTGTGGAGGGAACTCCAAGACCAGCAATCGCATGCGAGGTCTTCGGCACCGATTGGCACAAAAGTAAGTCATTCAGTCTTACACAGTCGAGTAAAACGCCACAGCAGATACGCGAGTGTCATGATGAAAGTTTATTCTCAAAATTGTCATGATAATCTACCGGTGCTAACTTGCATCACTGAGAATGTAAATTCAGAATGTCAAGTATTCGCTAGTGCTTGTAAGTCAACAGTTAACAACCTCCACAGAAATAAAATTGTTTAAATTAAGAAATAGCGGTGGCCTATCGAGAATATAAAAGCAATAGCTTAGCAAAACTGATTTATTAATTAATTATTGAGTAATTGAGTAGCGATTTCGAGAGCGACAATTACTAATGTCCTTAACTCACGTAAGTGTAGTGTATGTTTTTATCTCGGTAGGTGGTGATCTTCCTCGTTGGATGGCGAGATTAGGCACAGAGAATCACGTCGGCTTGCAGGTTTTTCCTAACCGGGTATCTCCCACCAACGGGGCACCGCGCCAGCCAGGACAAGCTCCCGATGGATCTCCCGACAAGTCGTGTAGAGTAGTGCATGTGAGTGTACGCGTGTGTAAGTAAGGGGGCGAAGACAAGGAA
Source organism: Gryllus longicercus (assembly GCA_038098605.1). Taxonomy (NCBI): domain Eukaryota; kingdom Metazoa; phylum Arthropoda; class Insecta; order Orthoptera; family Gryllidae; genus Gryllus; species Gryllus longicercus. The sequence continues at coordinate 550,353 of JAZDUA010000777.1, read as the reverse complement.
GGAGAAGGAAAGATCGCGTCCCTTTCGCGCGGTCCGCGTCCCTTTTGTCAGGGTACTGCTCCGGCATTCGCCTGGTGTTGATCGGATAAACCACAGCAAACCACCGATCAGAGCCGCCGGCCGCTAGAATTCTCCTCCTCACAGAGAAAGAATTCGACCTAGCTACGTAGCAAAAGAGAGAAGGCAGAGGGGCGCGCGCGAGGGCGCGGCCCAGCGAGCGGTGGTGTGGCGCACGTGAGGGCCGCTGCGGCGACAGATCGCGCCGCCGCGAGGGGCTTTCGCCCGCAGCAAAGCGCCCCGAGACCCGCGCCCGCGCCTGCTCCTGCAGCTTCCCCTCGAAACCTCGAAACCTCCCAGAGTGCGCGCGCTCAGATCCCCTCTAATTAAAACCTCTTTCCCGCCCTCCGTAATCCCATCTCTACCGCCCCCGGTGCCACCGGTTTGTCGTAGGAACCCGTCCGGTCTTCACGCAAATCCTCACTGGGATCCTCAATTGTGGTTTGCACCATTTGTAATTAATGAACGCGGTTCGCCGCGATTTTTGCATCGCATATTTAATTCATTATTTTACAAAAATCGTCAAAAAAGAGTTTTATTGCACCGCTAGTATTCATTTTATGCATCTGACCAACATAGATTTAGCTTTCAAAACTCATTTATAAATATAACCCTCCTGGCGCGTTTTATGCGATCTTTATTATCTAATCGTCTAGGTACAGTGTCTTTTCATCTAACATGGTATCTACAAAAAACACCAAAAAGTTTCATTTTACCACTAATATTAATTTCACACATGTATCTGACCAACATGAATTTAGTTATCAAAATACATGTAGAAATATATGCCTCTGTCCCAATTCATGTTTCACATGATCTTTATTCTCATTTAATCGGCTAGGTCATTTGGTGTCATTTCACCAAATGGTTTGATGTCACAAAAGAGAAGACACGGAAGGAAATGTGATAGCTAAAACAAGAGGCCGAAAAATGCACACGGTAGTGTCGGAAGACGCTGGGAGCAGCAAGGTGGGAACATCACAAAGCATGAATTCAAACACTCACTGCGATCCTTAGAGAGAGAGAGCGCAGGCAGCAAGAGAAAAGGCCAGAGTAAGCAAGGGGCGAGGTTCGGAACGGCACCCGCGTGCGGCGAGGAGTTCAGGCAACGCGGACGAATACACCATTTCCATAAACCGCTTCCGTAACTCCTTTTCGCAAAACTAGTTTTCCTTTCGAGCACGTTGACGCTCTGCAACCGAGACGTCGAAAACACAATAAGTCCTGACGAGATTTACGCGGAGATGTCGCTTAGCGTATTGTGCAGGAGTCGAATACGAGCTGAGGCAACGGATACAAAAAGCAGCAGAAGAGACGAAAAGAACACCCCGAACCGAAAGAATATAGACCCCTCATATGAGAGACGTCCTGTTGGAAACTAGGTTGGGAAAGTGGACGAACTTGGAGATTTACGATAATTGGAAGATGAAATCCGACATATTTATGGACGAAATGGGAAGGTATAGATGCAGAGAACGAAAGGAACATTGTATAGATGACAAACGTGAGGCTTCTTACGTTTCTCGTGTATTATTTTTCAATTGCTGCTAGTAAAAATAATGTCAATGGGGTGGACAATAGATGAAATAAGATATTACTGAATATATGCCACCAGCAAAGACGGTCGAGATTACTGCAATTATTTCAATAAGAGATGAAAAGTGACTCGGTGAAGAATAACAATGTACGTATAGAAGGCGATCTCAGGAGCGGGAAATACATAATGACGCTCTTCATATGAGGTAAAGAAAAAGAAAACAATACGTAAAGATATTTACTGTTCAGAAAAAGCAAAAAAAAACAGGTGTTTTTAATAGACTTGAGCAGGTGTGTTTTGCGCACATTCCCCCAGTGTAGAAGGGGGAAAATTATGTTTTAAATTAAACTAAAATTTTGTTAGAGCGTAGGCTTCCGGGTGACGCCATGGACGCCGCGTCACCCGGACATCCTAGTAAATAAAATTTTGTTACAAGATAATGGGGAAACGGCAAGCACAGCAACAGGCATCAAATGATCTGAAAGAAGAAATCCATTTTCTCAACAAAAACTAAAGAATATTGAAAATTCATGAAGATTGCCCATTGTTTGTCGACCATTGTAGAAACTAATTTTAAAATATAAATTTTCTGTACATATATTACGTTTGATGGAAGACTGGCACTACGTTAACAGTTTAATAGACAATTCGTTTGACAAGAGAATCATTTAAGGATTTAGAATGGACATTCTCATACAGTCCGAAGTCTGATTTTACTCACCCTATGAAATCACCCTTCGACAAATTGGTGTGGCACTTTTTTAAGTCATTGATTCAGTAATACTCATTTTTATACACACACGATGTACCCACACACGAACACACACAGACTTCCTGCCAACAGTCGATTTTTTGTCATCACGGGCCCACAAAACGTGGATTCTGAGTAATCAATGTGCTAGAGAAAGTACTTTATTACATATAGGAAGAAGATGTAACCTCTTTCTCGAGACCAATGCCCCAAAATACAAGTTTTGCTGTCGAAAATTCGCCGATTTCAGACGCAACATTACAATACTTTCTCTTAAGTACGCAACAAGACGAGAAAGTAAAAGTAAATACGAATATACTGCATTACATTCCCGAAATGTTTCAGAATATATCAATTATTTGATCTATGCTGGAAGATAATAATTTGTGAATTAGACGACAATCCACGTATCACGGAACTTTCAGCGCCTTAGCTCATTGTCAGCGATCGAGTTTGCAGAGCAGGAAGAAGATGTGGAAAGTCTGAGTGCACTATCATCGCTCAGGAATGCAATCATATTTTTCTCCTGAACTTACAGCATGACTAGACATCCGGATGTTCATTCATCTGACTCATATAACATGCATCAAAGGTAGTTTCAATTATAAAATTAATTTAACGTAACGCATGAATAACACGAAACAAATGAAGGCACGAACGTGATATAACGAACAGAAATAAGTTTAACACATTCTGGATGTTTGCACAACACACGAAAGAATTTTTTCTTGGCCTTCAGGAGTCATTTAAGCTCACGCGTACAACCTAAGATTCATGAAAGGAGCATTAACTATACAATTTCGTAACATACAATGAGAAATCTCTTTGGGCGACAACCTCCACAGATTAGTAATAACATGAACTGCTGGACGAACTCCTGTAAACACAGAACTGAACGCGAGACACCCGGAAGCAGCATGCGACACTTTCCCTGCACGAGTACTTGCTCATCCTATTGCTCCAGGGCGCTCTACCCATTCTGTGCATTCCAGGGCGAAGCGCGAAAACAAAGCGGGCGGTGACAGGTGGGGCGGGAGGGGAAGGCGCGGGCGCGGGGAGACTCCACGACCACCGCCGGTGGAGGGGTGAAAGGAGCGGGGAAGCGATGCGAAGGCGGAGGGTAGACAGGTGTGGAGAGCTGTAGGGAGAATGCAGGGAGAATATCGAAGGGAGAATGGAGGAGAAGGTTGATAATGATGAGGATGATGATGAGAATATGGAGGATGAGTAGGAGGATGATGATGTGGATGATGAGGATGACGAGGATAATGAGGATGACAAGGATGATGATGAGGATGAGGATGACGAGGATGATGATGATGATAAGGATGAGGATGACGAAAATGAGGAGGCTGAAAGAGTGGAGGTTGGGTGGGGGATGAAGGCAAAAGAGGGTGGAGGGCGGAGAAGCAGTTGAAGGTGGAGATTGGAGATTGGAATATGGAAGGCGAAGATTGTTGGGCAGAGGATCGAGGATAATTCGCAAAGAGTGGAAGAGAGGGAATCGACACAGAGGAAGTGGGAGAGGCGTGTAAAAGGTGGAAGCAAAAAGTCTGAAGGTTGAAAGAACGCCTCGAGTATGGAGGAGAATGTTGGGGAGAATGGAGGCAAGGATAGTCAGCGTTGGAGGTGGGAATGGAGGGTTGTGTGTGGATGCGTATGTAGGGCAATGAGGATGGAATCAGGGATGCGGGTGTTAACTGGAGCAAGATCATGCGAGGTATGGAGGCGGGGGGCGGGAACTGCGGGGAAGGGGGCGGACGCGGGGAAGCAGGGGGTTGGGGGAGCGGGGGATGAGGGAGAAGGGTTGCAAGCGAGGCCTCACTCGGCTACGATGGCGACATCCACTGGGTGGAAAAGGCCCCTGCCATCACCTACTCCTGTGCGTATCTTTCTCGTGGCGCACTACTGGCAAAAGAAGGTTGGTAACCACGTTAAGGACTTGCTTGATACTTTACTTGAATTACTGTACCGGTAATTATAGTAATTATATTAATGTAAAGATTGCGGTAATGTATATGATGTAGATAATTAAATATATTCATCTTTGCAGCTTGTTGGCCGCTCAACACGCATGCAACTCCCTATGCGTGGCGACTACGGTAATTTGAATAATTTTGCTCTATATTACAGTCCACTGTAAGATGGATGACGTTTTTGTATTGCTTCTTACTTTCCTATTTAGGAATAAATATTAACATCCTAAGTTTGCAAAATAAAATGCAACTTGAGTCCGGAACTTCAGTAATCTAAATTTACTAATTTTTTAGCAAATTAAATTTCAGAAGCACTCAGTCAAACTGCAACTCTCGTTCTTGTACTGGCCACACATCAGGATCCCAAGAAAGCACTTAAGATCACGTGATATATTAATAGAGTTTTTTCAATGCAGGCGGGATACTTCTCTGCATTTCTTTGCCATTTCCATAAAATGATATTGCATTGTATCATACAATAAAATAGAAAAGAGTTGAATGAAATTCAAGAATTGGCCATGGTAACACTAACAAAATTTGGGTTTCGACAAGGAAACTAATAAGGAAGTATGTGTATACTTAAAAATTACACCACGACGAAAGTAATTATTTAACAGAGTCTCATTAAGAAATGAAGCAAGTTCTAAGCAGGAGCATATTTTGTTGTGTGTAAATTCAACACTTACATTTTTACACTTAAAATTTACGTCAATAGCGTTGACGTTTTGCCTAACTTACAGAGGTAGATTGCACAATCGAAAGAGATAAATGTTCAAAATAACTACGAACTGGTAAAAGATACAAAGATCGAATTTTTTATTAAACAGTATTTCTAAACGAACATATAACTAATCCATAGAGGATTGTATTACTTAACGTAATACGTATATTCTGAAAGAAGTGAAATATTAGCATGATGGTACTGACAATAGAAAGTAGATAGATTGAATTTCTAAACAAAAATAAAATGAATTAAGAATGAAATACTACTATCAAAGGTCATTAACTGGAACTAAAATAAATCGTCAGTTTTCGTAAATGGAAAGTGAAAGTGTTTGAGAAATATACCTCGTTAGCCACACGACCTGAGCGCGCAGAACTGTCTTAAGAGGCCGTAGCCCTCATTAGAATAGCTTCGCCAAGCGTAAAACTGCATTTTATGAAATCTAGAGGATCTAGCATCGACGGCACGTCCCGGAAAAAGATATACGGCGTGTGGCTATCGCGCGGTTAGTGTTTCTCTCCGAGAAACGCGTGTAGGAAGAAGACACGCGGAGAAGAAAGTGAAAGCAGCATCGAGAGCTGGAGTGTCGTTTTCGGAGTCCTACCTGGCCCGTTATGCTGCTGGGGCCTACGTCCGATTTGTTTTGGATGGAACGTTATACACAGTTACATACGAGTTATCGCTTCCGTACAACATAAAATTTGACAATCGAGAAAGCGCTTGAGGCGTTTATCTGAGCCTCTTTGCAGAAATAAAAAAAAATGTTGTTCAATGGGATTATCCTGTTCAGTTTATGTAACGTTTTTGTGTATCTTGTGGCAAGACTGGCAAAATTCGATTTTTTAAATATTTTAGATCTTATTTATTGCACCAACTACAATTTCCAACCCAAATTTATGAATCCGTAAACGATAATCATTGTGCAAAATGAATTTTAAATAAATATTCAAAACGCAGAGTTTTTTAATTAGTTTAACCATGTACGGGGAATGTACGTCAAAACTATTAATATTCACTCCACTAAAATTTGGTTGATTTACAATATTCTGGAAGATCTTTTACTGTTATTTGACATAACATATCTAACAACCTACGTAAGGTAAAATTCTTTTACAATTATAATGCAATAAAAAATTATTTACATGAATCTATGTTTCCAAAGGATTTATTTTGTGATACCGATAAAGCAAGAACCGTACATTAGCACCAAAAGGACGTTGCCAGAACATTTACGCAATTAAGCTCAATAATAACAAACAATATTATTTTACCCATACAATATTAATTGTTAAACGGCACGGTTGCATTAACTTCGTTTTGGTAAAGAGATATTTGGAGATAGATTACGTTTGGATATAACTTAGAAACGTAGTTTACGTATCAGAAAATTAGGTTGTAGGTCATTAGGCCACACGCAGCTACCATGTTTCTATACAAATTTATTTTTTGTTTATATGTATAAGTTAAATTACAATAGCACAGTACTTTTACTTTCAAATCATCACACAACTAAAAATGGCTCGGATGCATACACGCGTGTATTTTCAGATTAGACTTCAAATTTTTCCAAAAACAAATTAAAGAACCGACAAGCCCAACGACCCACTTCGTCATGTTTTTAGTGTGGCGAGAATAATTCCCACACCGCTGGTAGGCTGGTTGGTTTTCAGCAAGGTCCCCGCGGCATAGAATTTACGTAATCGTCGGAATATTAAAGTCGTTAGTTCCGCCTGAAGCGCATCGCTGACAGCAACTTCCGACCCTAAGCAACATTTCCACACCTTCCTCAGTAATCATTTCCGCCGGTTTCCGGATTCTCGCGGAAGTCACCTTTGCGGCGCCTACAGGTTCTGAAATGCCCAATTTAACTCTTCAGAGAAGTGTCAGTAGGTCTACAAATGTTGAATGAAAATCCTTATTAAATAGTTTTGATCCTCAAAAAAGCTGTATTTGCTGATTTTCATCCTCATAGTGTCAAAGATACTTGCAACATCGCGAATCTCTCGATTTGAATTTCCATGCAAATGTTTCGAAAAGATAATAAAATATTCAAAATAAAACAAGTACCTTTTCCATTCTTTCTCGTTACAATATTTACCAAGGCTAAAAATATCGTTTTTGTAGTACCTACTGTTTATTTATTTTCTCAAACCCTTTTACTTAATAGAAGACATGTGCTCATGTTTATTTGAGAAACTTACCATTGAATAATACATTTTGTCGGTCTCCTGGTGATAGTTCAGTTTCTAGCTTCCTGTGTGAGATTGTCGCCGTCTAGTCTAGAACATAGCCTCGTTAGCTTTCAACACACACCTGTGAACCCACATCGTAGTAGTGGTTTCCGCCGACAGGCTGGCTGCTGACCTTTTCTTTGTGTGCGTTGCAGCCAATAGTTGCGCTCGGCAGAGCTCAGGTAAAATATAGGGAATCTGGAGCATTCTCTGAGATGGCGAAGCTTGTTTGTGTTAAAACGACTTGTATCATTGGCTGGCAATCTGGGAACTCGACAGCACAAGAAGGAAAGAAGGGTACTGGAGCATGGATACCAGCTGGCTCGTAATGCAAGTGAAACGCAAATAGTCAATTACAAGATTAGTGTGGTACAGTGGTAAGGACATCACTGGGCCAACGGAGGCCGGGCATCCTTGTGTGTAGCGAACTTTATTAAAATATATGCCGTTCTTGAAAAACCATATATTAACATTACCAAAGCCTTAATAGTCTTTCAATTAACATTTTTATAAAACCTGTTTCCAATACGCATTCTTAGCATCAAAGTACTGAACAATACTAGTGTTAACTTCACTCCTAGCTGAATTTGTAAAGTCATTTTTGATATTGTACGTAACAGAAAGTCCCGAAAGCATTTCAAAATATATCATCCAATTAAAAACGTTAGGAGATATTTAAATTGGTGAATGTGTTTCCGAAATACACAAACAAATGACACAAGCTTCTGAAAAGTACCTCTGTTAACAATATTGTCAGTTTCAATATGATCAAATGGCATAAGTCGTAATAACCTTCACAATGCTTTGAGTAATATTTCTCATTTGGCAGATAGTATTTCAAAAGTGATTTTCCAGATACGTTTTCTTGATTCTCAATACATTTGCTTTTTGAATGGGAAGCAGAACTAACCGGATCATCATACCCCTAACAGCATGTTCGTGATAACGTGCCGAGGGGAGGTGACACAACGAAACAAACTTCTCTTCGATGCTGTTGCCCACCATAAACGCGAGAGCAGATCTATAAAACTTGCACATAAGGCAGCATTATGTGAGAGTTAGATAAATTAATTAAAATGTTTAATTGAGTAATTAATTAAATTGTTTTATCGTAGTACACGTTTCACCCTACCCAATGTAACACAAACGTTCCCTCCAACTTCATTCCCAGACCACTTCCGTCGTGGGATCCAACCCAGATTCAATACAGAGAAGCAGAGCGGGGAGGTGCCTTCGACAACAAACGCAGCAGCAAGGGTGGGTCGCACCCGGCGGTCGCTCCCGGCGGTCGCACCCGGCGGTCGCACCCGGCGGTCGCACCCGGCGGTCGCACCCGGCGGTCGCACCCGGCGGTCGCACCCGGCGGTCGCACCCGGCGGTCGCACCCGGCGGTCGCACCCGGCGGTCGCACCCGGCGGTCGCACCCGGCGGTCGCACCCGGCGGTCGCACCCGGCGGTCGCACCCGGCGGTCGCACCAGGCGGTCGCACCAGGCGGTCGCACCAGGCGGTCGCACCAGGCGGTCGCACCAGGCGGTCGCACCAGGCGGTCGCACCAGGCGGTCGCACCAGGCGGTCGCACCAGGCGGTCGCAGTGTCGCAATCGCGCGAGCGGTCGAGACCGACGCTACCGGGTGCCGGCAGCCGCGACCGGCAGCCTGCGTCGGCTGCTGCAATTAAAGGCAACGGCGACCGCCGACCGCATACCTGAGCGCGTCACGGCAACGCTTCAGGCCACTCTGCAGGCGCTGTGCAGCTTTGGTATGGCAGACGCGGCAGGTGCTCGTTCGATACCTCACTTGTGTCGCTCGTCCAACAGGTTCGGGATTACATGAATCAGTCATTCAATGATCTTAAAGATAAGTCAGCTCTTCACCATCTTACAGTTGAAATGTCGTTATTTTGGCAAAGGCTTTTTCTTTCCGACTTTTCTTTCGCATTTCATTTTTTTTATTTATTACTTCAGGTTAACTCATAATTTTATTCATGTGCATTTTAAGTAGAAATTCTAATGCCTTTGTGCTGTTACGACACACTCCTCCTAATAGTTATTTTAAATATCGTTGTTCAGTAGAAGAGGTAAAAAGGTGGCATTAATAATTATGAATACTGATTTCATGCAAAACTTCGGTAAAATCCATTTCTCAACAATAACACTAATTTTAACATTACTATTATACACTATATTTCGGATTGTGTGAATAGTGATAACCCGTACAATAGACCTCTTCAAGTTTTTAGATTTTTTGTTTTGTTTTTATAGAAAAAAATACATAAACTGTGTGTAAATATTGAGTTATTTTCGATGAATTTTTTTATATTATAGTAAATAAATGTAAATATTCATATGGATATTTCTTCTGAAACCTATACAAATTGCACGCTTTGACTGTAGTGCCCAGATCACTCAAATTTGTTCATTTCGAATTTCTTGAAATCTGGAATTATCGAGTTACTTTCAGATCAAGAGAAATTTGAAATCAACGTAAACAATCATAGGAAAGGAAGAGAAATGCTAAATAAGTCGACCCTTTACCTCGCAATTCATGATATTAATGAAGCACTATACGATAATTCCTAGACGATACTTATAGAATTTAACAAAATAAAATTTATTTGACAAGATAAAATACTTCACATCAGAAGGAATCAGTGTTCACAGTACTTCAAGAAATGTTATCAAGCCATTCTGTTTGTTGGTATATACAAAAGTTTATCAAATTATGATCTGTAAAAATTAAAAATGTGTATTAAACACCCTATCTGGAAAAGAGTACAATCTCTCCCGGTAGTCTCTCCCTTGCAAATCTGACAATCTTCATGGAGGCTTTTTGAAGAAAACGCAACTTTCCCTGTGCAGGTTTTGGAGAAAACAAGCGTGTTCCCACAAAGGAAGGATTTATATCATCTCTCAGTGTCCGGTTATTTGTCGTGCGCTGATGTGGAGAAGCATGTTAAAAATGAAATAGAGGATGGCAACACTACTTCCGAAAAATAATTTATTGAGACACAGTTGTACCAATCAAAAAGTTAACTACAACCACCAAATAATTAGAAAGCTCTGTGGTAAACATTATCTAAGAAAGCGACTCACAAAATGGTGACATTAAAGACAACAAAAACCCTCAAATAGGTATGAACCCACTTCGTTCAAACACAAGAGGGTTATTGTAATTCTTACAAAGCAATGACAACCTTCTTTGTCGACGTTTTGGTATTTGAATCTAAAAAATGATAAATACTTACCTACGTATTAAATTACTGTAATGGACACATAACAGCAATTAGTTATGTACTACACTCATTCGGCGACTTCTATCGAAGGTACAGGAGAAAAAACTAAAAGAAAAAAATATTAATAACCTAAGGATCAGAAACGATCAATACCATTCAGACCGTGTTAGCAGAAGGGCTTAAACATGTAAGTAATCGATTCCAAAGTTTTCATTAGTATTTCCGGAAAAACCAGTCCTGCGAACCGGTTCACCGTCTCACCCGCACAAGATCCGAATACGGGCGCACCCGTTCCCTGCGCCTCCGACAACAAAAAGCGAACGCGTGCACTTCAAAGGCTGCCATTGCAAAAACGAGCGACGCCGATTCCGTCGATGACGTCGGCGGCAGAACGAAACTGTCTGCCGATCTTCCCTCGCTCCCACCCACCCCACGCATGACTCTGCTCTTCTCCTCCCGCCCGCCCCGCACGCGCCGTCATTCCTCCCACTCTCTCCGGCGAGCGCGCCGCTTCCGCGCTCCCAAACGAGACTGTTATCGCACCGCGCGGGCTTCACGCGATACGTCCGCTCCGATCGCTGCGGCCTTTGACAGATCGAACCACCGCCCGCGCCCCCGCCTACGTCCTGCCTCCACCTCCGCCTCCGCCCCGCTTCCACCTCCGCCCTCGAATCCCGCTCCCGAATCCCGCCCCCGCATCCCGCCCCCGCATCCCGCCCCCGCATCCCGCCCCCGCATCCCGCGCCCGCATCCCGCCCCCGCCTCCGCCCCACCCTGGGTTCCGCCTTCGCCACCGCCATTCCCTCTGCTAACACCCCGCCCACCCTCACCCTCACCCTCACCCCCACCACCACCGCCACCTCTGTTACCCCTGCCCCCATCTCGGACTCTGCCTCCTCGACCGCTAAATTCGCCTTCGCCTCCGATCGTCAAATTCACCGCCCCCCCCCCTCAACCGCCAAATCCATCGCCACCATACGTACCGCCGCTGTTGCCCCGACCCCCCTGCATGCCGCCCCGCCCCCAACGCCTGCCAACGGGTCCTCAAGTCGAGTCCGGTTACCCAACGAGAACCCCCCTTACGTAACCGCCCCGTAACGCAGGGGCATGCAGATATACAATCGCCCATTCCGAACATAACGCCGGGTTCTGACTTCTGAACCGGCCCCTACTACAAAGTGCTATGAAGGAAGTTCTCCACACTTTCAGGTTAATGAAACCATTACTCCGGCTGGAACAGAGGCAAAAGTGAACGTGCAACCTTCCACAGAACCTATTTATTGCAAATGCGAAAAAAATCCGTGACCCTGAAATAAATGCTATACCATTATACTGAGCGACGAAAAAAAAAAACACTTCCTTCTCAAGTCGCTTTGTTGCAAAAGCTGATACACGAATGTGCGGCGCAACACTCTCCTCTTTACATTTTACGAGATTTTACTACAAAGGGAAGGAGCCATTAACGTCAATCTTGAGGCACATACACCCGGAACGTACAGTTTCCTTCGGGTAATTTTCCTCCAGATCCACTTTCGGGAAACTAAAATCGTACAGTTGAAAATCCCGGAAACAGTATCAAATGAAAAACTCTCAAATTGTACTTTGTTGTAGGTGCTTCTTATTTCAATGAAATTATTAAAGCAAATGTCCAAAAAAGTGAACACTGAGATTGCTAATAAAAACATTTTAGTAGGTCGTAAAACGAGAATTGTGTTTCCCTTTCCTGCAAATCTCTTCCGGTTTAGGTTACGTAAATAATTTTTTTTTTTAAGTACTATATTTCTGCCATGTACGAACTTCACTCAGCATGTAATACAAAAAGAGATTGTAGATATTACAAAATAAGTAACAATAAAAAGCATAATTCAGTATCAACAATACAACAATGCATAATACTTATAAGAAAAAGTATTCTATAAATTTAATTGAAGTAGTTTCCTACAGCAAAAGCTGCACACATTCGTTTAAAAAATTCAATTAATGAAACAACTCCGTCGTTCCATTAAGACAACGACGACCGTATTTCAAACGGAAGTGCAAACCGGATTAAATCTCGAAAGAAAACTAACCCGGGCGGGAAACAATCGTTGTAAGGAAGAGAAGGAATAAAGACCAGAATTCCTTAATCTCTGTAACTACCTCGTTTCCCGGGCACTGCAGCTTTCCAACTGCTCGTGGAGGAGCTCGTAGCGACGCGCCCTGGTGGACGTCGGGCGGGGCGGGGCGGGGCGGGGCGGGGCGGGGCGGGGCGGGCGGGGTGGGCGGGCCGGGCGGGCCGGGCGGGCCGGGCGGGGCGGGCGGGGCGGGCGGGGGATGCCGTGTGTGGGATCTGGGGAACTGCGATGGCCTGCAGGACGGGAGGGGGTTAACGCTCGGAGGCGACGAGTGCCGTGTCACGAGGGCAACTCCGTTCAGGGAATAAGAGCAACACGATGAAGCGGGGGCGCTCGTGGGGGCGGGGAGGGTGACTGTGATATCACAGGAGGCGACAGCACACCGAGAAGGAAGGGGCGGAGGCGGGGATAGCGGAGGTGAGGGAGGCGGGGGTGGCGGGGATGGCGGGGGCGGGAATGGCGGGGGCGGGGATGGCGGGGGCGGGGATGGCGGGGGCGGGGATGGCGGGGGCAGGAATGGCGGGGGCGGGGATGGCGGGGGCGGGGATGGCGGGGGCAGGAATGGCGGGGGCAGGAATGGCGGGGGCGGCGGGGGCGGGGGCGGCGGGGATGGCGGGGGCGGGGATGGCGGGGGCGGGGATGGCGGGGGCGGGGATGGCGGGGGCGGGGATGGCGGGGGCGGGGATGGCGGGGGCGGGGATGGCGGGGGCGGGGATGGCGGGGCGGGGATGGCGGGGGCGGGGATGGCGGGGGCGGGGATGGCGGGGGCGGGGATGGCGGGGCGGGGATGGCGGGGCGGGGATGGCGGGGGCGGGGATGGCGGGGGCGGGGGCGGGGGCGGGGATGGCGGGGGCGGGGATGGCGGGGATGGCGGGGCGGGGATGGCGGGGGTGGGGATGGCGGGGGCGGGGATGGCGGGGGCGGGGATGGCGGGGCGGGGATGGAGTAGGCAGGGATGGCAGACACGGAGATGGCGAGTTGGGGATGGCGGAGGCGGGAATAGCGGAAGCGGGGAAGGCGGAGGTTGAATGGTGGCGGCGGCGTCGCAGAAGACGCGAGGGCGGTGGCGGAAGTGGGGGGGGGGGCGCTTACGGAAACGAGGACGGGGTCGGAGGACAGGAAGGTGGCGGGGTCGTCGGAGTTCCCGAAGCGGTGGTGGAGGAGATAACGCCGGCTGGAGGGGCAGAGAGAAGACCAGGAGTGGAAAATGGCGCAAACAACGATGCCGTCAGGAGTAGTAGTAGAGAGAAGGGCGGAAATTACACCCGGTGGTGAGAAGAGCCGAAGGGGCAATGGGAATGAGCCAAAGATCACTGTACTACCTCAAAATTGAGCCTGTAATTCATCTATTTCTGTATCAATATAAAGAATCGGTACACCATTGGTAATTGGTGGGGGGGGGGGGGTAAGAAGTAGAAGATTGAACGAAAATACATACCGCCAACCTTTCTTTTGTACATAGAGCAATAGAACAAACAGTTGGGACAGCATTAGTTCCAATACTTAATAGTATTGTACAGGAAATAATCTCCACAAAAGTTTAAATATTTTTTATTAACAATTTTCCAGAGTCAACTTTCGGGAAACACTTTTCCCATCCTCAGTGGATCTCTAGCAAAATGAAATGAAGCAAACATAAGTAGAACACAAAACGGACACGAACTATCCCCTAATCATTCTTTTGAGTAGTCCTTTTTATGACTACCCCTTCCTCTTCCCCCACTCACTTTCCCTTTCATTACTAGGCTTGCTCTTCTACCATTCGAAGAGATGGCTGCCATCTAGTTGGTACCACCATGTTTGATATTTTTGACCATTTGTAACATTCATGGGAGATCCACGTTGCTTGAGCAGTAAGTTATTTTCTTTTCTTTTTTGTATTTATATGATATTTATTTTTCCACTATATCCACTGTACACCCCCCCCCCCGTTTTGTGTTCTACATATGTTTGCTTCATTTCATTTTGCTAGAGATCCACTGAGGATGGGAAAAGTGTTTCCCGAAAGTTGACTGTGGAAAATTGTTAATAAAAAATATTTAAACTTTTGTGGAGATTATTTCCTGTACAATATCATGGATTACCACAAGATATCGGCTACCACCACGGAATTTATCCAATACTTAATTTAATTATGAAAAATGCTGAAGCTTGGTTATCTCGGAAAATGTTTTGTTCAGGACGGACATTACACATTACCAACATTCGGATGCTATTAGGGTTTCAGCGGGGGTGGGGCGAGGGGGTGGGAGCGTTGACAGCGAGGGCGGGGACGATGGCAGCGGGGTCGGGTGCAATAGCAGCCCTCTCTGCCAACGTTGCTGCATAGGCGGCATTGTTTCCGTCGAGTTATCTCTCGCTGTGTGGAGGTCCTCCTCACGAGCGAACGTTCTAATATCTTGTCACATTGGCCGGCGCCCGGGACAAAGCGGCTGGGGCGGGGTGGGGGGTGGGGTGGGGGCTGTAAACGCAGGAAGAGCGGGCGTTTGTCGGTGGCCAACGAGCGAAGTGCGAGCACGGAGAGCCGGTGCAAAAGGGGGTTGACGTGCGGTGGGGGTGGGGTGGGGACGATTCAGCGCGTTTGTGAATGCAGGAGCTGTACCGAAGGGGTGAGCGGCGCAAAGGAGGGGTGACGTGGCGGCGCTATTCACCTGTGTCTGATTAGAGATGATTTTCCGCGCGATCAGAATTCCCAGCAGGGTAATTTTGAGAGTTCATTGTTAGTGAGCCACAAAGTAAATGTTCGTGTATCAAACCAAGCGGTCAGGACACTTCTGGGCAACCAAAACACTACCAAAAAAACCTGCAGTACTGAGATCTTTGTATTTAAGACGCATCTCTAAATTGAACACTTGTATTAAGAGTAAAATTTGCTGAGATATTACGAGGGTGATTAACTTAAATGAGCAAAAATTGCGTAGAAAGCAATGCCCTAAAAAGAGTATTGTTGGTAACGTAGCAGGAATATGCGAGTCAAACCGAGACACCCAAAATTATTTCTTCCAATGAAAACATTAGCATGTAGATTATTATGGGCCATCACCTGTGCAAGATAAAACAGGAACAATGAACATCTTAATAAAGGGTACTTTAGAAATTCTTGTAAAACCAAATACGCTCATATTCATTACCTTCAAATTTTGTCGATTAATGACAAGGCGGAAGGAAACAAGACAAAGGTGGCGAGAATGGACAGTCAAGTACCGAAGAAAAAATAAAGTGGCCAAAATGCAGCCCAGGAATGAAGAAGAGATAAAGAAGCAGGGAGAAAAGGAGGAGGCGGAGCCGGAGAAAGAGAACGAATACGAGCAGCAACAGAACGAGCAGGAGGAGAAGGATCAAAAAACCGCACTTCTAGAGAAGAAGATTATAAGTACCTCAACAAAACCCGTTAATTCCATTTCATGATCCAGGGGCTGCAGAGCGCCAACGCGAGGCCTCGCGAGCGCCGTCGCAGTCGAGTGCGGAGCAGAAGGGAAGCGCCGAGGGCCCGCAGGGGCGGAGGCTGTGGGAGGGAGGGAGATGGCGGCGTTCGTATGCAAAGCTTCCCGTAATCGCCTGCGCGGTGCTAAATTGGATTTCACGCGCGACCGCCGCCCAATCCCGGCGAATAATTCGCGAGCGCTCGGCGGCGGCGGCGGCGCGGGCCGGCGGCGTGTCCGCCACGACCGCCACCGCCGCCGCCGCCGCCGCCGCCGCCGCCGCCGCCGCCGCCGCCGCCGCCACCGCCGCCACCGCCGCCAAGGCCGCGTGGCTGACACGCGCCGGCGCGCACGCGTGTCCGCCGCGCCGCCGTAGATAAGCGCGAGGCCAAGGAATAGGAGACGGCTGAGCCAAGCGTGGAGTGGGAGTACGAGGCGTGGGGTTGCTGTTTTTAGAAATGGACGCCTGAGGCTGCTTGGTACATAAACGACAATTACGGAATACTTGTAGTGGTGGGAAGAATTAGGATAGACGCCCAGGGACAACGGGGGCATGTGTATTGGGTGGGGGCAGAAGTAATGGAGGTTGAAGCAGATAACTGTCGTGAACTAGGGGTGGTATTGATGGGGCGAAAAAAAGGGAAAGTCGACGAAGAAGATACAGATCACCGAAGAAGAGATGGAGATTGCGATTGGCAGTAAAAGGGGTTAGTACGAACAAGTTACTACATATCACGGGATCGGAACGCAGATACAATGGATGTGATGGAAGAAAGGGAACCACTACATCGATGGTGACGTGTGCGATAGGCGAGTTAAATGTCTGTAATGGTGGCAGTTAAGACATTGTAAAGAGTAGTAACTGAGCGACGTCAGTTCAAATTGCTGGGCTGGAGCAGAGACGGAAGTGATTGAGAGGGAAGAAAGTTCAGATGAAATGACAAGTAAGGGGCTGGAGAAGGTGGTAGGAGGTCAGTTTAGTAGAGGGGAGGGAGCTGTTATGGAGTGATTGTCGAGGAAGAGGAGATACTGAATATGGAGACGAAGATGGGGCAGGATTGGTGTCTTAAATAGGAAGGATGCACAAAAGGGATCGATATAGCCCTGAGGCAGGTCGCAGCATGAGGGTCGAAACATTGGTATCTGTGCCTAGATCCGTGCATCTCCCAGACAAGCACGTACGAATATTTACTGATGGCCGCGGAAGCCTACGCTTTCATAACGGGAAGGTATTTCCGCCAATATGTAGATGCATAAGAACGAATTTTCACATTACAAACAAGAGTAAATTTTCTTTAAACAATAAAAGGTGGAGTTTGTTTAAATTATCGTGGTCTGCCTTGGAGGCACTCAGCACAGGGAGAAACTATTTTACAATCCTAGGACGAGAGCAGAGAATCCCCCTTTCTAAAATCATATAACTGAGCTTGTTATGGTGCTAACCTCAAGCTCCAAACATATCAAGTGAATACATCACAAAATGTTACATTTTTTTATATTAGGGATATTTGCAAAAATGTTAATGTATCCACCGAATACAATAAAAATATGCATTAATAGTGCCTAGTAATATAATGAACAAACCATTACAATTCATCATTATATATGTTCGTACATACAACCTCTTCCACTTAACACAACTGCTCCTTCGTATACGAGTTAATTACAATAACGTTCGTAATTTTTGGGACTTAATTCTACGGAATTGTACAACTATACTAAGTTTCAAGTGTGTAAAGAAAATGAGCATTTTTGTCTTCTTGGAGGCCAATGCATTCTCTGTTTTAACGCGATGTTGGTTTCACTCAGTAGGATATTACATAAGAACGATAAATTTAGTTCGAAGAAAAAGTAAAAATCTCGAGGTCCTAGCAATGACCTTGATGCGCTTTCAGATCTTGACATTTATTGAAATATTTGGAAAGAACCGTTTTATTTGGAGACCGCAAAAAAACTTGCATTTTTTGGAACCCAGATTTCTGCTATGTGCTTCTGCACTTAGCATACCTCGAATTAAACCTATTTCTGGCATTGGGTCAGAATAGTTATTCTGATTCACTGTTTGACTGAATCGATAGAAAACAACAAATCCTACAATGTTGCTTTACACCTTCTACGAGTAAAATGTAAAATATTTTTAAACTATATTCATAATTCTATCCAGACAAAAGACAGAAAGAGACAGACACCTACTGCTCACCTTTCATGAAAATTAGTGTCCAAGAATGTATTATTTCAATGTTCCGGTTATTTCAGAACCAGGGTGTTAGTACTTAACTGACGAAGAAACACTTGGTTTAGTTTATTCGAAGTCCTTGTCATCTTTCCTTTGTTAAAATGATTCCTTCAAAGCGTACAACTATCAGCATCCTGACAATCGCAGCAAGACTAGTTTACAACTGCTAACCATATAGAAAATGAATGCTGAGTCTTTCATATGAAAGATGATGAGAAGATGAGATACTATGTTGCTTCAATCCCAGTTTTCCTGGTTACGTAAATTTCTCACAGGTAAAAAAGGATTCACAATCGAGCTACAGTTTCAGAAAACACCTCATTAAGAATTCACAAGAAAAAGAATTTCATGATATCGACATTGGTGCAGGTAATTTCCTAATGAACATATAGTGCATTTCTTTATTTACCTACTATATTGTAAATAGTTTCTAAAGGATATGTAAATGACTAACACTAAATGACTAACGGTGAAAACAAGTTTTAGAATCAATTAATATTTACAAAAAATGCCGATCCGGGTAGCCGTGATAGCTAAGGGCCATAGCGGTCTTGGACCGAAGACTGGCGGGTTCGAGTTCCACCTCGAGCATGGTTGTGTTTGTGTGTGTCTCTCTGTATACTCATCATTGACCATTTCATCGTTCATCATCATTATCATTTCACCTCAATCCTCACGGCTAACAACCCTGGGTATAAAAACGGATTCACCACGAAAATGCTGATCCCCGACCCCAAATAAAAGTAACCTGCACCTACCCTCGAAATACATATAATTAAATTTGTTCAAAGAATTGGTTGCCCCAACCGGGACTCGAACCTAGAAGGCCCGGGTTCGAGTCCCGGTTTGGGCAACCAATTCTTTGAACAAATTTAGTTATTAAAATGCATTGTCACTCAGTAACGTCACAATTTGGATTCCTTTACGACTGCGGAATATGTTCTCCGAACGTAATGGCGTCCAACAAGGTGACGAGATGGTGACGATATTATATTATATTATATTATATTATATTATATTATATTATATTATATTATATTATATTATATTATATTATATTATATTATATTATATTATATTATATTATATTATATTATATTATATATATATTATATAGCCCCGGTGAGTTGCACGCTCCCGTGGTCCCGAGATGGCCAAATCGCGCCCCCAAAAAATTTATAAAAACATTTCACTCCTTTTTTGTTTTATTTTGCAGGGAGCCTATAAACGTCGTTAAGCGAAGTGCAATTGATTGCTTGTCGCCGAAGATCAACTTGTCTGTCGCGCTCTACTTGTGGAATTCGTGAGCGCGCCGCCCTTCAGGAGGAGGGTGGAGGGCGGGGTGGGGGAGGGGAGGGGTGGGGAGGAAGGGAGCGCCACTCCTGCCTCTCCAGCTTCGCCGTGCTACCCTTCGCCGCGCACTGATTCCCCGAGGCCCAAGTGGGTCAGGGTGATTCGCGCGCGCGCGTGTGTGTGCGAGGGAGGGAAGGTGACGCGAGTTTAATCTCTTGGCCAAAGAGGGGTCAACGCTGGTGGGAGGAGGAGTCGGCGTTTGGTCACCTCACTCGAGATTATTTATCGAGAGTACAGCTCTTCTATATGCAGATTTTAGACGAACAACATTTAGCACATATTCACAACCAATTTCACACAAAACGTTCTTTACAGGGAAAATTCAATGTCATCATGTTGTTGCTGGGCTGTAGTCACTTTGCCTGACCAGACATTCGCGCTAAGGATTTTGTTCTATGACTATTTTTGAAAATCATAGACAAACTCTGGACTTTACAATTTCAATCAACGCATGCGCCCATCTTTCCTGCCCTGTCCTGTTCTCATTCTATTAAACGTTAATTTTATACACGAGTGATGGTCCTTACAAAGGGGAGGTTACAATGATGTTTGTCGTAACATGGAATTTGTAATTTAGAGGTCAATATTTTTGTCAGGGTATGTTGTGGCGGAAGCCAGTTACGTTTTATATCCCAATAGTATCTCCAACCAGTATTAGACACCAACATTTTAAGGGCTCCACAGATATGCGTCTAGTCCAGTGAAAAGGACAAACAGAAATAAAAAGGTACACAAAACCACAGACGGAACATAATTCGAACCCGTGATTCTTCACGCCTAGGGTGTCCACTTATTTGGCAGGGTGACTAGGGTGTGCAGGATTTGTTCAAGTAGTACTAAACAATCGTAAACTCGTGAGATTTACAAGTAACTTTTAATACTTTACTTAACAAAGTTATTTGCGCTTCCAAGGGGGTCCTTACATGTTATCGATCCCAATAACAAAAGTGAATGATCGCTAACATAATACGTATGTGCTACAGAAATTGGAAGTGGTACATGTAAAAAACATAAGATTGTTTAAGATTTCAATACATTGTTATTTGATTGAAATCAAAGTTTTAATCTTTCCTTCGACGACTTACAATAATCATTACCATCTAAGAATTTGCTTGTCGAATTCCCGTGGCCGCGGGGAGCTGGCGATTGGAGCTTCCCTAAGGTGAAGGCCGCAGGGGGCCTTGCCCAATCGGACCTTGCGTTCTTCCACACTCCACTGGCGCCGCGCCTCTCCCCCCTCCCCACCCCGAACACTCCGGCACGAAACGCAACCGCCCCCCTCCCCGCCATGCGGTTTAAAAGGTTATTGCTCGATTGCCGCCGGCCCCGTTATTGGACGGGATGGGGCGCGGCTATCGGATTCCTTTGCGCAAAGTGCACAGCGAGTATTAGGCGCTCTTTGGTACTGGTTTTATGATCTCCTCCATTCTTAAATTACCATGCATGTGGCACTAATGGTTGAAAAAAACGAATTGCAATACAGTAGGCATTTTGAGAATGCAGTATACTGATTTCATGTAGTTACTAAAATAAAATCGGGATAACTCTATGAATGAGTTCATGGTACATTTACAGAACTAAATGGAAATTATTGAGTTTCATATTTACGTATTTTGGATAATATTTCAATTAATTATAATTTAATGTTAATGCTTTCCCAATCATGTCACTGTTGCAGATTAAAAAAATTAAATAATTAATTTGAAAAAAATAAGTTGAACTTTGCTAAAGCAGGCGAGATTATTTTTTATTATCAGTTTTTCTAATTCTATTCACAGAATTATTAACGCTGTCGAAAAATGATTCGATATAAAATTTTACCTCAAATAAGTCACTAAAGCGACCACGGCAGCAACTCAAATATTAAAGCAGCTGTATTTATTTCCCATAAAATATCGCACATCTTTGATATTTTCACATGGAAAATGTTATTTGCTTACAATTTTGATATTAATCATAGTTCTGTTCCTCTTTAACGTTTTCCTGCATATAAATATTTGGACCGTTAACAGACTTCACAAAATGTAGCCAAATTGCCTAATTTCACCATTTTTGCCTATGTAGATGACCCGGAGAGATCGCGACAGAAATTATTAGCTTTCAACATGTTTCACCTATTCACTGCCTTCCTACATATCAGAAGAATAGCAACAAACTCCCGTTTGATAACAGCAGGAAAGGACAGAGAGAAAAACACAACCAGAACGTACCGATATTATTTATAAATTCCCAGAGGCAGAAAGTAGAACAACCGTAATGGACAGTAGCATATTAAGAAATAAGCAAGATTTCACGGCCAGTTCGTACTCCGTCGGCAGTCTCCTATTAAGGACTCAGACTTTTGTCAGGAAGTTACCCCGGAATTTCAACACGTCCGGCGGCAACACGGACGCACACTCCACAGCCTTCGACGCAACGGAGAGCGACGCGCGTTCGATTCATTGCTAGCGGTTGCAGCGATCGTTCATAGTGCACACGGCCCCGACCTGTTCACCGCCTTCTATAAAAGGCGGTGCGCACTTGCGCGCCTGCCAATTAACCTCGGGATCACGGGTCGCGGAGCCGGGGGCCCCCGGCGCACCAGAAGCTAGGCCCTGCCCCCCCCCCCACTGCCCCCACATACCACCACCACCACGCCACGCGCGTCGCGGTGGTTGTACAGGCGCGAAAAAGGGACAAAATTGGTCTGCCAAATTTACACAACACAAACTCACAGGGAAATAAAAATGTTCAGTGCATAATTTTACTACAATATTTATTTTGTTATTTTTGTGAGGAGAGCAGTTCTGACAACATGAAACAAAAAAGGCCAGACGTAAATTTAACCCATTGAGGTATTCACATTTCTCAATAATTGTTGTAGTATTATAAAATTGAATTTAATGTCGTTACTCCCCATTACTTTCTACTATAATTTATATATACGTATTTAGGGCTGTCATTCTGTAATTGTGCATTTTTAATTCACGATTGTCATAAGCAACATTGCATTCATATTCCCTAACTTGTATATCATGTGCACATCTAGAAACGTGAACTAAAAATAAAGAATAATCTTCTGAATACGTCAGTGAAAGTAATGTTTCAATGTTTCGGCTATTTAAGTGACTTCAAATTCATCTTAAAATCCAAATTGTAGATATAGGGCACTATGAATGAAGAATAGTGCACCATCAGTAGCCCGTCTTTTAAAGCACTTCTCCAGCAACCTTCTTGAATTCAACAGAGGAAACCTCGAAAGCGATCGAACAGAGCAGGCAGCCTCTAGAAGACTCATCCAGGCAGTGAGCTTCTACTTAGCTATTCCACCTCCACGGTCTAGGCTCACTCTATTGTGGCGAGATATTTCTGTCCCTTTATTCCCAGGCCGGGCCTTAGTGCTCCGCCGCCACCCAGGCGCCGAGGGAGGTGGGTGACCGTTACAGGCGAGCAATGAATTTTTATGAAGGTCCACCACGTTCACGAAACGAGCTCTCCGTACGGTGATTGAATAAGGGCATCAAAAGGCGATAAAGGATTTTAAATAATAGAATATTGGCTCCCGTAAAATTACATTAGGATGCATTCCTTCGCACATCTTTCATGGCTCCCGTCTATAAACCTGCACACCTTGGGTTCGTAAAACAGGACACAGTTATGTTCGTTTCTACAGATAGTAGGCAGACCAAGACTCTGGGAGTTACGGAGAGTAAATCAACTCAATGCCGTCGACTCAATGCTTTGAAGGATCTTGCATTCACGTTCAGCCATGGGCGTGGAAGTTTGTATGTTGTTCTCCGTGACGCCTCACGTGGAGTCCTCGCCCTAATTAGTTTTAGAATCGGATAACAATGACTTAGTGGACTGTGCGTCCACATGACACCTGAGGTGTTGCAGTTCAAAACACGAAAACACGTGGAATAAGCCGGTGACAAATCAGACATGACGGGTTTTTGCTGTGCTTCTGGTGTGCGGTGATCCAGTACAATTATATATTTTCTTACTTACAATTTACATATATTTTACATTAATCGCAAGTATAACTTTTCCATATAAAACATAGCATTTGTAGTCCACACATTTAAGAGTCCCTCTGTGTAACCTCTGATTATAGGCTCTTGACTAACCTGCAAACCAGGTAGAGGTACATATTTACTCCAATGGCGAGCTATTGCTCTTATTATTACTAATATAACAAATACCATCTAGAGACAACCTACCTTATATAATAATAATAATAATAATAATAATAATAATAATAAATACTGATACTATTATTAATTACATTTGCGCATTGACCGCTGACAGTAATACTATAGTTGGTAATAAACTATAACTGTATAAAGTATATCTTACATAATATTTATTATTAAATTTGATCGTGGTCGGTCCACATTTCTACTATGACCACTGATGTTTGATGTAAATGATACATCAAGAAAAAATTAATTTCAAAACAAAACACTTCGACAGATAAAAATACAATAGTATTACTTACGACTTTTATTATCACGTAATACAATTTTTCAGGAAGGGAAAATATTCAAATCAGCATGACATTTCAATGTAGAGCCCAATGCTTTTCGGATACCGTTTACCATAGGAGAACCGGAATAACACAATATTTGGCAGCATGATGGAGAAACATCTTAAGAATATACGAATACGTGAATCTAGAAACCAAAGAGAAATGGAGATAGGTTAGTTCGAAAATAAGTTCAATTAATTTACGTCACATGGGTTACTTTCCAGATAAAATTAGTCCGTAATTTCGTGACTTTTATCCATCTCTAAAAAGTGCGAATTAAGAAGGGATCCGCTCTCGAACACTTCCACAGATCCAAAGAAAAAACGACTAATTTCTTTGAAGTGGGCTTCGATCGTTCTGTTGGGTATATGTTGAAAAAAAGAGGGCTCGTCAAAATTCATCAGTGACTCTCAACAGCTCTTCGCATTAATTATTAATATATGTGATTGGCTGAGTTTGTGATTTTCCACTTTCATACTCGTTTTGTGTATCGTTCTTGTAATTCTGTTACATATTGTCAATCTCAGGAGGTCTACGTGAAATTCCTTACTTCCCAGTTGAATTTCTTAAAAACCATGTCCTCCCGAAAAATACTAAATAAACTTATTGCAAAATGATACTAATTCCCCGTATTACAGAGAATTTAACTTTCTCTGTTACTGGAGGTGAAACAGTAATCATTAGAGATTGTTCAAACCCAAGTAACTAACTTTACCCGTCTTCCCAACAGCTCATGCTAACAAGGAGCCTTGGCTAACGACCGCTAACTTTTCCCACACAACTCTATTACCACAACTAACTATTACAATGCGGAGCGTTACATGAACGCATCGCAAAAGACATACGCGAAACGGAATAGGCGGCGCGCTTGTCCGGGGGAGGAACAGCAAGAGAAATTTAAGGAAGACGATTGTAGCCGTGACCTTTAACGAATTAACCACGTCCAGGAAGTGTCAGCCGTGCAGAGTGACAGCCACTCTGCCCGCCGCGCTTTGGAGCCGCGGGCCGGGACGGGGCGGGACGGGGCGGGACGGGGCGGGACGGGGCGGGACGGGGCGGGACGGGGCGGGACGGGGCGGGACGGGGCGGGGCGGGGCGGGGCGGGGCGGGACGGGGCGGGGCGTTGGTGGAGGTGGGGGCGGCGCATGCGGCGGCGGCGGGCGGGCTGTCGAAGGAGTACGAATGGACCGGTGGACTGCGGCGACAGGAGTAGTGGGTGGTTGCGATGGCAGTCAGTGCCGAAGTATGTAATTATTACACCGCTCGCCGTCCCCCGTTGGAGATGAAATTCAAATACTGCTCGATCGTTATGGCATACTGGCTGCGATAGTTCAGAGGCAGCATTGCAGTTGTCTCCGCGGCGTCTCGAATCGGGAGGTCCAAGGTTCGAGTCCCGAAGGTTACGGATTTCCGACACATAGCTAGATAGTCCGATTTAAATTAGCGCATATAGAGATAACGAACTGGAAGGAGAGGGGGGACACTGTCATTTAGTCGAAAGCTGCGTCACGACTTAAATTTTTGGACTTGAAACTCCCAATTAAAGCTCCCCTCCTCTCCTTCCAACCCGGGCCTTGAAGGATGCACTGCATTTAAATATGGGTATTCTTTGAATACAGTCTGAAGCAGAATTCTGGCGACCAGTTGCCGTGATCAGCAGGTTTCTCCCATCAATACCAGGCAGCAATATCATACCAAATGCGCCACGGACCGCGCGCTATATTTCCTTTCTATTCATTGTCCTATCATCGTCCTTTCCCCACTCTTCCATTTCCGTACATGTCGGGAGACCAGTCAGAAGCTTGGAGTGGAGCTCTGCAATCGGAAGAAAACAACAGATCGATTATCACGAGGCTCCGCAGCGCAGCTGGGAGGACTGACCTCGCTATATCGGAAGTAGACTTGAGTTCAACAGACATTTCGACCGGCCGCCTTCCGCCTCTCGGTCACGGGACAGAACAACAGAGCGTCGTCGGGCGTTCCCCAGGGACCTTTCTTTTACTTCGCATGAAGAACTTCACGAGTTACAAAAGTTCCAGGTTTTCCAGTGCGTCGGGGAACATCTACGAACTTTGCAGTTTTAAATACTATTAAATATAAATTATGTTTATTACTTCGTTTAGAAGTTAAATTTGGTAAAATGTACATTGTTGATCGATTATTTTAATTGCAAATCCAGCATTCCTTCTTGATCTTGGAACACTGTATCTGACATTTCCTCCCAAGTAACAAGCCCGAGTCTTGCGGCTTGCCGGTTATTGGCGACAGAGCGGGCGCTCGGCCAGTCACCGCGAGCGCGCAACCGGCCGCCAAGGACGGTGCAGCGCCTGGCCTGGAGAGAAAGAGGGGCCGGGCGAGCGGTGGCCGGAATGCAGACCTGCAGCCGAGAGCTGCTCCCGGATGGGGGCGGGGCTCCGCTCCGATCGGGGAGCCGACGTGGGGCGGCACCGCTCTCGCCGTCCGGCGGGGAACGAACACAGACACCTTCCGGGATAAGACCCGCACTACACTAACGGGACTCACGATCATAGTGGCTGCCGTGTCTGGAAACGTGAATTGATCGATCCATATGGAGTGGCATATGGATGACAGTTATCGTTCTCGCTACTGATATTGCTTCAATTGCCACCACCAGAACTTGGACCGGCACTCCGTATCAACCGCCACTTCACCGTTAGTGGACGTACGGTGTTAGTCGGTAGTCCGTGAAAGAAGCCTGTGTTCAGAAGAACGAGACCGGCCAGTGGGCTACGTATACCGCGGCAATGGCGACGACGATTATCGTTGGCATCTCGCAGCAACATCTTCATGCAAATGTTTTGTATTTTGCATTAGTTTGCTGTCCTTTGCTGTTCTTAGTTTGTTTGCTGTGCGTTAGGAAGAATCAAATTATTAGCGACTTCCGAAGACGTATGTGCCAGAAACAGAGAAACCAATTACATGCCGCGTAGCAAATTCCACTGATCAAGGTATCCCGCGCACCAACCTCCGGGCCGAAAGCGAAGGAAAAGAGGAAGAGGTGACGCGTGGGCAAAACAAGCGGCAGCAAGTGCGAACCGGAGGTCCGCAACGCCCGAGCCCCGCGCCCGCAGGGGCGGGGGCAGCGCGGAGGCGGCGCGGGCGGCGGCGTGGGCGTGGGCGGGGCCCGCGTCCGGCGCGGCGTCTGCGAGCAAACAGTCCGCCCAAGGAGCGGGTGAAGCTCCGCGTCGAACATCATTGGAAAGACGACAAATCGCCCATCGTCCCATCGGTCCTTAGGGTGAGGGCGGTGGTATTTGGTAAAATACATGAAAATAAAACATGTAGCACTAATATTACTTAGGTATTTTCAAACATTTTTTTCTGTTTCCAGAGTTGATTGGTTTGGATTCGTTGAAGTGTGATATCGGGAGTCACGATGAAGAGTGCGCAGTCCCTGTCTGCTTTTTCCGAAACTGCGTGTAGCGAGGGTGTTTCCCCATGGGGTTGTGGCAAGGTTCGTATCATGAAATGAGTATCACCCTTGCGTACCCATCATAACATCATTCTATATTGACGACTGAACCTACATGAACGACGATTATACATCAATCACACCCTCCTTATCCTTCCATCTTCCATAGAGTACAAGGCGTTGTCAAAACTCCACGCATATCGCTAGAAGATGAAAGGACCCGCAAGCGCAGGAATGCTCTCTGGCCCGCCCCCGGAGTGTAGTAGTCGACGTCATGCAAGAATTCAATCAACGTGTTTTATTCCACGGCTCCAGGCGGTGGCGAAGGGGGGCGGGACGGGGGGCGGGACGGGGAGCGGGACGGGGGGCGGGACGGGGGGCGGGACGGGGGGCGAGACGGGGGGCGAGACGGGGGCGAGACGGGGGGGCGAGACGGGGGGCGAGACGGGGGGCGAGACGGGGGGGCGAGACGGGGGGGCGAGACGGGGGGGCGAGACGGGGGGCGAGACGGGGGGCGAGACGGGGGGCGAGACGGGGGGCGAGACGGGGGGCGAGACGGGGGGCGAGACGGGGGGCGAGACGGGGGGCGAGACGGGGGGCGAGACGGGGGGCGAGACGGGGGGCGAGACGGGGGGAGAGACGGGGGGAGAGACGGGGGGAGAGACGGGGGGAGAGACGGGGGGAGAGACGGGGGGAGAGACGGGGGGAGAGACGGGGGGAGAGACGGGGGGAGAGACGGGGGGGAGAGACGGGGGGAGAGACGGGGGGAGAGACGGGGGGCGAGACGGGGGGCGAGACGGGGGCGAGACGGGGGGCGAGACGGGGGGCGAGACGGGGGGCGAGACGGGGGGCGAGACGGGGGGCGAGACGGGGGGCGGACCGGAGGCGGACCGCGTGGCTCGCAGCAAGGAAAGAGGCCCAGTCGCCGCCGCTGACGCAGCTCGGGAAGGTGTGGGAGGTGGTTAAAGGGCACCGGCGGTTCCCGGCCCCGGGGGTCGGTGCAGGGCCGGCCAGTGATAAATGAAGTCATGGGAAATGGAGGCCCGGAGGTCCTGAGGTCGTGAGGTCCCACTGACACTGGCGAGGAAAAAATGCGAGGGGGAAGATGAAGGTGGTGCGTGGGATTGAAATGAGGAAATGTCAGTCACAGATGGTGAGGTCGGGTGTTATGAAAAGGGTTCGTAACAGAAAAAAGGAAGGCGATGAAGATTATGCGTGTAGAATATACTGAGTATGCTGAGGAAAGTGTTAAAAAATAAAGTTACAAGAGAAACAACTTTTGGAGATGAAAGAGAGGGAATGAATGCATTTCTGAAAGTTTAAAAGACACCAAATAATGAGGAAGAAAAAGATGGAAAGAAAATGCAAATAATTCATTGGCAAAATCCTATCGTCTTTCAATAGAAAAGAAGTTAAAATCTATAACGAACAGAGGAGATTATAATTAAGGTAAAATGTACAAGTATTGACTAGTATGAATCAATACGAAACAAAAATAAGAAGAGGGGGAAAAGTGTATCACAAGAAAGCTTTTAAAAAATAATTAGTATCCTAATTTAGACGTAGTATTTAGTAGTTGTATATTTTTCATAAAACCTTAAGGAAATAGTTCGCTGTGTGGAGGATAGGGAGCTCATATCCCGCGTAAGAAGTATTTGTCTTCAGTTTGAAATTATGGTGAAGAAGTGAAAAACAAATCGCATCGATTCTTATTTAAATCATTCACTTTTATCATCATATCGTAACAGCTAAGAAATAACACGTACACGATATCACATATTTAAACATTAGACCT
This sequence comes from Gryllus longicercus, assembly GCA_038098605.1. Lineage (NCBI taxonomy): Eukaryota > Metazoa > Arthropoda > Insecta > Orthoptera > Gryllidae > Gryllus > Gryllus longicercus. Next base: position 520,985 of record JAZDUA010000777.1, on the reverse strand, counting down.
CTGTCAGTGGTCGTCAAGTTTAGGGATCAGAGGAAAACATGAAGAAGAAGAAGAAGGCCAAGAAGGTGAGGACAAGAAGGAGGAGGAGGACAAGAAGAAGGAGGAGGAGGACAAGAAGGAGGACGAGGACGAGGAGGACGAGGAGGAAAAGAAGGAGGACGAGGAGGAAAAGAAGGAGGACGATGAGGAGGAGGACGACGAGGAGGACGACGACGAGGAGGAGGAGGAGGAGGAGGACAACGAGGAGGACGACGACGAGGAGGAGGAGGAGGAGGACAACGAGGAGGAGGAGGAGGACGACGACGACGACGAGAACAAGAGAACAACGAGAACAAGAGAACGACAAGAAGGAAGAGGACAAGAAAGAGGAGGATGGGGAGGAGGCCAATTAGAAGGAAGAGGAAGACAAGAAAGAGGAGGAGGAGGAGGAGGAGGACAAGAAGGAGTAGGAGGGCAAGGAGGAGGAGGAGGACAAGGAGGAGGAGGAAGAAGAGGAATAGGAGGAAGAGAAGAGGGAGGAGGAGGAAGAGGAAAGGGAGGAGGAGGAAATAGGGACTTGGTGCATTGAACGGTGGAAGTAAACCAGGATGGTTGCGAGAACAGTGCAGGAAGCGGATCTATTCAACCGTCGAGTAAGTGGAGCTCGTTCCCGCTTGGCGTTAGCGCGCAAGGTCGTCTGGTAAGCAAGACGCGCTAAATTAATCCAGCCTCAAATAATGATTTAAACCGCCTATTATTGACGAGAAAGACGGAAATTGGAAAGTCAATGCTACTCTGTAACAGAAGCCTTCAGCGGTGTCCTACTTTTAGTAATCAAGAAAATCCCTGAAGCTGAGTACGTGAAGAACATGATAAAATATGATATTCAATATAAGTATTCGTCGATTTGAAGAGATCCGTGCATCACGTTTTCTTCAGGCGGTTGAGGTAACGCAATTTCACAATTTTCGTTTGATCTTTGATGGGGCTCCGGAGGAAACAAGTGTGAGTGATTCTCGTAACAGACAACACACATAAGAGAAGTTCAAGACAGCAGTCCAGGGTCAAGTGTCTGGGATGCGAAATTACACAAGATGTACCATGAAAGGTCTTTATGTTACTACAAGAATTGCAGTAAATTTACATCGCCCCTGAGACAAGCTAAGAGCAGGATGAAAACTGTTAGCCTAAACAATGTACACGGACGCAATCTGATTTCAGACAATGCACGCAAACAATAAGTAGTTGAAAGTCACAACGTGAGAAAGGGAAACTGCAGGATGTAAAGCGAGGACACTGTCGTAGAAAACCACTCGTACAGAACTTGGGTTTGGTTATCACAAGCTCGACTCAGGCATTCCTGAGACATGAAGCTCCAAGAAAGTATCTTCGAAAGGTTGTCGAATGGTCGAAAGGGCAACGGAATTACTTCCGTGACAATCAAAACCCTTAACAGCCAAGAGACTCGTCTATAAACGAGGAGTAAATATTTCCTTAATTTGATGGAGAAAATAAACGGACGGAATTGATGATTAGTTTTTACTAAAAAAAGTGTTTTGAAGTTCGTGATTTGCTGGAAGTGGAGAATTAATTCGTTTATATTTGCGATGACAACAGCACACGCACGTGCACCATTAAAAGCGTTCGGTTACACTTCCTTCTTAAAACTTTTGTTCAACTTACAGCAGATACAATTCACAACCAAAACAGTAGTCATGTTCATGTTCCTTAGATATTTTGCGAGTCAGGCACAAGGCTCAGCAATACAATCGATTACCAAAACCTGCAACGCGAAAGATACCGCAAACAATAATAAACACTTCACGTAAGTCGATTCGGAAGCCGAGGCGCTTAGGGAGTAGAGCCGTGGCGGTCTTGGGTCGAAGATCGCGGTTTCATGTCCTACATCGGAGTTGATTGTGTTTGTGTGTGACTCTGTATGTTTATGTTGGTCCATTTTCATACTTCATCATCATTATCATTTCACCTCATCCTCTAGTGCTAATAACCCTGAGTGTAAAAACGGATTCGACTTGAAAATGGTGATCCCATCCCATGAATGTCACGAGCACCTACCCTCGTTAAATGTAACTGAGGCCTGGGTACGAGTAGCACGTTCGCGTGGTCCCGAGATGGCCAATTCACGACACAAAATAACCCACACAATGCACAAAATTCCGAAATTCTTCTTTCCCGTCTAGGTTATGGCAGACAACTTGAAAACTAAAAATTAACCTGATTAACCTAACGAAAGAATGAGCCAAAATAATCGGAATCAAATGTAGTCATTCCAAACGGCTGTTTCAATATTATTTCATCCTCTAAGTCTAAAAAGATCTCACCTAAGGTACTAAATTTGAAAGAGCTTGACAGAGCAGTAAGAGGTCACAATTCACGACTTCTCCACACTCTCAACATTATCTATACCTAATTAATCGCCTCCACATCTTCACATATTTCTTTAGGAGCATGAATCTCTGTCCCGGCTAGGTTGAACATTGCCCCGCGGGGAGCGCTGGCGTGGCGCGTTCGCTCGCTCGCTCGCCAGCATCGCGTCACGTCACGGTGCTTGGCAGTGGGTGGGCGCGGCCGCCAGCCTGCGCGAACGTGTCCCCGGTGCACGTGCTCCGCCGGGAGAGGTGCCCCGCCCCGCCCCCCACCCCGCTCCGCCCACCCCTCGCCTCGCCCCAGCTGCCGGGCTTGCGACCGCAACGCCACACCCACTCCGACGGCAGCAGACGCCGTTGCGATGTGGCGCGGCGGTGCGCACGGAGCGCGGTCGCAGAGTGCTAACGACGAGGGACGCGTGCTGACCATGTCTTTAGGGTGTAGGGTTGCGGAGTTGGGTTCATTATTTCGTTCATCCGGGACCATCAACTGCTAAGGTCATTATTCCCGTAAGTGACGGCATTTTTTTCTCTCTCTCGGTGATGGTAATCTCCCCCCTTTTGGATAGTGAGATGTGACGCTGACCTACACGTCGGCTGGCGGGATTTTCTCCAACCAGTTATTTCCCACCAGCGGGGTACCTCCCGAGCCCGGACAAGCTCTAAGCTCCCAACGTGTGTGGTAGTAGGGGAAGAAATATCGCGCGCTGCCCGTGGCCCGTTTATTAGGGTACTGCTCCGGCATCCGCCAGCTGCTGATCAGCGAAACCACGGAAATCTACCGTTCAGATTAGTCGGCCGCCAGAATTCTCTTCCAGACAGTGACTGGATTCTTTGGTAGCTTTGTAGTCGGTGCCGAAACTCGGGACTCGATGGGGAGTTCAGAGAAGACTATCATGGCCATGGCGCTGTCAGTGGAAACGTTGACTTCTCACGATGACAATGATGTCAACAACGAGTGTGCCCCCGACCCGACCCGGCCCGACCCAATCACGGCTTCGGTCACGCCCGAGGCAGAAATGTGCCGCGAAGCAATAGGCCATTTTAGGTACAGGGTCCAGAGGAAGTATATCTGTCTGTCCCATCAAACGATACATATGCGTGATGTATCTACACCATGATTGGTGGAGAATAGGGGAAGCATCTCCTCAGGCGGGATATTCTCCAAGATTTAGTGAACGGCTAAGCTGACGTCGCCGGGAAGCGCTATCGGGGAGGCGACACTCCTCTCTTCTGTTCGGGAGCGACTAAGGAAATGGACCCAGTCGCTTGGTACTAGCCAATGAAATGGCTTCCTCCCAACATAACTTTGTAATGACCCAGATTACCCAGAGAAGCGGTGACCGTGCATACGGAGAATTAGATTTAGTATGACGACTTGGCTACATTGCTTGTACTACTTTTGATTTGGAAATAAATGTAAACGTTGTTGAATTGTTTGATTTCATTGAGTATAACCTAGAACACCACACGATTGTATCGTTTGTTTGAGATTTTAAGCGTAAAATTTAACTCAGTGTTCAAAAAGTAAAGAAATCAGGAAACTATTTAAAAAATATTTTACAAACATTTTTCATGCCTCCAAGTAGTTGCTTCAAAAACGTAGCTGATATTGCATTTTTTTCAGAGGAGAGATCGGAAATGTCAGATATTCAATTCATTTTATTTCATTGGGTGATTAACAACCTTGACATGAGAATTAGTATACGTTTTTTTATTGCAATGTCTTTTATGGACTTAATAAAACATTCTCAGTATTGTTATAACAATTTATTTCTTTTGACATGTCCCAATTTATGATCTTTTTCAAAAAAACTTTTGTCCAGGCTTGTTGACACCACACCCTAAACAAACACTTAGCATTTTGATAAAAAATTATCTATGGTTTAAAAAAGCAAGTCAGGCCGTAAACATCAATCCGTATATTACTAGTATAAGTATCTTCGAAGAGTCAACTATTTATATAATTTGTTTTCTACGAAACGTGATGAGAATTTAATAATACAATTTTGAACAAATGTATACGTGACTATTGTTAAAATATTCTATTAAAATATGATTTAAGTTAGGATAAAAATAATATTACCGTACATTCTGCCTATTGTTTGAAATACGATGCTGGATTCTCTCCCTAAGAAATCGCAAGATTAGAACTTACTGTTTTGCGTAGTCACCGTGAGTAGAACCGTAAGCTACAAACACATACAGGTAAGAGTACTTTTCACAGAACCCACAGTTCCGTATACTGTAAATGCTACAGCGGTAACGGAGAGCAAAGACGAGAGTGGAACTGCTTGAACCAATACAAGAAGTTTTCTTCACGTAGTTTGTAAAGCAAAAGGAGAATGATAGGAACCGTTTACTAGTCGTAGATAAAGAGGCTATTTTAAATTATTTTGCAATTGGTAAACTTCAGATACAGTATCATTTTTTTCTCAAGATTTATTGAAAATACGAAGTGCTTTTGTTGTAAAGTGAGGTTTTCATTCGAATACCTTAAGGGTATCCCATTATTTAATAACATTATGCGTATGATAAAGTATAGTCAACCTGCATAATGGTCATGAGAAAAAATAAAGAAGTTGATATTTTCTGATTTTAAATAGTAAAAAACGGAAAGTAAAGAATAAAGCATTAAAGAAAAATGACAATAGAAATAATTGACAAAGAATAAATAATGGAAAAAAGTGATAAGGAATCCACTATCGCAAAAGGGAATTTGGGGCATTATTTTACAATTTAATATGAAGACTGTGAATCCAATTCAATAGCAAATTTTTTAAGGATTCTTAAAGGTAGATATTGTTCTTTGTGGGATTTTTATTCCATAATTTTAAAATAACGGAATCAGCTTGGGAGTTTCAATTAATCATGAAAATATTCATGATTAACCCAAAAGAAGCGGCTGAAAACGAAAACTTTGAGGTTCCACATCGCGCCGGAGCGCGCCCAGATGCCCGTGCGGGTGGCGTTTGGAGAGATTGTCTGCTGCTTTTTGAGAGCTTACGGCACGCCCCAACGCGAAATTTTAAAAAACGCTCCCCCAGTGCTCCTTTTATGAGTGCGCTCCTGGTTTCTATTTGAAATGCCAATTAAGAAGAGCATCCAGGAAGACATAATCGATTTTAACAGACTAACACAGTGTGATCTCACGATTGATTAATTTCCAGGCGGACACCACCGATTAATTTCTCAGCCATTGATTACTTTCGTCACGCTTGTTTCGTAGCGTTTGACTTAATGCGTGACGACACAATGCAATCTGACTATGAACTAAGTTATCCAGGTAAGGTTGATAACATCGACATTTAATAGGGAAAGTTCAATTTAAATTTTACTCAGAAGTGTGTTTTAGAGTAAAATGTACGGTAGCACGATCGATTCCATATCAATCTACAGGAAAACAATTCAACCAATGAACACCTTCAGTGTCAATAATTGTCAATCGCTCTGCCTCTATTATAATATACAATTAAAATTAATTTAAAAGCGGATCCAGATGTGCGCTATCATGAATCAATGACTTCCTCTCCAAATAAGCTTTATATAAAAAATAAATATTACGTTGAAGCAAACTAAAACACCCATGTAAATTAAACATCGGTGACCCTAGACCTCCCCCTATCATTCAATGTCTATTCCACCCCTGGCTGGGGCACGGCAAAAGTTCAATTTTCCTTGATGCTTTTTTTTCGTAGTTGTCTTTTTTTTCGTATTGCAGACTACGGAAGCCTTTGGAAATCGGCCTTCCCCAATGGAACGCGATGTCGCCAGCGACTCTGGAGGCAACTTCCTTCCGTTTCGAATCACAGTTCCCGTATTTGTACACGCGTGGGAGGACGGAAATGCGGCAACAAAAATCAAAATTTAATCAACCGGTGAGTACTTGTTTTCGTTGCGCGTGTTCATCGGGCCGGCCCTGGCACGAGAGTTTGAGTTTCACAAGGAGTTGCAGTCAACTCAACCGAAGCCCAAGTCGTGAACATTCGAATAGCTTACTAACTTTATTACATGGCTGCATTAAATTTATTAGCCATCGTTTAAAAAGTTAAGTTCTAGTTCTCAGTACCCTGTAGGTCCTAGCTTGAAAATTTCCTGCGTACTTAACCAATTAAATTTTCCAACTTGAGTTAGAAAATTAACATATAAGGTACTTTTCTTGATTAAAATCAGATCAAACTTTATATTATTTGTAATTTCCTTATAAGTGACCATGGAACAAAACGCATATGCACAGAACTCCAAGCACTAATTTACAGGAATAAATTTACATGTTCCTATATCTATATTCAGCGAAATATATAAAAAGGATAAATGAAAGTAAACAAAATTGCGTGTAGTTAATGGATTGCACGATATTAATGGATATAAAAGTATAAGATACACATTATAGTAGTATAATGACAATGAAGATGGTTCAAGAATCTGATAAAACACAATGGGTTTATTTAATAATAATATAATATAATAATAATATAATATAAATAATATATAATAATAATATAAATAATAATAATATAAATAATAATATATAATAATAATATAAATAATAATAATATATAATAATATATAATAATGAAATTCTGCTGTGTATTTCATCTCGTCGCCTGAATGTAGGTCAATCCATTAAGCAATGCAGCATCCGCTCAATACAAAAAGGAAACGCAAGAGAAACGCAGTAATTCAACACTCCTGTAATGCGGAGATTTGCCACTGCACGCGCTGCAATTCACCGACTTCACCTCATTTAAGCAGGATTAGATTGGAAAGCAGATATGCAAACGATCTCTCGCAGGATAGTTAAGTTAGAGACCAGGGCGAACTATGACTTACGAGCTAGAACTTTTACCTCTGCAAATCGGGTTTCTTGTGCGGCAAGACTAACAAAGTCTGTAAGCGATACGGGACTCTGAACAAAGTAAGTTATGGCTGTACAACACGGTCGAGTCTCGTGTAAGAACGTGACTGTTAAGTGAGTCAACAGTATTGAAGTGGTTCAAACGTCAAGTAAGCACTAAACAAAGAACAAAAAAGTGGTTTCCCGTACCACTGTGATTCACGTGTAGTTAATCGCAAGAAAAAAAACTAAACGCAATGAAGTGTTTGTAGTTTGGTTGGCTGAGTTTCTCCCCCTGGACTAGTGTCAATTGAAATGCATGTCCAAAAAATGGATACGGAATGTATTTGTTCTGTTTTTATTGTGAAACGCAGTACTATAATCGCAATTACAGTATGATTTGATAATTAACATCCATTAAAAGTTTGGCACCAAAAACTTTCAATGCCATGACGTAATACGTCATTTTTTTAACAGTGTACTACGTGACTTCAAGGCAATATGTCAGCATGGCCAGGAATTTCCGGTTGCTGACATCACTTATTGGACAGCTTAAAAGAAGATCTTGCATATTAGTTTGCACTTTTGTCATCCTTGTGAATCAGCAGATCAGCGAATCATCACCCACGGAGGGGTTTCGCTCTTCCACTAGAACACAAGAGCGAAGCAGTCGATGAGACGCGAAGCTTAAAAAACCGTCCTTCACATGGCTTAAAGTGGTTCGACCTTGATTAGCATAGGCTTCTTTTTAGAGACACGTGCAGAAGTAGGCGTAATAAAAAAAATGGTAAATCAAGGTAATCGTACCGGCTGAGGTAGCTCAGGACAGCAGCATCTGGTGTCAACGATAGCTCCTAAGATTCGACCATGGACCGTGCGAAATCTTTCCTTTCTCTTCCTTGCGCTGTCCTCATCCCTTTCTTACAGACACAAGTACGTGTACTATACTACCACACGCTTCGGGACACCATTTAGGAGTTTAGAGTTTGACCCTGTTGGTGCGGTGACCTGCTGGTGGGAGATGTGGATGGGGAGAATCACGTAAGCTGGCCTGCAAGTTGGTCCCGGATCGCATACTGTGGAGGAAGCACATCGCCACTGTCGTTGATAAAACATGAACTACACATACGGGACTAATGGCCATAGCCGTTGACACGTCCAGAATCACGAAATAATCAATTAATCAATATGGTAGCTGTCATACACAATTAAGTACTATAAATCTTCACTTTTATCAGAAGAATGCCAAGTTCAATACAATTTTTCATACTGACAATGCTTTTCAGTGAATGGATGCTAACGAATAGACATGAAATAATAATTATAATGGATCTCAGGAGTGTTCCACCAAGCTATTTAACATAAAACAGTTTGCACGAGCTAAAATGTACAGTACTTTCAAATCATTTATATTATTTCAGTAGCAAGCGTGCAATAATTTCTTGTCAAGTAAAAAATGGAATAAGTAGTAAGCATGTGATATGACAGGTAATCGTACCAAAAGGAAACACAAAAGGTCTGTTTCGAGTTTTAAGGTCTTTAAATTCTTTCTTGAAAGAGTGAATCACGTGACTTAAATGTGCGTTTCATTCTAGCCATTTTCGCAGTCTCTAGCGATGAGGCGTTCGCAGACGAAGACTCGAACTCGCGTGTGCGCGGTGGCGCGTCGAGACCGCGTCCTCCAGCGCCCGCCCACGCGCCGCGCCGCGCCGCGCCGAGCGCGCTTCCCACGCGCGGAGAGCGCTTTTAGCCCGCGCGACGACGCACGCGGGCGGGCGGAATCTGCACTCCCAGGACATACACGATTGAAGTGCAGGTGAAAGGAACCACGCTATGTGATCAAATCAGTATCTGGACACGTCTGAAATGGTGTTATGGTGTGGTCGTGGTTTTCATGGAGAGGGCTTGCACCCCCTTGTTGGTTTGTGTGGCACTATCACGGCACAGGCTTACGTTGATGTTTTAAACACTTTTTGTTTCACAATGTTGAAGAGCAAATCGGGGATGGCGATTGCATCTTTCAACATGATTGAGCACCTGTTCATACTGCACGGCTTGTGGCGGAGTGGTTACACGACAAAAACATCCCTGTAATAGACTGACCTACCAGAGTCCTCACTTGAATCCTATCGAGCACCATTGGGATGTTTTGGAACGCCGACTTCGTGCCAGTCTTCACCGACCTACATCCATACCTCTCCTCAGTAACAGCACTCTGAAGAATGGGGTGCCGTTCCCCAAGAAACCTTCCACCACCAGACTGAAATTATGCCTGCGAGAGTGGAAGTTGTCATCAAGGCTGAGGGTGGGCCAACACCCTATCGACTTCCAGCATTACCGATGGAGGGCGTTACGAACTGGTAAGTCATTTTGAGGCACGTGTTCGGATACGTTTGATCACATGTCTCCTTAATCTTCAGTACACCGAGCGACGTCGTTCAGGACGTAGCGCGCTGCACTTCGCATTCGGGAGGCTCAGGTTCAATCACCGTGCCGGCCATCCTGACAGGTTTCCCTCGGTCATTCAAGCAAATGATGGGATGGTTCTACAGGAAGGCTACGACCGCAAAACCGGCTTCGCTAGCCGAATTGGTTTACTACGTGAACGAACATTAAGCGAATTCGAGACATAGCGAGTTCCTTGTTGGGAGACCTACCAGAAACCCTCGAGTCTAACGTATCCGAGGCCAATTGCCCTTTACGCTACATATAATGGCTAAAAATAAATATAAATGTTCAGTGCCCTCCTTTCATATGTTTTTTTCCTTGTGTTTTCCGACACGAGGCCTTCAAACTTGGGGAAGTTTTGATAATCCGAACGAATAAATTTGTTTTGGCGATTCACATTATCCAGTATTGTGGAATACCATTCTTTCACGTTAATCATTTCTTTTTCACTTTACTTTTCATTTCCAAAAAGCCTTTTTAGGCCTATAATTTTTATTATTTATTTTTAAAATAAAATTTACTTCCATTTACATTTCTTGAGTCATAAAATACATGTATCTGTGTCGTGTAAGATGCAGAATTATTAAAAAAGGAAGTATGAATTCATTTCTTTCATTTCCAACTCCCGCCACTTACATAATTTCAAATTATCTTGTAGAATAGTAATGGAGATAAGGAAAGATTCAAATTAAATTGTAAAGTAGAGACGTAAATAAAGATAATGACGTTGTCTGGACGGTTCACGGCCTCACCCAATCGAAGATGAGATATTAGCGTAGAACTGATCGGAAGAAATCAAATGCAAACCATCGACCTGATCAGCTGGTTATTAGAATTCTCATCAGGCAGGGATTGGTTTCGACTCGACTATTAAATTGTTGCGACAAATCCAGCCACTGCCGTTAAATGGCGACCTATAAGGCTACAGTCGTAAACTTCATTTTATAGACGAAAGATATAGCTCATTAAATGAAATAGAGCCGTAACAAAAAAATAATTTTGTTCAATAAAAGATTATTGCATTTTCAAATGTATGAACGACAAAAATTAAGTTACACAATCAATGTGTGGTTGCTACAATTTTAAGCTATTTGCTACAGAAATTACGGCACATTTGAGTTCAAATTATTAGATACACTGAACGCGAATGAAAAACTAATACTGGTTTTCGCCCAAATGCTTTTGCTACAAAGCTACCAAGTCGACCAATGATTCGAACAATTTCATGGTCGTATGCATTGGGCATGTTGCTTGATGGTCGTCAGGCTGAGACAATTGCGACAAAAGAACTTATCCTAACCTTCAAAGACATATTTGATGTCATTGTAGCGCCTCTGACCGGGAGGTCCTAGGGCTCGACTCCCGAAGTTGACATGATATATTAGCTCTGGCAAAACAGCCATTGAGCTGTATGGAGGAGAATCCTAGCGGTCAGTTACTCTGATCGGTAGTTTTTCCGAGGTTTCTCCGTTTAACACCAGGCGACTGTCGGGGCAGTGCACTAACAAAGGGGCCACTGACCGCACATGATCTTTCCATCCCCTTCCTCGTTTTGTCCTCCTCCCTTACACACACCATCACACATGTCAGGAGCATGGTCGGCGATTGGTGTTAAGTCCGAGGGCGCGGGGGTACACATTTATGGGGCTAATGACCTTGGCAGTTGGCGCGTCCGTAAACACTAGCCAATCAATCAAAGGCATATTTTGAAAAACTACGCTTTTACAGTTGTCAGTGTTATAGTGTTGGCATTTCATAGGCGACATTTGTGCCCGCTTTTCTCTCAATCCGGGCCACAGCGCGCCGTCCGCGGGGCGCCGGTGGCGGCTGGGCGCAGCCGTGAGCGTGGGCGCGGCCCCGACACCGCACTCGGCGCCCACCTGCGGCTCTCGCCGTTCGTATTCGGTGCGGCGTGGCGCGGCTGTGCGCGGGGCGGGGCGGAGCGTGGCGGGGCGGGGAAGGGAAGGGCGGGGAGGGGCGTGGCGGAGCGGCGAGGAGCGTGGCGGAGCGGCGAGGAGCGAGGCGGAGCGGCGAGGAGCGTGGCGGAGCGGCGAGGAGCGTGGCGGAGCGGGGAGGAGCGTGGCGGAGCGGGGAGGAGCGTGGCGGAGCGGGGAGGAGCAGGGTGGAAGTGGTAATAGACCTATTGAATATGTTCGAATTTCATCATAAAGAATAAGTTTTGAGCCTTCAAGAATCACCGCGTTTGATACATCAGCTAGTTTCTAGTCTCATTTGTCACCTAGCCAGTTGATTTTTTAATATTTCTTTCTTTCGCCAGAACAACGTATTAAAATTTAGGCATTATATATGCTCTGCAATGAGTCCATTGCTTCTATTGAATTTCAACATGTCCACACCAAATTATAAAAACACATTTTCACTTAACACTAATTAGGTATGATCAGATTTCTTAATATTAGAAAAATTTTGTGTTATTAAATTGAGAACTACAATTCCTTCAATTGCTTCGTTCACTGCGAAAATGTTCAAACGGAATGGGTACCGGTCTAAATAAAATCTTAAACCGTTTCCACAATGCTAAATGGGCATATTTAATGCATGTAACATTTCTTAAGAACAGAACGTCACTTAAATAAATTCAAAAAAAAATCCATATATTAAAAAACCCGAGTATCCTGTGTTTGTAAACAAACTCTCGCTGTCAGCATGGGACTTTCCACTCGCTCTTGTCATCTCGAGACGAAAATTGGGGACTCAGGTATATGACAGCTATATATTATCTGTCTCCGCTTTAGAGGACCTCGTCGGTGGAGAAAAACCATCAGCCTGGGGCGCGACCAGTTCGCAGCGAGTTGCGCGATGAGCTATTTCGAACTCAAGTTTCCAAACCTGGCAAGACATCGCACCGCGGACGTAACAAGACGACTACATTTTGAACACACGCCGAAAGTGAATATGATATTTTTTGTAACGCTTTACACGGAAACATTTCACATTCTCTTAAGAGAAATGAAATGTCGCCTTTATCTGCACATTTATAATGGAACAGTGCAGAAGCTTCTCTTTACGATTCGAGAGAAGACGGGACAGAAGGGAGTCGTGGCTAAACGTTTAACGTCTGTGCCTCCCAGCGCTTCTGGGACCCGGGTTCAATGCCCGGCCAATACACGTGGAATTTGTAGAAAACAAAATGGGTTGCTTCCCGTTCGCACTTCCTCTCACTCTACCATTGCTTTATCGCCATTCTGTTTATCGTCTTCTCATTGGACGACATCACTCAAGGTCCCATTTACCTCGATTCATGAAGGACCCACAAATAAACAATACGAACAAATTAATAGATATACAAAAAAATAAATAAAGAAGCTCCGCCCCCAGATGATTTGCTTACTATAGGTTATATCTTTAGCTCCTTCCGATTCAGTTTAATCTAAGCATCTCAATAGCTGAAAGTTGTTAATTAACACGTGTGCAACTAAACAAACAAGACAAACGTCTGAACAAAGCGACGATAAATAACGTCACTGTTGCATGAACACTTTGCAACACAACTGGAAACTGTTAGCTCGGTTGAGCGAAGCGTGGGAAGAATATCGTATTCATCTACGTTCATTGTCTCTCAACTGTTACAACTAGCAATTAAAGTTATTAAATAATTACCATATTACTAGACAGTAGTAATTACGTGAACACCTGTAGGTAATACAGTCAATTCACCTGACTTGAATGATACATTTTGTCCTTTTAACCTAAATTCCGAAAAAAAATGAATTGATACAAAGTTCGTTAAGTTTCGATGAACGCTTAACGGTACATTATTTTACATTTGCTAATGATTAGTGTAAACTAATATATTTCATTTATCTGTGGTAAAATCTTGTTTGAACATTGCCCTTTACGTGTAAGGACGTGTAAGTCCTCAAATTTTGTAGATAAGAATATAGCAACAGGAGGTGAATACACTAAATAAACGAATAAACATTGTATACATGTCACAAAATCAAATACTTTTGACAACATGCCCCTTCTATTTTTTCATTTTTACACATTTCAAATAAAGCAATGAGATACCCGTTAATAAAAATATTCAATCAATTTACTTTCGTTTAAAACGCAAGTGTTGAACCAACCTCTACTTTCATCACAATTCTTTTTCTTCATTTACGTAGTAAAAAAAACTTCCAACACCAAGCAGTTTCTTAATTCAATATAAATGTACGCAATTTCCGATGCTACCTAACATGCGATGTAAATCATTTTATTACATTCTCTACTAGTCAAGAAGAACCAACATTACAGAACAATATGATCTTTCACGATTTCTTTTTTCTTGCGACGAAGGAAACGTGTTGTATGACGATATTTGCTAATGCAAATATTCAGTTTTGGGCCACTCAATTCCCATTGAAATAGGAACAATTAAGAGAGGAATCGATATTTTAATCAGGACATTAATTCGAAGACATAAGCGTCAACCTAATCACAACTTTTACCAGACATTTTTCTCTTAATTTCATTGTTTAACATCATTTTATCATACATTGTGTGATTCCTTTAATTCACATAAAGTTATAAAATTTTCGACGTTAACTCACTTCCGACGTTATGAATTTTAACACGTTCTCTACACACGTAATCGAAAAGACCCGAAATCACGCTAGTGCCGAAATGATCTTTCCCAACTTCCTCTACCGAGTGATAAAGACTTCTCACTGCATGGCCAAGACAGCAACTGCCATCATTCAAGCTTTCGTTCCGCTGAACTTGCTTTTATCACGCGACCCGATTTACACGAGCGAAACTCCTGCTCCGCCACGCGATGTCAGGAGTTGACATGGACGGCCACGTCATCTCGAGATGTATACCTGTGAAAGGGCACGTGCTGTTACAAATCATCCGCTTGCTTTCGCTTTCAGAAAAAAAAGCAAGAACAAGTTAGAATTTAAGAATATGTTGTGCAAATACTGTTTAATCAGAAGGATTATATTTACGCAGATCCTGCTCATTCCTATATTTGAAGAACGATACACAATTAATGATCACTCGAAATTTAATTCTTACAGAGTTTCGACAGAATTTTATATCTACGTTTATTTTTTTTAAATTTCAGTTGCATGCTGTATAGCTATTTTGCCCATTTCTTGTTGGTAAATATCTCACGGTACCTTCCACCATCACGATTAGTTGGTAATTGTACGCGATATAAGTTATTAGCTAAAGGTTCAAGCTATTGAGATAATACTGAGTACACAAGTAATTTAATATCCAGTGACATTTTAGAACCCCGAAGTTTGCTAATAAAACAAGTTGGAGGGTGGTCCCAATTCTACAAAGATAGAAACCTAGGAGCAGTTGCACTATAAACGTTCCCCTTGTGGAAAAGCTCAGAATCAACCAAGTATCTATTAAAATGTACGGCTTGCTTCCAGCATCTTACCTAAACTTTGGAATCTCAACTAGAATGCGAGGATCTCATCTTAGAGAACTCTCAAGTTCTATAACATGTTGGAGAACTCAAGTACGCAACTCGGGCGCTTAAATGCAACTTCTATGTTTATGGCCGACCTCGGGCAACGCAAAGGCCAGGGTGAGTGATGTTTCCATATATTATAATGTATTTGTGTACTTCACGTAACATGTCGCACTTAGCTGTCTCTCAGGAACTGAAACGATTCGCTCGTCTGCGTAGGAGCGTTACGACCTCTCGCAATTCGCGACCACAACAGCATTTAGGCTTAATTTAAGCAGCCGTTTACGTTGTTTAGGACCCACACTCCTCCATTTTCTTTCGTGCGAAGGCGTAAATGTGAAAATATGTCATAATATGTTTACACTTTCGTTTACGATACAACCGTGCAAAAATCACTGAAACCACGAAGCCAAAAAATGATCTTGCATTACTGCCTTTACAGCACACGTTTCAGAACATTCAGGACAAAGAATAACTTTAAATTAGTACAATATATTGTTCATATTGAAATTGTACTTAAACGATACTGAGAATGAACTCGCCTAAAATTCTATTCTGAAAAGTGAACTCAAAATTCCAGATATTAATGCATGAAAAGTCATAACTTTCACCTTGACAACGAAATGCATGAATACTATTTTTTTCAACTACAAATCCAACTTTTCTTAACAATAAAACATGCCTGATGTTGGAAGTGAATAAAAAACTAAGTTCGTAAAATTTGCACTGGCCCAGTCGCACATTCGTTACGCGTAGAAGATGCGAAATAGGCACAAAACCATTTGACTGCCAGAATCCGCCATCGTGTTTGCACCTCGAAGATACACAGTATTCGTTAACTTGCTTAATACTCGAATAACTCGCTAACCTTTTTTTTTATTTTTCTACTCAGACCGCTTGCTTCCTTCAGAACTCATAGAACTCGCCCAGTTGCTTTACAACACGTAAATCTTTTTCGACGACAAAACGAGATAGACGACCAACTGGATAATTTTAGATTTTCCATTTAGAAGAAAACAACAAAAGGGGGAGTTTATCATCATAATATTTTTTTCGGTTCCTTCTTTTTATTTTATCCAAGAGTGCAAAGGCTGTAGCAGTCCTTTCACTTCTCATTGATAGCCTTGGTTCACTAACAACTGGTGTGAGTACTATGGAGACTCACGAAATTTTGTAGCTATTTTTGAAATACTTCAGTGTTTGTGATTATTAGCCTAGTTGGCCGTTCTTTTCGGCACAACACTGCAACTACGCATTGTTCTGAAATCTTGAGACTTCGACCTTTAAAAGAGAGCAAATTTTGAAGAGATGGTGAACTACATTTTTTTAGAAACATTTCACGGTTTAAAACATCAAGTGTCACACTACAATTATATTGCACTTTTTTCATGAACTATCGAGAAACTGGGCGACATTCACGAAATATGCGATGCTCGTGGAGTACTAATATTCCCTGAAACCTTTACATTTGTTTTGAAGCAAAATTATAAAATAACAGCAGCTATATATTCCGAAATATTTGTCGATTGTCATGTTAACAGACAATTCTCACGTCTAAAATCCATGTAAAGGCATTGCTTTTCCAGGTCTGTTCATGCTGAACAATATCACAAACTACAATCCATGACATAAGAGCGTCACAGATCGTCTATGGAGAGTCGGGTATCCAGTATGGTCTTCAACTCCTGGTTCACCACGCATGTACATTTTCTCAAATTATACTTTTTTTGAATTGAATTGAATTTGCCTTATTTTACGTGGCGAGACTCGGGCCATCAGGCCCGCTCTTCCGTCTGACCACGCAAATTTCGCTACGCTCCTTTCCAGTAGCAGAGAAAGGAGGTATTTCTTGGGCGAGAAACAGGCGATTTTGAATTTAGCTCAGAGGCGTCGTTTAGGCTTCAGGATCTTTTACATGCAAGTAAATCTACTAACATGGGACAGCCGGCTTTACTTCCCCTCCGAAGGAAGGCGTACGAAGGATTTTGTCGCCCTAAAAATCCACGGCTTCGATCGGGTTTGAACTCGCGAGCTTGGGTATAACAGTCCGGTACGCTAACCGTCACACCATCGCCGCCGCTTTATACTATCCAAAATGTACGCACATCGCCACGAAGCACAATTTCAATCGAATCGAAAGTTCTTTTGATCTCATTCCACAGTCATCATAGTCGCCTATCGCGTATCAACCCAACCGTCACCAATGGATTCGCGTGGAAGGCACAGTTTGTCAGGAGTGTCCCCCTTGGGCGTTTGGAGCACCAGTGACGATCACTTTCGAAGAGCGCAGGCAGGTGGAGGAGCTACGGGCCACTTGCGAAGGCCATCCGCGTGCGCGGTGCGATGACCCCCTCGGGCGGCGGCGGCGGCGGCGGCGGCGGCGGCGGCGGCGGCGGCGGCGGCGGTGGGCGCGTCGCCATGCAGCGCGGCGCAGGGGCCCCGTTCGTTCGTTCGCTCGCTCGCTGGTTCGCCCCTTCACCGCGGCGTCGTTATGCAAGCCCGTGGGGCGAGGGGAAGACGTCGCGCTGAGCTGGACTGGGCTGCGCTGCTTTCGCCCGCGCTGCGCGCGCGCGCGCGGCTCGAAACGGGAGCACGCTCACCGGCGAACGCAACCCCGCGCCGCGGCCCTCGCCCGCCCCGCGCGCTGCAGTCGCGACTTGGCCTACCTGGCGTCGGAGAGACGGCGGCTGCGGCTGTGGCTACGTCGACAGCGGCAGCGGCGGTGGCGGCGGCGGCGGCGGTGGCGGTGGCGGAGGCGGCCGGGCTGGCGGGCGCCCGGGCTGTGACTGGCCGCAGCTGCACGCCGCCAGGCCCTGCCCCCGCCGCCGCCACCGTTGCCGCCGTCACCGCCGCCGCCGCCGCGCCGTCGGAAAGGAAGTTGCGCGCGACCTTGGCCGGGTGTGGCCCGCGAGCCTTGCAGGCGCGGGGGGGTCGCTTTCGACCTTGCGGTAATGGATTAGGGTCGCCTCGCGAAGGGAGATAGGAAGTGAAATTTAACGCAACTGCCTACTTGGGCGTACGTCCGCCTTCAAGTACAGTATGAAAACCCTCATTTGAAATTTATACATATAACCTTTACAACAGCTTTTATATTCATACATTAGTTGTTGAATCAACAAAGCAAGACACGGTAAGCGTTATACTAAAGCTTAATTTCAATATCATATCGCTGGTGCACAAGAAAACAAAATCGTTGATTGTTTTTGTTAAGTAAAGAACTGCATTCTAAATGTATTTTCACTAATAAAAATGTCAAAGATTGTTCAGATGTCAGATGATGTATAGATTTAAACACTTCTGGTTATGAGACCCGAAACACATACGCGGCTCCAGTCAATCGAAATACGTCTTCAGGAAATTCGCTTTTTGCAGATTTGCCACTTCCCTTGCGCACCGTCGTTATTCTATTGAAAGTAAGATTTATGCATATTTTTACTACATTAAATTCTCTCCTAAAATATGCAAATAAAAGGTGTTTTCTAGCTATTGCTTCTCGGTCGTTTCATAATCATCCTGGTGAGGTCTCCAGTGGGAGTACCCTCGCTCTCGTGTTTGTGACTCTTTAATGCTATGCGTCGTAAGTTGCAGCCCTATTCACTCTTATGAAGTCACTCTTGCCTCGCTGTACGAGAAAATGTAAATTAAAAATTAATAAATAAATAATCAACCTGTGTGTGAATTTACTTGCAATTGGTTTGTTATTTGGCAGCATAACTCTGGTTTAATTTAGGTCAAAATTAGGTTTGCTAATTGCTATTCTTCTTTCAGTGTTCATCTGAGGAAAATTATTTTACAACCTTAATGGGAGTCATTGTCTTTGCGATTGTATGAAAACGTCGAAACAATATTAATTTCTGAATACCATTCAATATTTCAATAACTGTTTTCAATTATTCGTTATGTATAAGCCTCTACCCCTATTATGTTTATACCCCTACTTTCATTTTCTTGCAACCCGATTTTTTGAAATAATTAGTTTATGCTTCAACCGATTGATTGATTAGTGATTCTTGATGAGTCAACTGCTAAGATCGTTAGTTCCGTAAGTGCAGTGCATGTTTTCATCGCGGAGGTGGCTGTGATCTTCCCCCGCTGAAGGCCGAGATCCGGCGCCTACCTTCGTCGGCTTGAGGGGATTTTTCCTGAACCAGGTATCTCCCACCAGCGGGGCAACGCCCCAGTCGGGACATGTTTTAAGCTCCCCACTCGCCTGCCGACATGTGTAGTAGTGAAGTGTGTGATTGTGTGTGTGCGTGTGTGATTGTGTGTGTGCGTGTGTGAGTGTGCGTGCGTGTGCGTGAGTGTGTGCGTGCGTGTGCGTGAGTGTGTGCGAGTGCGTGTGCGTGAGTGTGTGCGAGTGCGTGTGCGCGCGTATGTGTGCGCGCGTATGTGTGCGCGCGTATGTGTGCGCGCGTATGTGTGCGCGCGTATGTGTGCGCGCGTATGTGTGCGCGCGTATGTGTGCGTGCGTACGTATGTGTGCTTGCGTATGTGTGCTTGCGTATGTGTGCTTGCGTATGTGTGCGTGCGTATGTGTGCGTGCGTATGTGTGGTGCGTATGTGTGCGTGCGTATGTGTGCGTGCGTATGTGTGTGTGCGTATGTGTGCGTGCGTATGTGTGCGTGCGTATGTGTGCGTGCGTATGTGTGCGTGCGTATGCGTGCGCGCGCGTATGTGTGCGTTCGTGCGTATGTGTGCGTGCGTGCGTATGTGTGCGTGCGTACGTATGTGTGCGTGCATGTGCGTGCGTATGTGTGCGTGCGTGCGTATGTGTGCGTGCGTATGTGTGCGTGCGTGCGTATGTGTGCGTGCGTGCGTATGTGTGCGTGCGTGTGTGCGCGTGCGTGCGCGCGTGTGTGTGTATTTAAGGGGTGAGGATACAAGGAAGGTGAAGAAAGATCGCGCGGGATCTGTGTGTTGGGGTACTGGGTGTTAAGAGTACTTGCTCCGGCATTCGTCTGGTGTTGATAGGAGAAACCACGGAAAAGATTCGATCAGAGTAACCAGCCGCTACTATTCTCCAACAGCGGCTGAATTCGACCCAGCTGACAAGATAGTACCAAAAATCCTGCCTCCGTCAGGTCTCGAAATCCAGGACCTCCAGGTCGTAGGCCCTGCAGTGACATCAGTTGATGGCCTGAGTCACCTTGCCGGTTATTATGCTTCAATCTAATACAGAATCAGTTGAATATGAATCAGTAAAGAGATCAATGCACCAAAGCAGTTCATATAAGAATAGTTAAATGGAAAACAAAAGTTTTAATTTCAATTTTTATCAAGAAAATTGAAATCAATAATGCCAATGAAGGATATAAACTTTCAACCTTGCAGAAAACCGCTAAGGAAGTTTACGAAAAACTTTACTTCAAAGAAAATATAGGAAGCATTTTTTCTACACTTTCTTTCCAGATATTAGTATTGCTAATATTCCTGTATTTGTCACTTTTAGTACGCGTATTTGGTGATAGACGAACATATACTCCTATTTAAAAAGAAAAGTTGAAAAAGTCAGTATCTCAAAAATTAAAACGTTTCAAGCAAGAAAATGAAATGTGTTGTTTCTATCAATTTGGAGTAAACCTCAAACAGTTTTTAAAATGTTAGATGGGTAACTTGGGTGGTTCACCCTGTGCATTATCTTTCATACCCTCACCAACTTTCTTCACTAAAAAAATAATTGATCAAATTTCAAGGCACTCAGCATTCTTTGGGCCGCATTTTCCTACCTTCGTACTCAGCTGTCTTTGTGAGTCGCTTGCAGAAACCTGCATAATTTTGCTTTCGTGTTGCTGACACATCTTTTCGTGAGGTGTGTACTGTAGCAATTTTTCAGGAGTGAGGTGTTACAATTGTTAATGGTATGACTATCTGTATCCTGATGTATCGTTTCTCCAGTTAAAATACAATACTAAATATGAAAATTGCTTTAAATAATTTTATTAACAATTGCGCCAAGATGCATTTTTTGTCAGAATAATTGAATATAATAAAGTTTCACTCAATACATGTAAAGAAAACATCGACACTCGCATCGGTGTCACCGTTTTCTTCGATTCAAATGTGCCGCGCTATCGACAGCTGACACCGTCCCGAGAGCCGCCTGATGACTGACTAGCAAGGCAGAAGATAAGAAGATCGCGTTGAGATCACACGTGTTTAAAAACGTGATTAAAAGTTAAAACATTACCTGAAGTAAAAACTTTAAATGTTGTTTTCTGTTTTTTTACAGGTAATCTTTTTTCATTTAACCATTGTAAATATTGTAAATAGTGAAACAAAATTATATCAAACTGTTTTTTTTTACAGAAACGCAACTGAGTTTTTATTTCCAATTTTGGAGAACTATTTCCGTCCCATTATAAAACAACATTTTTGTTTTGGAAACTTCAAATGAAGATGGATAAACTACGATTCGACTTTATGATGAAAGGAGCAGGAGATGGAAAATCAACGGTATTATGCCTAACCTCAATTGGCACACCGGATGGCAGAACTTTTGCCTTACCAGATGAAATGCAAAACACACTTTTGCACAAAGATCTGACTGAAACACAAATGTTTGGTAAGATAAAAAATACACTCAAGAAAAGACATCAATTTCGAAAAGTCTGGATCACTTTGACAGAGAATTTAAAACAAGTATATTTGGACGACGAGGAAAATTTGCAATTTGAAAATTATTATTTAGAAGAGATTACAGAGAAAGAAGTGGAAAAACCTGCACAGGGTATTTCAAATGAAACAATTGAAAAGTTATTGAAAAAAATTTTAGATGATAAAAAGCAAAAATCTGAAGTAAAAAACTTTGGGAAAATTGCTAATGATTTTATGATTGATAAATTTAATGCCAAAAACTCAAATGCATGTCAATGGATAAATGAGTTTGAGAAAGAATGTGAACGCTTTATGGTGGTAGAAGATCAGGAAAAAATTGAAGCTTTAAAATTTCTCCTAGAAAATGCAAGCGCAGACTGGTATACATGTATGATTTTGAAATATACAATAGAATCAGAATGGAGCGATTGGAAAAAGAACTTTATTGAAACTTTTGGAAATAAAGGCTGGTCTCCGATAAAGTATGCTTTTTCATTTAAGTATCAATCTGGGTCTTTGCTCGATTATGCTTTAAAAAAAGAAAAACTGCTGTTACAAATAAGAAAATCTATGGATACAGAAACTCTAATCGATCTTATAGCTATTGGTTTACCAGATTATGTGTTAAACAATATCGACAGAGAAATTTTACAAGAAACTCAAGATCTCTATAATGAAATAAGTAAGCTGGAACACCTGGTAAAAAAAAATACAACTGATTACAAAGGAAAAGTTTACCCCGACAATAAGTTAAAAAAACTTGAAGAAAAAAAACCATGCCGAATCTGTGAGAATGCAAAAAAAGGTAAACGTTTCCATCCTGAATCTAATTGTTGGTTTAAAGGAAAAAATGACAATAAGACTGAACCAATAAAATCTATAAACAACTCGGAACTGGAAGTGGATTTGAATCAAAACAATCCAAAAAACTAGAAATTCCACCATTAATAAAAATCGAGTTACTGTTGAATGACACTCTCAACATTTCGGGCATTTATGATTCAGGCTCGAATGTGTCATTAATAAACGCAAAATTATTAAAGTTAAAACAGAAAAACATGAATGATTTCCAAACAGTAAACTTGAAAACCATTAATGGTGCGAAAAAAACAAAAGGTATGATAACACTGAAAATAAAAATCTACAATATAGAGAAAGAAATGAACGTCTTTATTATAGACAACGAAAATTTCAATTACGAATTTTTAATAGGTCTGGATTGTATAAAAGAATTTAAACTGATCCAAAATGAGGATTTAAAAATAACTCAATATTATAATCCAAAAGAGAAAGAAGAAAAAAATAAAAATGAAAACATTCCTGATGTGCCAGGTGACTTGAGAGAAAAATTTCAAAATAACGGACAGGAAAGAAAAACAAATAATACCAATTCTAAGTATTTAGATGATGCAGAAAAAGAATATAAAGTCAATTTCAAC
The DNA here is from genome assembly GCA_038098605.1 of Gryllus longicercus. NCBI lineage: Eukaryota > Metazoa > Arthropoda > Insecta > Orthoptera > Gryllidae > Gryllus > Gryllus longicercus. The sequence goes on along the minus strand of JAZDUA010000777.1, from coordinate 497,870 downwards.
GAGCATGTAAACACTGATGAATTCGAAATTATTGTAAATCATCTAGATGTAGATAAACAATTTGAGATTGACAAATTGATTGAAAAATATAAATCAGTATTTGCAAAAGATAAGTATGATATCGGCACTGTAAAAAATTATGAAGCACATATTGATTTGATAGTGGACAAGTATTGCTATAAACGTCCGTACAGATGTACGATTGAAGACAAAAGAGAAATTGAGAGCCAAATCGAAAAGCTACTAAAAAAAAACTTAATAGAAGAATCATATAGTCCGTTTGCCGCACCAGTAACTCTAGCATATAAAAAAGAAGATAATAAAAAATCAAGGTTATGCATTGACTTTAGAGAATTAAATAAAATCATTGTACCTCAATCACAACCCTTTCCACTGATTGAGGATCTTATGGTAAAAACAGTCAACTGCAAATACTTTACAACCTTAGATATTAATTCAGCTTTCTGGTCAATTCCATTGAAAATAGAAGATAGACAAAAAACCGCATTTGTAACGCAAGAAGGACATTTTCAATGGACCAGCCTCCCTTTTGGCTTAAAAACGGCACCGGCTATTTTTCAAAGGATTTTGAACAATATTTTGAGAAAATATGGTCTAACAAAGTTTGCAGTAAACTACATAGACGATATACTGGTCTTTTCAAGATCTTTTGATGAACACATAACACACATATCGATGATGTTAGAAGCAATAGAAAAAGAAGGCTTCAGAATAAAATTTTCAAAATGTTCTTTCGCAAAAGACTCAGCAAAATACTTAGGCCATATAATACAAGACAATTCTATAAGACCACTACAGGATTATCTAATTGCAATAAAACAATTCCCAACACCAAAAAACCAAAAAAATATACGCCAATTTCTTGGGAAAATTAATTATCATCATAAATTTGTCCCACACATTGCAATTATTTTAGATCCACTACATAATCTTTTGCGAAAAAATGTGAAATTTATATGGTCCAAGGAATGTCAAGAATCATTTGAAAAAATAAAAGCATTACTATGCTCAGAACCAATTTTGAAAATATTTGATCCAGAGTTACCAATCCATATTTACACTGATGCAAGTATCAAGGGAATCGGAGCAGTATTAAAACAAAAAGACAACAATGGAGATAGTAAGCCAGTGGCATATTTTTCAAAAAAATTGAGTGAAGCTCAGAAAAATAAAAAAGCAATTTACCTTGAGTGCTTGGCAATAAAAGAAGCCGTGAAATATTGGCAACATTGGCTTCTTGGAAGAGAGTTTTTAGTATATTCTGATCATAAACCCTTAGAAAATCTTAATATAAAAGCGAGAACAGATGAAGAACTTGGTGATTTGACATATTATTTGTCTCAATACAATTTCAAAGTCAAATACAATCCTGGAAAATTAAATCAAGAGGCAGACTGTTTGAGCCGGAATCCAGTTTTAGAACCTGATGAAAATTCAGATGACATATTAAAAATAGTAAACCTAGTAAACCTAGAGGAAATAAAGAATGATCAAAGAAAACACACAGAAGTTCAAAATAATAAGAATAAGCTGATATTAAAAAATGAAATTTATTATAAAAAATCAAAAAGAAGAGACAAAATTTTATTATCAGAAGAATTCAGTGAAGCATTAATAAGAAACGTACACAATACTTATTGTCACTTGGGAAGAACCCAGATGATAAATAAAATAACACCATTCTATACAGCGAAAAATTTGATTATAAACATTAAGAAGATTTGTGAAACTTGTGACATCTGCATAAAGAATAAATCACGAAAAAAATCGAAATTTGGATTAATGTCACACTTAGGACCAGCAACGTACCCATTTGAGATCATGTCTATAGACACCATAGGAGGATTCGGAGGATCCCGATCAACAAAGAAATACCTACACTTATTGGTCGACCATTTCACACGGTACGCTTATGTTTTAACATCAAAAAACCAAAACTCTGATGATTTCATAAAACTAATGGAGAATGTGACAGAAAACCATGATGTCCAAATGGTACTAACGGATCAATATCCAGGAATAAATTCCAAAAAATTCAAACAATTCTTGGAAAAGAAAAAAATAAGAATGATCTTCACTGCCGTAGATTCACCTTTCTCAAATGGTCTCAATGAAAGATTAAACCAGACCTTAGTGAATAAAATACGATGCACTATAAACGAAAATGACAAAAAGATTGCATGGACAACTATTGCGAAAAAAGCTGTGGAAAAATACAACGAAACAGAGCATACAGTGACAAAATTTGCACCAAAATATTTGTTAGAAGGTAGAAACATAAACATCCTACCACATGAATTAAAGGAAAAAACCACAACCGAAAATTTAGAAAGAGACAGAAAAATAGCACTTGAGAATACAAAAAAATCTCATAATGAAAACAAGAAACGATTTGACCTACACAGAAAACAAATTGAATTAAATGAGGGAGACCTCGTATATGTAGAAAATGGAAATAGTCTGAATAGAAAGAAATTAGATGAATTGCGAATTGGACCATATTCGATAACAAGAAAAATCTCTAACTCAATCTATGAAGTTGACACCGGACACAAGAAAAAAGAATCCAATCTCTATCACATAACGAAACTAACTCCACTTGTAGAGGATTATAAAAATTGAACAATTGCATGGGAATTGTTCACATCTAAAGAGGGGAGATGTAAAGAAAACATCGACACTCGCATCGGTGTCACCGTTTTCTTCGATTCAAATGTGCCGCGCTATCGACAGCTGACACCGTCCCGAGAGCCGCCTGATGACTGACTAGCAAGGCAGAAGATAAGAAGATCGCGTTGAGATCACACGTGTTTAAAAACGTGATTAAAAGTTAAAACATTACCTGAAGTAAAAACTTTAAATGTTGTTTTCTGTTTTTTTACAGGTAATCTTTTTTCATTTAACCATTGTAAATATTGTAAATAGTGAAACAAAATTATATCAAACTGTTTTTTTTACAGAAACGCAACTGAGTTTTTATTTCCAATTTTGGAGAACTATTTCCGTCCCATTATATACATAATATAAGTGTACTTTCTTCGAAACCAAGTATGAAGTAATCGTAACCAGAAAAATACATCAGCGTAATGTAAAATTCATTAATATATAGGGGCAGTTATTTCAAGATGACAAACTGTAACAAGGTGCTCTACTTGAAAGTGGAGTAGGATGGCAAAGGAGTGGTTGAGTTTCTCTCCCACGTCGGAGCCTGTTGTAATGTTCCGTAACAATTTTACTTCAAGACGCCGACAGATTTCTCGCTCTGTTTGAAGGAGTTGATGGAAAGTATAGCATTATCTTCCAACGTGTTAGAATCGGCGGAAGCTAATCCAGCTAGAATATAACAGTCCTTTTTTACGAGAGAATCTAAATGCATTTACATTGTCATCTTGTTGAGAAAATGGACGAAGGAAAATAAGGATCAGTTATTGAAGTATAAGACGTATTCTTTAATGTCATCTGCCTCATCTTTCAGAAAATGAACTTTCATTGCGTTGTAATAATACTGATTCAGGATGTTTACATGAATGTTCCAGTTACACTATCAATGAAGATAAATTCAAATTAAGTTTATAAAACTTTGTGTCTTTGCAAACAATACAGACGTAACCTATTCGAAGTATATTATTGAGAAAGAATTAATCTTTAATAGCATAATATGTAACTAGTTTATAATGTTAAGCTTTATTGCACGAGTACACGTTTTGAAAATGAGCGACGTTAGGAGCGAGTTTTCAATTCTACGAATGCAATAAAGCAATATTATAAAGAGTAGCATACATTTTCTGTATCAGAAGATAATAATTTTAAAAAGGAATCAAAATTAATTTTTGGTGACCACTTTATTGTGACATCACGAGTATTTGACATCTCTAAGAAAAAACCGTGGTCCGCTGTTCCGTTTACCGCCACTTCACCACCATTCTCTCTCTGCGATTGGCTGAATGTGCGATGAAAGTATTGTTTCTGCCATAAACGGAATATATGTCATTATCTGTGTCATAAGATGACATCTTATGAACGATTTCTTATAAGGTAAAAGATCGCTTACACTGCTGGAATAAACAAAATAATCCATTCAAATTAAGCAGTAGGGCAGCTCCCGACAAAATAAGAAGAAGGGTAAATATATAGTTACGAACATTTTTTCGTAATGTCCTAAAACATTTTGGTCTTCAGAACTAAATTCATGATGTAAAGTCATTTAGCGATTAGCTTATCTCTTTACAAATGGATCTCTTGCCTAAAATTGTCAATTTTAATTCGCTCAATTTTATAAGCTTATTTTCGAACACCAATTTTGTTCAAACAACGCAGGGAATGTTCTCCCCGAATGTGAGAGAAATGTAATTTATCTACAGCCACAAATTATTGTTAATAATATATTATTGTATAACCACTTTTTAATAAAACTTTGTGTTAAAACAGCGTGTACATTCTCGCATGCTTAATAACTTGAGCAATTTCTGAAAATTCAGAGAATTTAATGAAAAAGAGACCAGCGCAATTTTTTAAGCGTCCTTTACTCAATACAAGGGAACATTTTAAAGAAAAAATGTGCATCAATTTTTGACAAAAAAAATAAATTGTCATAACTTCTACCATAAACTACCCGAAAAATCGTTGTTTTTTAAAAAATGTAAATGACTTTATTTAAAGATATAATTTTCATTTTATCACATACTGCTTATGCAGTACAGGGAAAGTGTTGTAATGCTGAAGTAAAACTAGTGATGCTATCTCAGCTCGCACTTTTTCGCATTATTCCTAACGTTTGCAAATTTTGAAAATATTGTTAAGGCTTCAAGAAAAGTACCTTCAAAGTCAAAACATCCGTTTCAAACACGCAGGGCCCTAAGTTCATTCAAACCGATAGAGGAATAGCAATGTTGTAAAAAAATCGTCTAAATGGTTTAGGCGCTAGAGTTGACCACAGATAGCGAGACGTTTTGGTATTAATCAATTTTTTGGTAGCAAAGACCCACAAGAAAAGGATTCTGAGAACACAACGTTTTAGAGGAAATAATTTAATACAAAGAGGAACAAGATTTATTCAAGTGAGAGCGTAGGTTTCCGCGGCCGGAGTCAGTATTTACTTGGCTGTCCGAGTGATGCCGCATCCATGGCAAAGGTGCCGACGTTTCGGTCGCCATAATTACGCCCAGAGGAAGGTCGCAGAATGGCGACCGAAACGTCGGCTCATTCGCCATGGACGCGGTATCACCCGCACAGCCAAAGAAATAAGATTTATTCACTTTTTCGTAAACATGTCTCGGGAATAAGAGTTTTTCTGTCGAAAAATTGCCTACTTTTCCCGGAGCATTACAATACTCTCTCTTTTGTATATACGTAGGAAGATGAGAAAATAAAAACGTTCTCAATTCACGCAATATCCAGTTGCTGTCACATGCTTCATAAGTCATTCATAGAGCTCGAACTGATAGGTCCCACACGACATAAAATCACAAATTATCACGAAAGGTTATAAGTGTTCTTTAATTCGTTAAAAAACAAACTATGCCTGTTACCGGTTCTGTTCATTCAGAAAGTCAAAGAAGGTCCATCACTTTCCGACGTTTGCCACTTGAAGGTTTCGTGAAGAAACAGAACAGAAAAATTGACGTTCAGTCATCTAACATCCTATCCAAAAGCCCCTTATTCCGTTGCAAAGTATTGAAGATTTAATCGCCCTATGATTAGAAGCGAAAAATAGTAAAGTGGAATGCAGAAGTTAAACGATGTCGAATCCGAATACAGAGCGCGGAGTCACGGCTCACGGGTTATTCTGAGTAACTGCGACACAGGGGACGACAAGAAGGGCGAAAGTTACGAGTTCGAGACACTGCGAGTACATTGCAGTGCGAGTCATCTTGAATCACACATTTCCCGTTGGAAAGCTGAATTCGTTTCACGTGTTGGAGAAAACATTTCTAATGCATTTTTGCTAATTGCCTTCGATAATGAGAATTCTTTGGCTGCACATAACGGCAAAACTTCCTGGAATATATAAAGCATGTTAGTATTATTTATTGAAACAATGGGATATAATATTTAATAGAAAGTAGTTATTGTTTATTCATAAGGATAAGGAATATGTTTAGCCTGCAGATTCCTGTCATATTAAAAACGACTTGGAATTATTTCCATTTCAACCAGCTTTTTATTCATTGACAAGAAGGAAGTTTGGGGATTCTAGCGCCGACTTCATTATGAGCAGAATGCGATGCTCATTTGTTCGCCGACATCATCCCCACCACTAGTTGTAATCATGCCAACCTAAGAAATATGAAACAGAAACGGAGAGGGAGTTAATAAATATTGGACAAAATGATATTGAATATTAAATTGATTTCTTTATTCATGTCCAGGGTACAACTACCTTTTATGTTATAGCATTGCCCCAAAATCTATATTTAGTCTTTTACAGTTTTGTCTCCAAAGATATTCGGCGAGGTGCATCGCCATATCCTCGTGACGTTATTTTCAAAGACAAGTTTTCTCGATTCGCTCGCCCGGATCCAAGTCACGGCGAGTCCCGGCTTTCGACCCTCAGGTTCACTATAAACCATCTTTAGCCTTTTCACCGCATAATTACCAATTTAGTTTTATAAGAAAGTACTTGAATGGTGAAGTTCACTCTCTGAAATTAATAAAATTGAAAACTCACCTTAGTCTGGTATCGGGTAATCTTATCACCATATCGCAAATCACTAGATCGGTACCCAGCATTACGTCACTGCGGAGACAGACAAATGAACATCTCACAGTGCATAACCCAGTCTCTGCTAGAACACCCGAAAGTCATAAATTCCTCTTCAAAATAATTGTGTGCTATGAAGATGAATAACGCAAATATGTAGAACAGACCTCTCATAGTACTTAAAATAGTTAAACATTTTTGAAAAGAAGTCTCGTCTGTATCAAATTCTAAATTTCATTTTTTCAACACTTTTTTTCAAAAATCTACAATTGTCCCCCAACAACTGAAACACAGTATGTTCTTAGCGCAAGAGAGAACGTGTTTTGACAGCGGAACGAACAACGTAGTCACCTTACGATTGACGCCTCGCGTCGATGATGCTGCAGCCAATTAGGTCCGTTATTTTTAACTCAAGAACATTTGTGGGCTTGCCAACAGTGGAAGCTTCTAAATCTTCTCAATTGGCTCACGATATCTCCGAATTTAATTATTCACCACCTATAAAGAGACAGTGCTTAACAGCTTAGTTACTCGTACAACGATTCGAAATAAAATATTAATCAATATTCGTTCTATTATCAACTAAGCTAACTTCTGATTATGTATCGTTCATTAACATCACTTGGTGGGCATATATTTACTTTAATATTAATATATATTAATTGTTCAAGATACCTATTAATTTGACTGAAGGGTAACAAAGTTGGTGGCTGGACTATCGTAGAAACTTTTTGGCGAGGGATGAATACAAAAATAAACAAATAAATATTGTTAAGAATGATTATAGTGCCACGCACAAAAGAGAATCGGGGAAAGCGGAAGAACTCCAAAAAATCGCTTCACAAAACATTTCACTATTGTCAATTAGGGGAGAACAAAACACAATTAATGTTTGATTCAATATCGGGTGATAAGAATAAAAATAAGTACTCGAGAGTAATTGCTCGTGACTACAAGTAGGAACTACTACTTCTCTTAAACAATTGCATCTTTTCATACGAATAAAAAGTTACATGTAACTTGGAGCATTTTCTTCTCTGAATAACTGCTTACTAGCTGACCTGTTGTGATTGGTCGATTTTCGCCTGTTTTGTTTGACTACGTTACCGCGCGACGCGTTTATGTTCCTGGTGTCGAAGTTGTTAGGTTAAATGCAGTTGATGTGCATTGTTGGTGAAATCGCAGAAAGTCTTCCATCATTCATTTGCTTGCTACCTACAAACCTCATATACAGCTCACGACTGTTGTGAATAACATCTCTTCTATCCATTCAAAACTATTTGAGTTACCCACAGAAGAAAATTTAAAGTAAATGTTTCGCACTAGAAGCAAATTCTCGATATTATTCATACGAAATGTAAGCAATTGCTCCTCGCCCGAGCAGTTTCTCACCAACAGAGAATTAGCTAAAGATAAGACCAATTGAACACTCCTTTTGCTTGTAATGGTAAGAGTAGAGGTAAGGGCGAGTTGCTATTTTGTTAGCAATGCAGAAAAATCATACTTGCAATTCGTGTACAGTTGCAAATAAGTTTTCTATAACTCAGAAACGAAAATGACTATTTTTCAAATGTTGCTAATCTTGCGATTTTTAAAATTTATTTTTAAATTTATTTATTTATTTATTTATTTATTTTATTTATTTATGTTAAACTTTTACTCACCTTTCAACTATTTATAGTTAAAATGACAGGAAGGGATTCTGGAACTCAAGAAAATGTGCGCAGATAATCTTTTCCCCCTTACGTCACATACAGTTTTTTTGACTGAATAAATCTAAATCTAAATCTAAATCTAAATTACTCACGTTCTTTATTCATACTATTTAAGCAATTGCTTCGAAACTTCGAGAAAGTAGTGATAGCCCATTTTTATTCACATCATTCATCGAGTACGTTTACTCCGAGTTTCGTATCCCCCCGCGACGCAATTGATGACAGGAAGTTTCTCGAGCAGGAGCATTCTTAATTAGTCCATTCACACAAGAGCTTGAGTGAGTGACTCAACGGGCCAGTGGTGACGCGGGGTCCGGCACTGGCAGCCGGGACGACGTTCGCGCAACAAAACAAACTGCTGCGAGCGCGGAAGACTCACCTGGCGGCAACTCGTCAGATCGTGGCGGCGAAGGCGGAGGCGGAGAGGGCGGAGGCGGAGAGAGCGGTGGAGGGGGCGGAGGCCTAGACGGAGGCAGTGGTGATGGCGCTGGAGGTGGCAGGGGTGGCGGTGCAAAGCGGCGGAGGCGGAGAGGACGTCGGTGACGTCACTTAAAATCTTTTAAGGGCGCGCTTTTAAAATCCGGAATATGCTTTTTACGTGAAAAATTCAAATTACATTTTGTTGTATTTTACTAAAATGTTCATCTTGTTTGTAACATTTCACTCAGATTTGTTACTATTTCCAGTGTAATAATAAAAAATGGAATGGAAACAAATACCTGAATTTTCTTAAAATGACACGTTTTCTCGAGTTAAATGAATCACAAAAGAGCGTCAAAGGTTTGCAAAACAGTAAAGCTTCCTTACGTCTTCCGGGATATTCATTCGGAAATTCTTCCGCATTCAAATGGAAAACCATGACGCTCGGCACTTAGCAATTCACTTGGCTCAGAACTGCTAATGGACGGGTTATCGGCGTGTTCTTTTTTAGTAACACTTCGTACTAACGGCTTTCGCTCACACCCGCGAGTCGTCTGAAACTCGCAGCCTGTGCGTCCGGTGGAGGGAAGACGAGAAGGACTCCTTGTTAGGGGGAAACCGATTCTTTCTTAGAGAGGAAGTGGGAAGTGATCGCGAGTCGTCGAGCATGGCGTTGCGCAGGTCAGTGCGAATGGTTCCGGGCAGAGACGCACAAAAGCAGTCTTTATCAGCCGTTTCGCTGCCTTGCCTTCCGAGTTCCCGGGAGGAGCGCTGCTATCCGCCAGAGAAATCTGTTCGTAGATCCCTGTCAAGGCTCGGAAGTTCCGGTCAGTTTCGGCGGAGCGTGCTCTGTTTGTAGTAGTCTGATAATTCCGGTGTGTTTCGCTTGTGAGAAGGTTCACGAGCTCTCTTACAAAGGAGAAAATAACGTAATGCAGATTTTGAAATATAATTTAAAACTCAATTTTTTTTAATTATGTCACTTCCGTGCTAGTGTATTTTAAATTGCACAATGACGCTGAGGTTTGCAACGTGCTCTGTACGTAGTGCGTATGGATTGTGCCTTGTGCGTACTCAGATCGCATCGTGGAACGTGCCATACGACTTTGTATTCATAGACCGGTTACCCCCTTCATTGAAAGTAATAAATGATGCATTTAATGTACTAATAAGAGGCGTATACGTCTGTGGCGCCTCCAGCATTTGCCATCCATCGTTGCCTTAAGCGTGCACAGACAAGAATGACGCATCCCGAAGCAAGCTTAGTGTCAGAATCGTTCGTTCTCGGTCATGAAGGTTCGGGAGTAGCATTCTCGGACACAGAAGTCTCGGCGCGCTAGCCTCGTTACCGAGAAAGATCGAAACTCGGTATCTTTATGTGTAGATCTTATTCCGAGTTTGGTTGCCGGATACCTAAGTTTCAGTAAATAAATTCACTCCACATCAATTTCAATGAAGAGGACAGGTATTGCAACAATGAAACAAATAACTGTGTTATTCATTGTGATAAAAAAATGTTTCCGTCTGTGATGAAAAGATGCGAAGATACATATGAGAGAAACGTATGATGTAGAAAACTCTGTAAATAGTGAAGTATGAAAAAGACATTCAATTTACTTTGATTTTGAATATGGGAAACGCGTCATAATGATTATCAATACTGATCATTTTAATTTATATCAATTTAGTTAATTCGCTTACAGAGAATATCGCACAAAACAAAACTTTTCAAAAATCAAAAAAGGTCCTACAGGGTCACTGCTTCTAGAGAACTTCTGTTTCATTTTGAGCTAGACAGCTTTTGTGAGCATCGATCAGAAATATCCATTAAATAATCAGTTGATATCTTACGAAAGTTACTCTACACTCAATTGACTGTCACACAATTAGGGGAGAAGAAATTATATTTGTCAGTTTATTCGTATCAATCATTTATAAGTCAAATGAAATAAAGCACATTTTCAGTTATTTTGTGCAAACATTTTTCCGTAAGGACATAACATTATTTCGCAAGAACAAACACAGCGTTGAAAATTTAAACTATTTATGGAAAAACCGGAAATATTTTTTCTTGGGTGAGGGGCATAAATCACAACAGTCAGCACCTGAACTTCTTATACAAACAAAAGAGCCACAAGGCATTTGTTCCTCTTCAATATGCAACTCACTGAGTACTTTACACCAACGAGAAAGCTTATCGTTAGCCAACCACTTCTAGTTTTCTCTGAATACAACGAATACTCAGAATGAACACGCAGATATCAGTTTTCAAAAGTATCCCGTTGTCACATTACGAATATCCGTACGTAAAAATTTGTTTGTGTGTGCTTACGCCTTGGGATAATTCATTCACCCACGGCGAACGTACACAACCATTGTGCAGCGAAAGGTGTATTTCATGTCATAATACCCACTATTTATAATACAAATACAAAACCACTTCAGGTCAAGAAGTAGATAAACGAGTATCTTCAATTTATTAAAAAATTAAAGAGAACAAAAAAGAGCTCGTCACTTTCATCTTTTACCATTTTCTTTGACCTTCAAAGACACTCAACATTCGCAGTACAAGCGCATTCAGTTTCTCCACCAGTTGACCTCCGGGTGTTTCCTTCCTACAGTTTCTCGCATCACGAGAAAGTAAGAGGCGAGTCTGGAATCGGATTGGCACACGAGTCGGTATTACACCCGGTACCTGAGCGCTATTCTTAGCTTCAGCAGCAACCAAAAAGTCAACCGAAGGCACTCCCATGGCATTAATGGCAGTGTATCACGGACCGAGCACTTGCGTTTCCAGGAGCAGAAATTATATATAGAAGAAGGTCGTGTGTTACGGCGGGCGGAGCGGATAGGCGAGCGGGCGGGGGGACGAGCAGTTGTGCGTGTGTGTTTGTGGGGGGGGGGGGCGAGGGGATGAGCGAGAGGGTGAGCGAGGGAGTGAGAGTGGGGGTGAGCGACTGGGTGAGCGAGTGGGTGAGCGAGTGGGTGGGTGGGTAGGTGGGTGAACGAGCGGGTGGGTGGGTAGGTGGGTGAACGAGCGGGTGGGTGGGTAGGTGGGTGAACGAGCGGGTGGGTGGGTAGGTGGGTGAACGAGCGGGTGGGGCAGGCGGGTTTGGGTGGGTGGGTAAGCGGGCGGGTGTGTGGGTGTGGGTGGGTGGGTTGGTTTGGGTAGTTGTGGGTAGGTGGGTAAGCGGGCGGGCGGGTGGGCGGTTTGCTTGCTTCGTTCTCGGGCTACGCTCGGCATGCGCGACCCGTGGCGCGTCGCAGGGGGACGCGCGAATAAATGACAGCCGACAGAGCGCGCGCACCGGAATGGAACGCGCCGCCGGCTTCAAAGCCCGGCGGCGGCACTGGCAGCCGTTAGACGCACGCAGAGGAGGTGAAGGGCAGCGAGCACAGACCGCGACAAGGGGCGGCGGGAGGATTGGTTATTTCGAGTTTCCGCCGCGACAAATGCCATGGTCGTTGTGGTCCGTTTAAAATAAGTTGGTGATTGCCAGTTGTGCTTCTGAAGCTGTTGCGTCGTACGTTATGAGTATATGATTTGGCTACTTTTATAAGTATTTATTTCAAATGTTTATTTCGGGGCCTGAGAACACAGCAGTGTGGGTCAGTAGAAAGCAACCTGTCGACGTCGCTCCTTTCCACTCGCAATCACCAACTCCTTTTACTCGGACTACAGTTCCGTAGGTTCAATGCATGTTCTGACATGTGAGGTGGCGATGTACTTTCCCTGCTAAAAAGTGAGATTCAGCGTCGACCTACACACCCAACTACACGGGATATTCCCTCTCCAGGTACCTCCAACAGTTGGGCACCGCCCCAGCCGGGACAAGCGCTTAAGCTCCCGACTGGTCTCCCCAAAACGCTGGCAGTGTAGTGCAAGTAAAATACAAGTCTATATGAGTAAGGGGAGAGGATATGGTAAGAATGAGGAAGGAAAGATGGCGCAGAGTCCGTGAGTCTGTAACGTTGTAGACAATAACTCTCATTCTTTCAATGAGAAACGGTCTCGCTCCGACCTGAAACACAACAGGGGGCCATGTCCACTAAGCAAGTACTAACAGCGGGGGAGAGGAAAGATCCTTCTTTTTGGATTTCCAAACCTCTTGACTGCGTCTGGAAGGTGAGAGGACAGTCTTTTCTACCTCTGTGCCCTGGATTATGACCACCAGATGATGGAACCACGTGACTGCTCACGGAGGGCGGTCCAGTGCTCGAACGCGTGGCGTCTGGGGCATTCATGCAAAGGCAGCGAAGGCTGCGATCGCTGTCCAGCAAGGGGTCGCGCGTTCTTGCGACAACAACAGGAAGAACATTTGCAACACGCGAACGAAACTAAAACTGCCCTGTACTTCCAACAATGATTTCCTTGTACATATGTACATTGTCAATAAATGTACATGTGGTATGATATCCTGTCGCCTTATTTCATCACGACGCTACAGCCCGTTTGTTAGGGTACTGCTCCGGCGTTCGCATGATGTAGATCCGAAAAAAACTACGTCAAATCTACCGATAAGAGCAGCCGACCGCTACAATTCAAACTAGTTCTGTGGCTAGAGTCTAAAATCCGCCATCGTTGGGATTCAAAAGCCAAGACCACCCGGTCAGAAACACTGAAGGAAGAACAGTTGCTGCGCTGAACTCTCCCAGCCGGTGGGTGGGAAGGAGGGGCGAGGTTTCCGGTGGGGCAGAGAGCAGCGCGGTCGGGTGGCAGACGTGGAAGCGAGGTGCTCGGAGAGCAGAGGCTGGGGTGGCGAGAGGCGACTCGGGATTGGGGAAGACAGAAGCTGGGACAGCGGGGATAGTGGGGAGCCGAGGGTAGTGAGGCAGGGATGAGTGTGGGGCAGAAGCAATAGGGATGTCAGGGACTATTGGGAATAATGATGGCAAATTTTATCAAAAATCGATACATCGATACTTGTATAAATCATCAAAAGGTTTTCGATTTCGATGTAATTTTTGAAGTAAAATGCACTGATTCAAATGTGATTCCAAACACGGTAATATCAGTTTAAATCCTTAAATTTGACTGTCATCTTCATTTTCTTATCAATGTTTTATGAAGTCCAGTTTGAAAATGCAGTTTAACGATATTTCTATATACAAAATCAAAAACGATAAGAACATTGGAGATAGGTTGCGAATAGCAAACTGTTTCGTGACGGATTGCCAATTATAGGTATTATGATAGCGAAATATGACTTATCCGGCATATTTTAGAGATATATTTTTGACGTTTTACTGTATAAATGCTCATATGTTTCATAGTCCAGCATATTGGCCCAGTCTCTAGCTACAGGCCATTATTCGGCCATGCTTCAGTGAAGTTCACGCGTTTTATAAACCGTGCTAGTTATAAAATTAAAGAATAAATAAAATTAGAATTCTTACATTATAACTATCATTTCCATTTTACTTACTCTAAACGTATTCTGGAAAAGTGACTGTAGATGATATTTACACTTTCGAGATTTCCATTCCGTAAATTGATTTTCAAATCCCTTTCGAAACCTTTGATCACTTTGTTTTTGAGGGGAATGTTGAGCGAGTCATTACTCTCAATTAATACGTTGTACACATTACACGTTTTGTGCTACAGTACCCAAGAAATTGGCGTGGGAACAGCGCTCATTCATCCATTTCGTTTCTTGCAGCGATGATCGTTTCGGCGAGTTCGAGCTGAGTCAGCGCGCCTTAACAGAAGACTTTCGTTCTCGAGGCTTGTCCCTGCAGCTGGCAGGCAGGCCAAGCCGATCTAAAATCAATTAAGTTGAGAAGGAATTCCACTCAGTTTGACACAAAGGACAACTGTTTTGACAATCGTAATAGATCTAAAATTCGACTGATCATATTAGAAAGAGTTAAGAATTACCTAATCTAATTTGTTTAGTACATTTGTTAAATGGTTTCTTAAGTGGCCCAAACGGACTGAAATTTAATCGCGTGAGCTCCCCCGAATTGTATGAAATTTGTATATTTAAGAATTCAAAAAATTAAATTTTCATGATATGTTAAAGTAAAAATTATGAAAAGAATGTGTACAAGAAAACAATATGTTATCCTTCTATCCATTGTATTTCTTACAAGTCTGTCTAACATAAATTAATGCTGGTTCTTTTATAACTTTATTTCTAAGCTCTCAATAAGAGATGAATGAGTGTGTCTCTGTCGTCGTTTGAGTGTTTTAAACCAGTTTAAGAAGTTCAGTTGGTGCAGTCTGTCACGATAAAAATATAAGAGAGTATGTTATAAATAAATATTAACTATAAACCAATAAAATTAAATATTTTACATATCTTTGCATCATGTAAGTGTACAATGCCACAGAAACAAATGTAATAACACCTACTACGTTTCATACCAAGAATATGGGCTCAGAGGTGCTGTAGAACATCAGACTGCAAATCATCCTGTGACTAGCGTTTCTAATAAAGCCGCTTTTGTGTATATAAAGGATGTAGAATCGCCGTAGGAACGCAAGTATTAAAGTACAGTAAGTCAGTATGTTTGTTTTTTTATTACACTAGGGAACAAAAATTTTTTATACCTCCAGGATGAAACAAAGTGATTACAAAGAAAACAATCACTCTGATTTCGAAAATCATTATTAAAAGTTTTTATCACGTAACATTCAAAAGATATGAACACATTTAGTATTTGAAATAAATAAAATCCTATACTAATTTCATCATTGTCACTTCGGTTATGTTCCTACAAAATTTTATGAGCATACTTCATATGAGGTACGAACAAGTTAGAAATGAAATACACAGCATATTCGTGCAATAATATGTAGTCTTTAAATGATTTGTTAGTATTCTTCACAACATTGGTAGAGAGAATGAAAATGATTTGAGTTTTCCATACAACCACAAATTAAGATTCGATGTACACGTGACACAACACTGCTGAGTAGCCCATGATTTGTCCTGACCACAAACACGACAGCCAAAATATAAAGAATTCACAGGTTTTGTAAATTCATTTTCCCCCTTTGAAGTTAGGGTGTAAATTTTTTACGAACGTGACAGAAGTTATTGGGTTGATTCGCACACTTTAGATGTGAAATTTCTATTACCGAACCGATTCATTCCTACAGATCATGTGGCGAATTTCTCATTATAAATACCACAGAACTGCAATGTATGAATGTATTTGAGGAACCGCATACCAGACACGAACTTCAAGCGCACTGCGGGTTTAGTTCCACATGGCACCATCTGACTCAGATCCTACCACCCCAACAGTTGGATACTTGTCTACTTGCGATAAGGCATGCGGCTAAAATAATTCCTTTCGGTGACTGATGCGCCTCGCAGTAGGAAATATGAGAGCACACGTGACTTGTTTTCAAAACCTCGACGAAGGCCACGAAGACCTCGTAATTGAGCGTAACCACCAGGCAACCAGACTAACAAACACGAGGATAAAGACGGCAATCTTCGAAGACAGAGGTAAAAAACACACGAAAGTCTAATTTTGTTGATATAGTTATAGAGGCATAGAAGAACTTAACTAATATTTTATTTTTAAATAGATTTTATGCGTATTGATTCTACATACTTTAAAGATGAAATTTTGAATTAATGTGTGTGACGTGATAGGACGTTTTACGGTGATATCCGTAAAAAATAGTATGTTTCGCACTCAACTTTCCTGGAGGTAAAAATCTTGTTCCCTAGTGTTATTATTGAAAATAACATATTTTGGAAGTATTACGAGTCTAAAAAGTATTCGGTTTCAAAAATAGATCATTCTGAGAATAACTTGTTATTCCATTTCCTATTCTATTAATATTAGTTTTGTTTGAATATCAATCTGCTCTTACAGCTTTCCCCTAGCGTAACGAAAATAGCTTAATATAAATTTAGATTCCTTTATTTATTTGCTGTATTTCAATATCAAAGAGTCGGTAAAGATGGCCGAGATCATGGGGGCAGTAGTGCCGTAGCGGTCTCGGTCCAGAAGACCACGGGTTCGAGTCCCGCCTCGGTATGTCTATACGGGTGTGCCGTCCTTTCACCCTTTACTATTATCCATCTTCATCATCATCATCATCATCATCATCATCATCAATATCCCAGGGCTAACAACCTTGGAGGATAAAAATCGGGATTTTGCTAAAATGCTGACCCCTCCACCCCCCAGATAAAGGAACTTGTACCTGTTAAAGCAGAATGCACGCGTGGTCTGAGTTGGCCTATACGCGAAAAAAAATCACAGAGCTTAAAATCAAAGCAGAAAGGTAAACTATATAAACCTTTCCGAAACCCGCGACTACAGAACATCATGAAAAGCCTATAAGGCCCATTCACAATGCAAACATAAACATAAGCATGGCGTTAACATAAAAGTTACGACTACGTCCATAAGCGGACTCATTCACAATGCGTTCGCATAAGCATAACACGTAAGACGTTAACTTAAAAGCTTGCAAGCTTCAAGCTTCTGTGCCTATGAACAGAACGGTAACCTAACATCGAGGATCGAATTTGGAGCGAAGTCGATAGAAGAACTAACGCCATATAGGCCATGGACACAATCGATACCTTGAAATCGATTCTCACATCCAACCAATAGTAAACCAGAATATCTCACAGTCAATAGAAACTTACTTTGCTTACGTTTATGTTAGACATTGTGAATACTTTAGTCTATCACTTATGTTAATGTTTATGTCTATGCGCTATGCTTATGTTTACGTCTGCATTGTGAATGGGCTTTTACCTTCGGTCGCTGCGCCCAGCGCTCGTCGATGGCTCCTGGCAGGCGCATAGCGGGTCGTGCGCCTGTCGCGCGTCGCTTTGCTGCTTGGCGCGGCCCCCGGGCACTCACCTGCAACGCAATGCACCTTTTGTAAGCCTCTACCCTTTACTGGCCACGTATTATATTCGTGGATACAACAGTGAAAGCATGTGCAATTTGTTGCACATGTCCACACGGCTTCGAGTCAATATAATAGTTTTATTAGGCAAGATTTGTAAAATGACTTAAGCTCCTATTAAATGCTAGCGTGATAAGTAATTTTAATACCACCCTGCAAATTCTGTTAAGTGTAGATGTTGGGTCACTGTCTTTTCAAATGAAGCAAAATGGTTTTGTTCTTGAAAATTTTGTTAAAATTACGAAACATTATTTTATTCAGCTTGATTTCCTACAAATCTAAAGGACAGGACAAATCTTAAATAAATTATTTCTTTCGACGTCTTTCTAGATATTGGCGAAGACATTCTAAAGAAAATTCGAAAGTAATTCTATTTAAACTCAATGTAGAGATGTATTTTGAACAAACAAATATGTATCGTTTATTTGTTACAATTATGTTAATATAAATTTTAATGTCCTCTGATACTTTCAACGCCGTTGAAATGAAATGATATTGTGTTTCCATCTCATTTCATATTTTAGAGTATCTTAGTCAAACATTATCCGTAGTTCGACACGGAGTTAAATGGTGACAACACAATAGGAGGAACTGATTGCCATTAACTTTTACATAGTATAAAGTAAATTTTACATGCTAAAATATAATGAAAAAGATTACTCTACGATGAAGGTCATCGATAAGAGACTCCGGAATCATTTCTTGAAACATCTTTGTCTAGATACAGACAATTGGGGACAAATTTTGTAGAGACACACCCAGACCTCCCTTGTAAGAAGCTACGCCTCTAAAGTCACGAAGCGAACAGGCTAGCTGCCTGCCCTAATGGGTAATTGACCGCAACGTAAAATTCACCATCAAGGCAATCCTTTGTTTCACCCAGAACAGACGTCACCGCTATTTCACGCCCATCCATTCCAGAACACGGCAATATGTTACGCCTCAAAACTCTTGCAGGAACCCGGAAATGTTTCAATGTATTATCATAAAAGTGTACATATATCGGTGGTGTGAATGAAAGACGGTGTGGGAAGAATCGTATTCACAAATGTTCACTGCGGCGACGGCGCAAACGGCAAAGAATGCGGACAAAAGGATGCCTACGACAGCACCCGAGATGTCGGCGATAAAGTACCAGGGGACGGAGATCGCTCCGTGATAAAATCTGAGGCGGAGGTGGTTACGGTAGTGAGTGGCAGCGCAGGTGGCGCGAATAATAAAAGAAAAGCAACTGCGCAGGCGGAGGTGACAGCGCTTGCAGCATTGTTATCGACGACAAAGATTAGGGAGATGGCGGATGCTTAGCACGGGTGCCTCCAAACTTTTTTCGCAAGTATTCTTCGCAAATCACTTAAACATAACGGTATTAAATTGGTAGTACTCTTCTTTAGTAACTGATTTAATTGGTCCGTGAATCTTGGAATGTTTTTTTTAAATAAATTAACTTGTAATATTTATATTTAACAAAATATATTTTCTTTCTATATAAAACCCTTTCTACTTTCACTGTTAATTTAAGAATTTGAATTTAATATCATTGTCATATGACAACGCGAATCCAGTACAGTAAGGCTTCTCTAATCCTATTCTCATGAGGTGGCTACTTTCAGTTGGAACATTTAAAAGAGATTCATATCTCTCAGACTCCATTCCTTTGTTTCTGTACTTTCGCAATGATCAACGCGGCAAAAATGTCTTATCTATACAGGGCGGTGGAAATTATAGATAAAAGAGAACAAGAGTAAAAATAGCGGATGAGTTACTTTTCCAAATGCTGTGATTATAACTAAACATTAAGGATAGAATTTTGTCTTTTTCCACTTCTTGACTCCTCGTGAAAATAGTCATTTGAACATTAGGGAAACGTCTATTGTCGGTAACAGATAGTTTTTATGTTGCACGATTTGAATGAAACAACATATCAATGCTGAAATCATTATTTTTCTAGGCTAGTTCCTAAACTTATTGAGCATTCTATTATATTAACTGCATAGAGCAATAGTACAAAAATCAAGATTGTATATCCAATAACGAAACATGAAGAAATGTTTAAAAGAATTGCCTTCTTTGACTGAGAATTGACTTCCTTAATCCCCAGATTCCGAGTGAGGAAGATTGAAGGCCGGAGACCAAGGCTCAATATTTTTTTAGGTAAAGGCGCATTAGATTTAGTCGACATTTAATAGTAAAATAATAAAACACGTTCTAGTACATAATCATTATCTCATATTTATATGTGGAATGAGCAAACAAATTAAAATACTTTCTATTGAAGGTGCAACAAAGTTTCGTGCACATTTGTACTTTAAAAGTTTGAAACCAAGACACGATCTTGCAAAACTCATTATTTTGATATTGCTAACTGACAAGCTCATGGCTAAAAATGTACAATGTCTCACAATGAAATTCATCTAAATTTACGTTTTAAAAATAATTACGTGCGCAAACCACTTAGGAATTTTTAATGAATTGAAAAATTCATTTTAAATTCACATTGAAAGTCACTTTGCAATATAATGTACAATTAAGATTTCAGATTCTGACAGTTTTATTAGGTGCTCCGTGAGATGTGAGATCTGAAATCTGATTTTTCAGTTATGGAATGAATCGCTTCTGCAAATCTTCCCGCGGAAGTGGTTCACGTACTCCGTACACGCTTACCGTCAAAACCAAAGCGTATGCGTTTTACTCTTTCAGCCCCCTCGATATGGAAATTATAGATATATACAGGTGTCACAGAATAAATTTTACAAATATCTAGGGCATGTAAAAGGGTCGCAATGATCATTTTCTGCCAATGAACGTGTGGCGGGAAATCTCGAGTAACAGAACAACTACTCATATGATGTAATATGTAATATTCTCCTCCAAAGTGACATTTGTAGCATCGCGCCCCTGATAGATAGGCAACATCGCGTACATGAGTGTTTGGCAGGTACGCGAAATCTCTCTAACTGGATCGAAACGTTTACCTGCCAAACACCAATGCACGATGAGTTGCCTGCCAATCACGGCGCGAAGTCACCAATGTTATTGCGGGGGCAAATATTTCATAACAACGTAACCCATGTACATTCGCAAAATTTATCATCTTCGACCCTAGGATGACATAGAAGTTTATAACATTTATTCTGAGACAAGCTGCATAACTTTCCCCATCTCGCAGCAAGTTCATCACTGGCTCGCTTGTTGACCCTTCTGAGTAGATCTTCCTCACTACGTTACTATCTCAGTTATTCTTCGCTGCTGTAGTATGAGTCTCCATGCTTACTACCTTTTCTATGTTGTCTTCATTGTCTTCGTAATCATCGTCATCACTTCTTTGGAGTCATCTTTATCATTTTTTTGTTCTGGTTAACCTTTCTAGTAAGGTTACCCATCGTTGCTGTATTCTCATTACTTCTGCTCAGTAGATTCTTTGTTTTGTCATCATTGTCTTCGTCATCGTCATCCTTATCATATCATTTTGTGTCGTCTTCTTAGTCATATTACTTTTACCCCTCTTTATCTTATGGTGTTTTAGACTATTTCGAGCAGTGACCTGCCCGTGTCAGCTAAACTACGGGAATCTTTGGAAATGAATGTGGGTAGACCGCGTTATGATGAAGGAGGATCAGTCCGAAGCCTGGCTTTAAGATTGAAATTGGCGTCAGTTTGGGGACGGCCTGTAGCCCATAACTTAAGGCAGTTGGCATCTCCCGCATCCACATCAATGAAACTATAGAAATGACAGAACGCTCATACAGGCATTGGTATTGTCCCACTCACTCGTCGAAAATGTACACTCGACAGAGACAGCATCGACTACCATACGAAATATCACTGCCGAAGCCTCTTTTCCACCCACGCCGCTGTTGATATTTTTTTCTATTTCTACGTTAAAACATTGTAGCAATAAGAAAACAAAGATGGGTAACAAGAGCCAATTCTCTAGACTCCGTGCCTCACCCCCTTCTACCTTTAACCTCGCACTATCACACTTTCCACCATCTTCACCCGTGCCACACTCACTTCCTTCACCATCTTTTATTCTATGACCAGCTCTTTGCACCCTCCCGTCATAACCACCTTCACAACCCACCGCCCCCTTCACCTCCAGTGCATCCACCACCGCCGCCGCCGCCTCCTTCGCCATCACGGCCGCGGGCGTCGTCGTTGGGAAACAAAAGAGTCGCGCGCGATAATGAGCATCGCCCGCGGCTGCGGAAGCCTCAGGCGGCGGCCGCGGCGCGCGCTGGCATTAGGTGGCGGCGTAACAATACACCGCGCCTATTGCCGCCACTTTCGGCCGGCCATTCAGCGCGTGGAGCAACCCCGCCCCCCTCCCCTCTCCGCCCCGCCCCCGCTCGGTAACGCTAAGCCCGCGCAAGGCGTTTTGTGGCACGGAGGCCACCCGCTGACTGCGAACTGCTGGTTTGTTCAAAGGTGAGGCTGTGCGGTGCTATCTTGTCGTATCTTTGAAGAGATGATTATCAAAATTAAAAGGCTGCGGGTTTCGCATCGTTCTCCAGGGGGAACTTTCTCTCGCGACAGGTATAATGGAACCCCGTGCACACGCCTTCATCTCGTGTAGAAATTACTGTTTGCAAGAAGAAGCCGCTGACTTTTTGAATTCCCAAATTGCATAAATCAAGTAAACACCTCTTATACAATAGTAGGTAGAATACCAATACAGGACGTATGTTGGTATTTCACAACAAGGGAATGCGAATTTGTCGAAATCGGTAGGCATTCTTCAGGTTCAATGAACCAAGCAGTGTTCAGCGCTGGCTATTCCCAAGCACTGAATCATTCTCTGTTTTCGTACGCTCGGTTCTTCGAATTAAAATTAGATGCAATGATAAGATTAATGTGATGAGAAGACTGACACAAGAATACGCCTAGACAAAAATCTTCTCATGCGATTATATCGTATCTGAAAATTAAATCGGTTTTCCTACCTTAAAGAACATGACCACATGGACCAGATACACAGCTATGTAATTAAGTCAAACGACTTTCTAAGTTCGTGTCATTCTTGTTAGACTAATGACTTTAATGTTCACGTATGTCAAACAATAATGCATTTACACTTGTTAAAATATAAGTCATGCTCCCTACATGTCAATATTTATTCACATTCTTCTCCCTCTTAATCGAAAATGAATCACGAAAAAAACATTATCGACACCCATTGCACGGATGAAATTGAAATTTGTCAAAATTAGTAATCAATGATGAAAGTAGCGAATGGGCCTACACGGACTTCTCTAAACTATGGTTTCCCTTCAGGGGCCAACTTCAACAAAGCTCAGCTCCTCACCCCCGCCTAGTATTACATGCATCTCTATCATTTCTAATTAAGGTCTTATGAGGAGGCATACCTCACTCCCACACCGTTTCCCCTCTTTCTACCTATCGATAACCCTCTGAAGTAGCCCTTCTCAGATCATTCCTCGGTTGTCGCCTACACGCCGCTGCGATTCTTAGCGATATTATGGTTAACGGGAGAGAGTGGGCACTAATTAATGGAGCATACCTGTAGCAGAATGCATATTGGCAGGGGAAACGGGAGTACCCCGAGAAAACCTACTGCGAACCCACTTTGTCTACCGCAAACTCTACTTGGAACCGCCTGGCATCGCGTGCAGTCTGACCACGAAACAACAGGCCGCCCCGTGGTTGTTGGTGAACTAGCATCTACTTGTTTATGTTCCTCCTACTTCTTCCACAAATCGAACTGTTTTCCAAAAAAGCATGCGTCAAAGCAAATTCTGACAGAGGACTTTGAAAAAAAAATTAGAGCGTTTTACATCGTCCGACCTTTCACTGGTCCGAAAAGGATTTCCCTTGGTAATCAATCTTGTTTCGCGAGAGCAGTGGCATGATCGGAGCAGCGAATGGGCCCACACGGACTTACGTAAGTCATTTTCTTTTTGCTTCGCAGCGCAGAGATGAAGGTTCTCCACACGCCCTTCACCAGCAGCTCCTGCCGGCTAAACGGCTCATCGTCTATCATCTAAAGCCGAATTCGTTGCATCGTGGCACGTTACTCATCGCCGGTCGAAATGTTTAACTCCATCCGGATGTTGCGATACTCCTCTCGCCCGGCCTTCGAGTGTACACAGAGGGCATTTGGAACCACCTTCTTGCTCGTGATGTAATATCTGCAGTTCTATTGGAGAATACGGAGCTATATGCTGTCTAGGCTATCCGGGACGAGCCGCGTCACTCTCATGGTGGCTAACGTTTCGGCCACCATTCTTCAGAGCATACTGCTGAAGAAGGCCACAATACGCTGGCCGTAACGTTAGCCACCGTGACAGTGACGCGGCTCGTCCCGGATAGCCTAGACAACATAAACTCCGGCCGCGGAAGCGTACGCAACCAATACAGAGCTATAACTCACAACCTTTCAGAAAATGTTAAAGAAATATTTCAGAAATCTAAAAGTTGAAAACAGAAACAAGAATCAAATTACCATTTCTTTGTCCCGTGTGACGTTGAGGTGTAACAGACAACTCTTAAAAATACTGACCTGCGAATAAATCTCCATACAATCTATCACAGGTACAAGTACTACTCATTTCTAATGAATGGAATACGACATATGTGAGGTCACGCGACAGAAAGTCTCTATGGCAGAGAGACCGGCGTAGACGGCTCGTGGCACCAATTGTCACTATATTACCTCTGAACGGAAACTCGTTTCGGTTTTCGAGTATCGACCGTAACATGATGTTCGACACAAGCCAGATAGCTAGGTCGAATTCAGCCGTTGTCGGGAGGAGAATTCTAGCGACTGGCTGCTGTGAACGGTAGTTTTCCGTGGTTTGTCCCATCAATACCAGGGGAATGTCGGAGTGGTGCCCTAAGAAACCTTCCATGCGACGCGCGCGATCTTTCCTTCTTCTTCCTTGTTCTCTACACTTTTTCCTTACCCTCTACACTCGTCGGGAGCTTAAAGCTTGTACCAGCATGGGTAGTGCCCCCTAGTGGAAGAGTCTGGTAGCGGAAAACCCCACAACCCGACAGGTAAGTCGGTGCTGGATCTCCAGCGGGGAATATCACAGCCACTCCCCGCGATTAAAAAATCACTACACTTACGGAACTAATGACCTTAGCCGATATCGCGCTCGGAATCACTAACAAAGAAAAAGGCGTCGCCATTAAATATTAGCACATACATATTGCATAAGGAATAGCACTTTTATATATTATCGGCATGTAAAGAATTGTTGTTGGCATGTAAAGAATACACTTACATTACTCTGTTATTGTAGTAATGGTGGAGACTGTTTTTTTGTTATAATATTTCATTTATTTCAGAGTTATACGAGAGTTTTTCTTGCACAGTGTACATGCTACCTTATGGTAAACTATTTTGCGTGGTTTTGTTCAGTAGCATTGTCGTTCTTCAGATAACTATATTATTATGGATGCGTTAAATACACTAATTTCCGATTCTATATAAGGTGGAATGAAAACCGATCCAGAAGCCCATTGTAGAAATCATAAACTTATGTTTTGAGTCAATAGCAAATATTGAATGTATTTTTTAAACTGTTATATATTTATCAATTACAAATACGATGCAAAATGTATATTTAAAATTGGTATTGGACCACATATACTTCTACCCGTCAATGACATTCATTTAAAATTTCACAGAGTGTGCGCGGGACAAAATATTGCGAATCTCAGAGCACTTCATGGAATCAAATAAAAATGTCAGCGTCTTCAAGCACTTCATTTCATAGCGTAATTTCATTGCTCTCTGGAATTTGTGGACGAGGTTGAAGAATTTCTCA
This sequence comes from Gryllus longicercus, assembly GCA_038098605.1. Lineage (NCBI taxonomy): Eukaryota > Metazoa > Arthropoda > Insecta > Orthoptera > Gryllidae > Gryllus > Gryllus longicercus. The sequence continues at coordinate 472,334 of JAZDUA010000777.1, read as the reverse complement.
ACACACATCCATCTCAAGTGCACATGACATTATTTAACCTTGTGTGCACCAAGAACACGCTTCTATTTGCATACGCTTGAGCTAAAAGACTGCATGCAATTCGACGACATTAATAGGCAAATGAGCAAAAGAGAAAGAGGAACGTTAAATCATATCTAATTGATAATGAGTTCAATTATATTACACAAGTGTGGATTGGATAAATAAGCTCTCTCGATATCTGAAATAAAAATGGTAATTTTATTAACTTCTGTAAAAGAGTAATAATTTCACTTACGTATTACGTGGAAAGCTAAATAAAGAAGCCTAAAACGTTCAACGTCTAAAAGGAAAACGTCATTCTTTGGACTTATGACATGACCAGAAGCATTTCGATCGGGGGAGGTAGGAGGGAGAGGGTAGGGGAGGGGGAGGAGCTTGAGAACCTTTCCTAATAGCCGATGATACAAATTCACAATTACACTTTTCTCTATATATAGATATTTTTTCGTTTTATATAGATCAACGATCTTGTTTATTGCTTACATTTTTGGCTAATTCTATTCGTGTTGCAAATTATTTTGTTCACATTATAAATAACCGAATAAAATATAGTATAATCTAACATTTTATTTGTATTTACTGTTGGCCTACTCTAAGATGTCAAAATTGATGTTGAATTATCTATATAACTACTTTCAAGTAAATGAAAATGTTTCAACATTCTATTATTATAAATGTTTAAATAATTTTTATTCATAATTCTCTGTTTATTTTATTTCAATTTTTTAACTTGTTGGCATAGACAATACAATTAACATCGTTATGAATAATATATTTTCTTAAGTAATGATGATCAATTAATTTCTCACGTTGCTTACATTATAAACAACTACAAAAATCAAACAAAAATTACTTTTATATTCAGCATAATTGTAAAATTCTATATAAAAATAACATGTTTACTCTACAGTACATGCAGTTCTGCCGCAGCAAAATGCTAGTTGCACCTCTACCCTTGAAGAGTGTGGCAATAGAGAGAGAGACACAATCTACATAAATTGACTCCGCTTTCAAAAGACGTTGTGGAGACGACAGGAAGATAAAGATTTTGTCAAGATGACAACCAACATTGGAAAGGGACATTCACGAGACGAAGATGAGTTCGAAGAAGATGATGACAGGCAATAAAAGTGTCAGTTTCCGCATTCGCTTTACAACTAGCAGGGAAATTGAACGAAATCGACCCTGGGGATCGTTGATGTTTCGCACATCTTTCAAACAGCAGCAACTCAGGTACTTTAGCTTTTACACATGGGACCACCCAATAAAGAGGCTATTGCCTCTTTTCGCCCAGCACGCTCTCTTTTGTGCAAATCCCATTAGCCACGGGCCGAGGCTTTCGCAACCTCTTTTGTGCACACAGGCCGCAAACCAAGGGCAATTCATTTCAACGCCCCCGCGAACCACCGGCAGGGAACTTGCTCGGCGTCGATGGCGAACACAACGAGGCGACCACAGGCGCGGTTTTTGGCCGGTGGACGCGCTGGTCGCACCGCCGCCACCACCGCCGCCACCGCCGCCACCGCCGCCGCCGCCGCCGCCACCGCCGCCACCGCCGAAACCGCCGCCAACGCCTCCTCCATCCCTACTGCTACAGCCCCGCCGCAACCTCCTCCACCTCCACGGCCATCCCTAACACTATCGCCGCCTTCTCCGCCGCCACCGTCGCCTATACTGCCGTCACCGCCACCGTCGCCGTCACCACCATCGCTACCGCCGCCCCCACGGCGGCCTGCTTTGCCATCGCCGTCTTCATCGCCGTCGGCGTCGGCGCCGCGCCGCCGCGACCGTGAACGCGCCCAATGCCCCACAGATGGTGCGCGCCGCCGCGCCCTGGCCGCCTAGACGCCGCGCCACGCCGCCCGCGAGATAACGAGCTGCTGGAATGGGCGCGCTCGGAACCTGCTCAAGAGATCCCATCGGAGGAGAGCGAGGCACCGGAGGTGAAGGAGGCAACGAACGAGAAGATGGTCAAGACAAATACTTCTAGGAATTGAAGCAAGGGGACCAGCTGGGGAAATGAGGAAAAGGAGAACAAGGAGGAGGAAGAAGTCAATAAGAGATTGGGTACGAGTAGTTTCTTGGCAGAGTCAAATTCGAAGAGGTACTTGAAGGCTGAGGACATGAACAAAAAGAAGGAGAAGAAGGAGGAGAAGAAGGAAGGATGCGTTGAAAAGATGCTGTGAAGAACGTTTAGGAAGAAAAAAACTATACATAATGAAGCGAAGTAATGGTGTTTGATGGTGAGGAAGACGCATTAAGGACAGCGAATTAGGAAAGATCAATAGCCAAGACGAAGGAATTAAGTTCATGACAACAGTAGTGATAGTTGTTAACACTCGTTAGTGATAAGACGGTGAGGAGGAAGAGGATAGGAATAAAGGGAGACAAATGTGGATCCGTCGGAGGTTCAGAGAAGAGAGGAGAGGAGGGCGGCCATTTTGAAATCATCTTAAATAAAATTCTTTCTTAGTAGCGTAATTGTTATAAGGAGTTCTTAAGATAGTGAAGAGTAGGTTTTGTTGCGACATTCGATTGACCTTGAGTTCTTGAGAAAAGAACAGAAATTGAATGCAATATGCTTAGATGTAATACTGAAGAGGGATTGAAAGCTAAAATTTGAGATAACAGAAGACGAGTTTCCTTTCTAATAATTATTATGATAACTCTTTCAAACACAATACATTTTGTTATTTCTTTTGTTATTAAAGAAAACATTGTTGGGAAGAAATTCGAAACACAGTGGAAAAATGAACGTTCCAGAGGCAAGAAGGTCTCATTGCTCTGTGATAATTTAACATCAATCATTTTACGATGATAAGTAAATGAAAAATTCGTTCGAAACCTTTTATTGGAGATTCACTGGAGGGTACGTATTAAAAGAAAATATGCGAACGGTAGCTAGTTGGTAAGCTACCGACGAAGGTCACCACTTGGATTTTGAATTCCAGGATGATGTTGAATATTCTAACTATTTCTATGGGTTTACATTACTAAGTATATCTGGCCATTCCGAGAGAAAGCTCTAATAAAATATGTTCTTACCTGCCTCTCAAAACTTGTTTAAAAGGTATGGGAATAGTGTAACATTCTTTTGATTACTCTAGTAAAATTCTTTCTGGATCACGCAATGATTTTAATATAAAAGGAATGCTTAGAATTTTACCATCAAAATGCGAGAAAAAATAGAATCAAAAATTCGTAATCTCTTGGATTGAAAAATAATTCCAAGGATGAAATTTTGGATATATTAAGAGAAAACTATAATCACGAACTTAAAATTGATATTTCTCCGCGTTCTTAAGAACGTCTACAGATTAGTCTTCTGAACTCTCGATTACAAAAATATTGAATTCATTTTGTGAAGTAACAAAATATACATTTCAGAAATGTGCTTCAAAGTCAATAAATTACAGGAATTTATTATCTCAACTCGACACTTATTCTCCGTACTCACTTGGCATGTCTACGACTATAATAGCTGTAGTTCAAAAAGAGTACCCTGCCATTGTAGCTGTTGATATAATGATCGCTGTAAGGGTAAATGAACTGAAGGAATGTTTCTCGTTTATTGACATCACTCACGTCCCGTATTAACATAATGTTCGTTCACTTGACGATTTGCACCAGGCGATCATGCAGATGACCGGGCGAAGCCGCCCACCCTTTGTTTTACTCAAGGACGTCCTTGACGGCAGGCGTTGCCATAGGACATCTCTCTAGAGAGCGCTTTAGAAGTCTTTGCCCTCAGAGATTCAGAAAAAGAAACACTGTGCTGTATTCATGGCGCCAACGGCGTTGAGGGCCTTTCACGCTGGATAAAACACCAAAACATTTAGCTCCATTCAGTTGCAACGCAACATTTTTAACATAGGAAGGAGATTTAATCAATATGTTCATCTAAATTCCATTTTTCATTTTCGTTTTCTGATCTTTGCATCACATAATACCGTTGTGCACATGCCTTTTCGCACGGCCAGAAATCTATAATCGTGTATTTAGTACTCGTAATTATTTTAGAAGGTAAATTCAACTGCTACAGTCATCTTCCATGAATTCTACACCGTTTAGGACGAGGATGATGATAAAAGCAGCATTGAAAACGATGAAAGTACGAGCCGCAAATGAAACCATGTTGAAAGATCAATACTCCATCTTGAATTCCTGCACAAAACTGGCCCTCTAAACTCTTAGAATCAAAGAAAAAAGAGATCTCCTTCGCTTTTAACGAACTCAGCTACCCAGTTCGACGATTTTTAATTTTTTTTATTTATTGATCAGAATAATGGTTACATTCCTTCGTTGATAACCTGAGTGCAAACATTACCAAATACGAAATAAAAACCAACCAAATAAATAAAAACCAACCAAATAAATCAAAACCAACCAAATAAATCAAAACCAACCAAATAAATCAAAACCAACCAAATAAATCAAAACCAACCAAATAAATCAAAACCAACCAAATAAATCAAAACCAACCAAATAAATCAAAACCAACCAAATAAATCAAAACCAACCAAATAAATCAAAACCAACCAAATAAATCAAAACCAACCAAATAAATCAAAACCAACCAAATAAATCAAAACCAACCAAATAAATCAAAACCAACCAAATAAATCAAAACCAACCAAATAAATCAAAACCAACCAAATAAATCAAAACCAACCAAATAAATCAAAACCAACCAAATAAATCAAAACCAACCAAATAAATCAAAACCAACCAAATAAATCAAAACCAACCAAATAAATCAAAACCAACCAAATAAATCAAAACCAACCAAATAAATCAAAACCAACCAAATAAATCAAAACCAACAAAATAAATCAAAACCAACAAAATAAATCAAAACCAACAAAATAATATGTTTATTTTTGTTTCTTCTTTGTATTAACTTTTATTTATTTGTATTCACTTTCGTTTTTTATTTATTTGAATACGTTTATATTCACTTTTATTTTGTGTTTTAATTATTTTCTTTTGTTTATGTAGGTAGGCCTTTTAATGTTGTTTTTTTTTGTTTCACTTCTAATTCAACCATGGCTTTCGGCGCGTGGGCCCAGTGTGAGGCTAGCGCAGCCTTGGCGGGGGCGCAGACGGCTTTTTGCAGCTTCGCAGAGGAACGCGCGCTCAGGCGCTGCCCGTTGCCGGCCGCGCCCGGATACCAGGCGCGCCCCTGGACCCGAGCGCGGCGCCTCCGGGGCCGACCACACTGGCGGCAGAATTTCGATTCGCGAAGGAAGTCGTTATAATCCTATGGTATTTCTGCACCCATCTGTCTCTGAAGATTAGACCTTAATAGATATTTTTGAAGTGCAACGCTCGATTTCTCCAAGTGGTACGATAAAATTTCTACTATGCAAGTCCTAAATAAAGAAATTTTAAACATGTACTTGTCTGCATTTTCATCTTCGAACGAAGCACTTGAAACATATCGATTAAGAATTAAAATTAAAAATTAAAAAATAATTTAAAAATTTGGTGATAGCAGCTTTTTATTTTTACTTCGAGCTTGTATAGTAGAAATTTTAATCATATGAAAATATTTTTAAAACGTTGTAAATCTTCGGTAACGACACACTCAGGCAATGAAAAATATTTCGGCTGCGTAATTTTCACATCTGTGTCAGTTGTCGGCCAGCCACCATAGTTGTCCAGCCATCGATTGACTGGGCGATAAATGCGTTGAAAGGTGGTGAAAAATGTTAATATTGAAAGTAGAGCTGAATTCGTATTATTTTTTATTGCTCGGCTAATATAGTTATTTGGTAATATTTTTTCAGAGATTTGTATAAAATGTACCCCCGACAAAATGCTCTCTACTCGGAAAATTTGAAATAATAAATAAAAATGATTTAACAGCGGGAAAGACTTCGGTAATCCCTCTTTCATAAAAGACATGAATACTATTTTAACATTTTTTTCTCATTTCAAAATGAATAATTTTGAATAACTCAATAGTACAAAATCCGCACAAACAAAGAATGAAGCTAAACAAACCTCGCACTTCTGACGGAATCGAAACATGGAAAAGACCTAGATTAATGAAATGAACCCAACAAACAATAAAACTCAACACAAAAATCCCAGCAAATAGAAATTGTATTAGGCATTACATCCAACAAATAATTCTAATATTCATACTAATTTATTCGGAACAGTCCACTCGAAAGTTTCACTCAGAGAACGACTTCGCTTTTATGAGAAATTTCCTTACGATTCTCTCTTCAGTTATCTTGCAGTAAGTTACATTCTGTTACTTTATTTTCAGCTCCAAAAATACTAACTGGAAGAGCCAAACGCATTTCCCCCTCTGTGAGTGCGCTCCTCCAGATTTCTCCTCACAGTCGTGAGAGCAGATGCTCCCCCACGGGAAGTGGATGTTCTCACTCGGCCACGGAATGGAGCAAGGAGCGTGCATATCAATGATGTAACGCGAGTGGTAACCTGAGCAACGTGCAACGCAGCGGTGTATGCGTTTCTCTTCTCTCTGCGCAAAAATATTCAGCACTGCGCGCGTATTGTTTTCACTAATGGCCTTCGCGAGAAGCCCTCGTTGCAGTTACAGACACAGGACGTACCGCCGAGTGCCTGCAGGCACCTGTTCGCTTGATAGTCTGCGTTGCGGAACAATACGATTCAAGGTGAATACAAAGAACTGAAATAAATCTGGGCGAGGTCGCAAACCGATGTTTCCGAGTCTTAAGAAATCAGGTTTCGAATCCCGACGGAGTCGAAATTTCCATTCAGCAGCGCTCGTTACTCTTTGTACATGCGGGACGTAATCGAGAACCCGCCGGCATCTCTTCACCCGATTACCTTTGTTGCTGGAACGATCCAAGGTGAAATCAAGTTACTGAAATAAATCTGGGCGAGGTTGCAACTGAAGGTTCATACAGCAGGAGATTCCAGGTTAGAACCCCCTACGGAGGCTGAATTTTCACGTCGACTACGTAGCTGTGGCAGCGGATGTGATGGAGAGGGCGGCTCCTCTGATAGATTATTTCGTGATATTCTTCCAATACCAGGCGGATGTCGGAACAGTTCCTTAAACAAGGAGTGCTAAACTACGCGGTCCACTCGGCCTAGCCCAGAGGGTGGCTCATTGCATGTCAAGTCAGTTCGCAGATAGGGGAGAAATGGGCTTGGGCGCGATCGGCTCGAGTCTAATGTAATGCCAGTGGCACGTGGTCTGGTTCCAACTCCTGCATATAGCAGGAGCTCCAGAAAACGGCCTCATATCGCAAGCGATCCTCCCTTTCTCATTCAGACTCACTCCAATTCTTAGGGCCAAGCGAAGGGTTGTCCCCACATGGGTTCACACAAGCTGATATCACACTCACATGACCTAAACCAAACATCAAGAAAGTTTACAGCAGCATTGCACCTACGCCGATGCCAGTCAAATGCAGAATTAGACTCCAGCATCAGAAGACAAAGAAAATATACATCTGGTTTCAAATCTCTACAACATTAGAGACGTTATTGATTTCTTGCGAATTAAAGACAAATGTTTAAAGCAAGAAAAGGGAACAGGCAAGCAGGGAGGCAGGAAGGCAAGCAGGCAGGCAGGCAAGCAGGCAGGCAAGCAAGCAGGCAGGCAAGCAAGCAGGCACGCAAGCAGGCAGGCAGGCAAGCAGGCAGGCAAGCAGGCAGGCAAGCAGGCAGGCAAGCAGGCAGGCAAGCAGGCAGGCAAGCAGGCAGGCAAGCAGGCAAGCAGGCAGGCAGGCAGGCAGGCAAGCAGGCAGGCAGGCAGGCAGGCAGGCAGGCAGGCAGGCAAGCAGGCAGGCAGGCAAGCAGGCAAGCAGGCAGGCAGGCAAGCAGGCAGGCAGGCAAGCAGGCAGGCAGGCAAGCAGGCAGGCAGGCAAGCAGGCAGGCAAGCAGGCAGGCAGGCAAGCAGGCAGGCAGGCAAGCAGGCAGGCAAGCAGGCAGGCAGGCAAGCAGGCAGGCAGGCAAGCAGGCAGGCAGGCAAGCAGGCAGGCAAGCAGGCAGGCAAGCAGGCAGGCAGGCAAGCAGGCAGGCAGGCAAGCAGGCAGGCAAGCAGGCAGGCAAGCAGGCAGGCAGGCAAGCAGGCAGGCAGGCAGGCAGGCAGGCAAGCAGGCAGGCAAGCAGGCAGGCAAGCAGGCAGGCAGGCAGGCAGGCAGGCAAGCAGGCAGGCAAGCAGGCAGGCAAGCAGGCAGGCAGGCAAGCAGGCAGGCAAGCAGGCAGGCAAGCAGGCAGGCAAGCAGGCAGGCAAGCAGGCAGGCAAGCAGGCAGGCAAGCAGGCAGGCAAGCAGGCAGGCAAGCAGGCAGGCAAGCAGGCAGGCAAGCAGGCAGGCAAGCAGGCAGGCAAGCAGGCAGGCAAGCAGGCAGGCAAGCAAGCAGGCAAGCAGGCAGGCAAGCAGGCAGGCAAGCAGGCAGGCAAGCAGGCAGGCAAGCAGGCAGGCAAGCAGGCAGGCAAGCAAGCAGGCAGGCAAGCAAGCAGGCAGGCAAGCAAGCAGGCAAGCAGGCAGGCAAGCAGGCAAGCAAGCAGGCAGGCAAGCAAGCAGGCAAGCAGGCAGGCAAGCAGGCAGGCAAGCAGGCAGGCAAGCAGGCAGGCAAGCAAGCAGGCAAGCAGGCAGGCAAGCAGGCAGGCAAGCAGGCAGGCAAGCAGGCAGGCAAGCAAGCAGGCAGGCAAGCAAGCAGGCAGGCAAGCAAGCAGGCAAGCAAGCAGGCAGGCAAGCAGGCAGGCAAGCAGGCAGGCAAGCAGGCAGGCAAGCAGGCAGGCAAGCAGGCAGGCAAGCAGGCAGGCAAGCAGGCAGGCAAGCAGGCAAGCAGGCAGGCAAACAGGCAGGCAAGCAGGCAGGCAAACAGGCAGGCAAACAGGCAGGCAAACAGGCAGGCAAGCAGGCAGGCAAGCAGGAAGGCAAGCAGGCAGGCAAGCAGGCACGCAAGCAGGCAGGCAAGCAAGCAGGCAAGCAAGCAGGCAAGCAAGCAGGCAAGCAGGCAGGCAAGCAGGCAGGCAAGCAGGCAGGCAAGCAGGCAGGCAGGCAAGCAGGCAGGCAAACAGGCAGGCAAGCAGGAAGGCAAGCAGGCAAGCAGGCAGGCAGGCAGGCAGGAAGGAAGGCAGGAAGGACGGCAGGCAGGTTATACTACGTAAAATCCAACGGTATTTGTGAGCGTGTTGCTAAGTGAAGGCTGACTTAATGACTTGCACTAAAGTGTGAGTTTAGTCTGGGTTTCTATTGCGTGAAAAACATTCTAAGCAGATAAAACAGGTGTATCGTTAACAATAATAAAAACTAAATGAGAAAAACGCTCAAACTATAGACCTATGGTTCTTGTATTTTTCACTAACGGTCTTAAGAAACAGATTGGTAAGAATATTGCAAAGATGCTCGTTAATTCAGGTTTCACTCAAAGAAATGTCGTAAAAGTGAAAGAGAAATCAAATGTTGGTAATAATACATCATCATTTTATGCGAGTTTTTAAGAAAAATAAGAGAGTAGGTATCTCATGTGCACGCAGAAGTTAGATGTGGAAATAATGTAATTATTCAAAAATAAATATTGAATGATGTCTGATTTATCATTATGCGTAGAGAGAAAAGACCATGGTGATCATAAGAAGTGCACTGGAGTAGTTGTTCGAAACAATGATCGAATGGCATGATGACAAACATGAATGTAGGGTTCAAGAGAAATGAAAATAAGACGGGAAATGCAAAAGGACATTGAGATATCGAAGGATACAAAGGGGCGTTAGGAAAACTGAAACGACGAAGATACAATGGAATGTCAGACGTGTATGATAATCGAGGAAAACAGGAAGTGAAAAGCAGTATCCGAGGTCGGTGTGCCATTAAACCGGCGAATAGTGAAGTATGTAGCGTCGGAAGTATCGTGAATTGGAGCAGTAAGAAGTGAAGAACAGGTCACATGTACAGGCAAGCATAGGCAAAAAATTGAGTGCACGTAATTGCAATGACTACAGGGCAGCGAGAAGGTAGTTTCATGACACTAATAAAACAAAAAGTGGCTGAAATAAACAACGTGATGAAGGCAAATTAAAAAATAAAATGATTTATTTACTATGTTATAATTTAAGGGAAGGACAAAAGTTATTTACCTCTTAAGGCAAATTAATGAATAGCATTTATTCTAAGCATGCCCTTACAAGCGTAAATAGACGCAGAAGCGGAGTGGAAGAAATAATGTCTAGGTGAACAAATGGAGGTCCAAATTAGATTAAGGACAACGGGTGGAAGCCAACGCACGAGAGGGCAAATTCAAGTTAAATCATAAGTACAGACATTTGAGTAATAGGTACTCGTACATTGTACAGAAGTGTTGCAAAGAAGGAAAATAAAGTTTAAAATGATAGTCAATCTCTGAGGATATACTAAATTCACTCCAATCTCTGAAGGTTTGCAGCTTTGAATCCCTTTGTAGGCATGGATGTTTGTCGCTAGTCTATCGAAATCCTCGCGCTGTGGCCCAATGAATTCGCTTGTACGTAGTATACATACAAATATTCCTTACCAGGAATGCGCAGTTAGACTAGTGAGACACGAGCGTCACGCAATTGACAACTTGCGTCAAAAATACGTACGACGTTTCACCAGAAACAAGGTGCGTTAGGACGTGCGTTGTTGGAATGGATTCACTACATGTAGGTAACATGCAAGTGACACTGCAAAAAAATGGAAAATGGAGATGGTGAGTTCATTCGATAAATAATTAACTGCATTTTTATGCTGAATTACACGCACGCGCGCGCGCACGCACACACACACACACACACACACACACAATACATATAACACACATATCGTCCATGCATGGTTTTTAAATTTATTTTTCCGAAATGATGGGCTACATAGCTGCGCGTTAAAATTAACTATAAATTTTATATACACGTTCTCTCGGGTGTAGAAATTCCATTATATTATGATTTTTACCTACTTCCCTTCTGTTCCATAGCAATGATCTTTGTCCCTTTTTATTTTGTTTCTGTCAAGTAAATGCAGTTTACATTTCGTCCCAATCGACATATTTATTATTTGATTACCCAGCTTTGTCTGCGGAGTTATTTATCACAGACTTGTGCAAAGCAGCGACGCTCACTCCGCCCGCTTTGCCCGTCTCTTCACGCGCTGTGTCTGGCCATCGCTAGCCGGCTCGTCCAGGCCTCCTGCCTCACCGATCCAGCCCCTTTGATTCTCCGCCGTCCCTATTGATTGATTGATTAAATGATTGATAATGATTCTGGAACATCAACTGCATTAGTCCCGCAAGTATGATGCATGTTTCCTCGGGAAGTGGCGGTGATTTTCTCCCACTGGATGGCGATATCCGGCGCCGGCATACCATCGGCTAGCGGGGTATTCCCCAACCAGGTATCTCCCACCAGCGGGGAACCGCCCCAGTCGGGCCAGCTCTAAGCGTCCCACCGGTCTCCTGACAGATGTGGTAGTGTAGTGCATGTTAATGTAAGTGTGTAAATAAGGAATGAGGATAGAACAAGGAAGATGAAGGAAAGATCGCGGTACGTGGCCCGTTTGGTTGTTGCCGCTCCGGCATTTGCTTAGTATTGATGGGAGAAACCACGGAAAACTTCCGTTTAGGAGTAACTGGCCGCTAGAATTCTCCCCCAAATTGAATTCGCCCTAGCTGACAAGCTAGTGCGGAAAATCCTGACACCGTCGGGACTCGATGCCAGGACCTCCCGGTCAGAGGCACTTCAGTGACATCAAGTGACGCCCTGAGCCATGTCTCCCGGCCCTGTCTCTTCCTCCTGTGCATCTCGTTTCAACTGCTTCTTTCATTTCTTCCGTTTGCCTTGCTCGCTCGGCCTCGCCCGGCAAAGATGTCGCCCAGATATACTGGGATTGCTTTTATGTAAATATTGCAAAAAATACGTTTGGGGGTAAAATTTTGATTCGTGGCTACCGTATTTTTTATTCTTGGCCACTCAAAAGTATTTGTATAAAATTTGGGAGTAATCACTCCTGTGATCCTTTTGCGGGGGGGGGGGGGCACGAAGAAACATACATTCTTTTACATTTATACGAAACAACAGATGAAAGGTTATTTACTGAGAGTTTTAAAGTCTGTTTTCCCACCTCGTTATATAGAACCAAAATAAATGTCTTTAAAACGCACTGTAGTCAATTTACGTGTATTTACAAGTAAATGAAATAATTAGTATTACAACGATAATTGTATTCCTAACGCCACAGCCTAGTGACGAGTCCTTCACCCATCAACCATTTCAGGCATCGAAGGCGACAAAGTGCACCGCAAGGCGGGCGTGAGGGAGGGAGGGAGGGAGGGAGGCACTAGATGCTTCGGGGCACATCAGGGGGAGGTGGGTCTGGTGATGGGAACGGGAAATTGTAGGATGTCAAGACGAAGAAAAAGCGAAGTGGGGTGGAGTGAGTTGCGCATGGCGACGTCAGACGGAGAGAAGAGCGGGGGAAAGAATGAGGGAAGGCGGAGTGGAGAAACGTCCTTCGAGGGTGGAGAAGGTTCCGATGTGGCGGGGTGAAGTTTGTTGAGGCGGGGATGGAGGGGGCAGGGAAAGTGGGAGCGGGAAAGCAAGGGGATTTGTGAAGGATCGGGCGGGGGGGGGCAGGGTGGAGAGAAGAAGAGCTGGGCTGGGCTGGGCTGGGCTGGGCTGGGCTGGGCTGGGCTGGGCTGGGCTGGGCTGGGCTGGGCTGGGCTGGGCTGGGCTGGGCTGGGCTGGGCTGGGTGGGTGGGTGGGTGGGTGGGTGGGTGGGATTGAGCGGGGGGGGGTCTGAAGTTCGGCGTGGCGGCGATGGAAGGGGCAGGAAAAGCATGGCTATACGGCAAGGGGATTAGTTGGGAAGGAGCGGGCGGGGCAGGGTTGGACAGAATGGGGTGGAGAAGGGCTGGGCGGGAGGGTGCAGAAGTTCGGCGGGGCGGGGATGGAAGGGACAGGGGAAGTGTGAAGAGACGGCAAGGAATTGGCGGAGAATGGAATGGGAAGGAGCGGGCGGAGCGGGATTGGGCAGAATGGGGTGGTGAAGGGTTGGGCGGAGAGGGGGCAGAAGTTCGGCGGGGTGGGGATGGAAGGGACAGAGGAAGTGCGACGAGACTGCAAGGGAATTGGTCGAGAATGGAATGGAAAGGAGTGGGCGGGGTGGAGAGGGGCAGAATGGGCGGTTTTGGCGGGGATGGGCGAGGCGATGCTGGAGCAAGGACGGGCGAAGTTGTGCTGAATCAAGGGTTGGTGGAGCTGTGTGGAGCGGGGTGGAGCGGGGAGGGGCGGGGCGGGGTGTGACGGGATGGGGCGGGTGGGGCGGGGTGTGGCGGGGCGGGGCGGGGTGTGGCGGGGTGTGGCGGGGCGGGGTGGGGTGTGGCGGGGCGGGGTGGGGTGTGGCGGGGTGGGGTGGGGTGTGGCGGGGTGGGGTGTGGCGGGGCGTGGCGGGGTGTGGCGGGGTGGGGTGTGGCGGGGTGGGGCGGGGCGGGGTGGGGTGGGTTGGGGTGGGTTGGGGTGGGGCGGGATGGGGTGGAGCGAAGCGGGGTGGGGCGGGGTGGGGCGGAGTGGGGCGGGGTGGGGCGGAGTGGGGCGGGGTGGGGCGGGGTGGGGCGGGGTGGGGCGGGGTGGGGCGGGGTGGGGCGGAGTGGGGCGGAGTGGGGCGGGGTGGGGCGGAGTGGGGCGGAGTGGGGCGGGGTGGGGCGGAGTGGGGCGGGGTGGGGCGGGGTGGGGCGGAGCGGGAAGGGGAGAGAATGGAGTTGGTATGGTTGGGAGACGAGAGGGCGTTGTGGGGAGAGAATGGGGCGGAGATGGGATGGGTGAGGCTGAGGTAGGTAGGGGGCGAAGTTGGAGGCGGCGGTGCGGCGGTGGCAGGATCCATTATCCTTGCAACAGATTTCCGCGCCTTTCTACGCGCGAAACCGGATCGGCTGTTGGAGGCTGCGCGGGGAAATTCGCGGCTGCCGCGGAGCCTTTAACGCTGCAGCGCTGCGCGCGCAGAAAGAGGCTGCGGCGCGGCGCAGAAAGAGGTTACGCGCGCCACAATCCATCTAGCGAGAGGCCGCTTTGAAACGTCTGAACGGCAGCGGAGGAGCGACAGTGTGTATGGCTATCAAAGAAAAAAGAAAAGGAGAAAAATGCATTCAAACGAGTTACAAAGTTTCACCGACACAAATGGAAATGTTAGTTACTGAGACTGAGTCGGCAGTAGAGGGGTGAGCCTACAAATGGATTAAACACATGGGAAACCGTCTGGGCTCTATTTTGTTTACTTGCCATATTTTTTTATTTTCTACAGGTCTTGTCTCAGTCATAATAATTTACACCACGCCGCTCCAGTTACGAATGATAATTTCAATATTTCTGCATTTTGTGAGGTTTAAACAATGCTAATTTCATAACAATTGAATTTTGATAAATTTCAATAGTGTAGAAACGAAAAATATAGAGCGTCTAACAAGTCTAACTACTTACAATGATTCTAATAAGATGTAATTAAAACAAAACAATTAAAAATATACAAAAAGTAATAACTAAACCCAATTGAAAAATTCTTCTTAAAAGTTTTTTTGAACTAAAACAAATACGTGTAACGCCTACACTAGCTTGAAAACTATTCAATTATATCATATAAATTATCACATTACATTGTCCAGGTCACATATGCTTAATTATCAGATATTTGATCACCATCACATCAGGGATATGTTGCAAGAAAAACATCCGTTTATATAAGCCAGAATTCTAGTAATAACAATGAAAGAAGTTAATAGAACTGATTTAATAACAGCAACTAGCAAGATATCACCAAATAATTGTTTGCAAGCAGCCTTATCAAATCTAAGTATATCTATGAAAGAATTGTCAGTTAGAAAATGATACGACTGTAGTTCATTCAATGCATAATTGAATTTACAGGATAAATGAAAAAAATAATTTGAGACTCGTCAAAACAATAAAGGTGTAACATACTAAATCTCACTCTGAAAAAGCGTCTAGACTTCAGTGTAATACTTGTTTTCCAAATATCATTCAGAGAAAGTCCTACCCAACATAGGATTTTAGGGCCGTAGGTTCGATCAGAGAAGTCTTGTTTATTCAAAGAGGACTTTGTTGACAAATCAATGTCTACATATAAAAAAAGAGAAGTTGATATTGCTCTCTGGTGTATATTTTCAGAAGACTTTCTCAGTTCAGAGAAAGCTTACGATGCTTATGAGATGCAAACGCTCCGTGACTACGTCTGACTCTCGTTTTGTTGAATCGCTGCGGCGCTCAGTGCATGTTTGTCTCCTCGAGATTTTCTATCGAGGGAGAATCTCCTCCCTCCAAGACAACCTTCGCCGGAGGTTTATTGAGTGTCGAATACCGCCAGTTTCTGTAGCACTTGTTCCGTATCTCTCTCCGCCATCTGACCTTCTATTGCTCAACTGCTTGGGAACCTTCGAGCTCTGTGAAAGGCAGTTCTTTTGGGTTTCTCTTCTTCCATTCACAGAGAGCTTCACCCAATAATAGGACGTCTTACGCAAGGGAATATATTTTTGAACAAATACAATGCAAGATCATGGCTAATGTGTTTCTGGCAGATTTCATTGCGACATGCGAAATTTGGTTGAATAATTCACCGTCCGTTTTTTAATTTCTCGAGGAGCATGAAGAAAGTTATGGAATGCTGCAAAAAATTCGGTCTTGATATTTTGATCGAGATACACGTTTTGAGGGTTCCTGATACCGAAAAGTTATTTATTTTCAACCACCTCTGTCGGTCAGATTTTCCCTATAGTGTAGCGCCGAAACGAAAATGATATTCTCCGATCGATTTGGTTCAACTTGAGAACCTGCGAATAAGAACCGAGTTTCGGGAGGTATTTATACCGGGTGTTCCACTAACTACGGGCCACTAATAAATTCTATACAGTTCACGATATCGAAATGCAATTTTACTCAACAATTGAGAATCATGTGACACGCAATATGCTGTAGAAGTATGGTTAAAATTATTTTTAGTTTGCGAGAAAGTTATTCATTTTTGATTTTTTAGATTGGAATATATATATTTCTCCTTTGAAATGGTTAGAAGGAATACAATGACGCATTTTTTTCTTCTGGGGCTTTTTCCAGCTTTAGGGAATGCTGATTTAGGCTCTCCGCGCCAGTACCCCGTATGTCCCTCATGGGAACACACATTAACCTCTACACTAGACACACTTGCGGTCTCCTCAGTCTGTGGTCAGCAACCTCAAGGCGTTCTGCGGAAAGACGTACTACATGAATGACAAGGACAAACAATCACGCCCACGGCGGGACTCAAACCCACGATCCTTCCGAGCGAGGCGCCGAGTCGGCTCACGCTCTAGCCATCTCGGCCATCCACGTCGGCAGAGGAACACAATGACGTACCATTTACTATAATTACAAAACACCCAACTTGCTCCACACATGAGGCATTCGGCGAATCCCGAGCAACCGCTCTCCGAATACCGAGTAGTGTGGACGGGTTGCTTGCGTTTCGACGAGCGCCGAACGTTCGGTATTCGCCCTATCCACTGCGGGTCAGTCTTAGGGCACATCAAAGGGAGCGAACATTCGCCGAAGCCATCAGCTGCTTGGGAGTCGGCGAGCTGCTCGGCGAATGCCGGATGTGTGGAGCCGCGTTGATGCGCATGTGGAGGAGCGGTGGCGGTGGCTATGGCAGTGGTGGTAGAGGTGGTGGTGGTGGTGGTGGTGGTGTTGGTGGTGGTGGCGGTGGCATTGGTGGGGGCGGTAGCGGTAGCGGAGGCTGAGGCAAGGCGGTGGCGGTGGCGGGCGGGGGCAGAGGCAGTGGCGGGGGCGGAGGCAGTGGCGGGGGCGGAGGCAGTGGCGGGGGCGGAGGCAGTGGCGGGGGCGGAGGCAGTGGCGGGGGCAGTGGCGGGGTCGGGGTCGGAGGCGGGGGCGGGGGCGGAGGCGGGGGCGGGGACGGAGGCGGAGTCGGGGGCAGTGGCGGGGTCGGGGTCGGGGGCTGGGGCGGAGGCGGGTGCGGAGGCGGGGACGGAGGTAGAGTCGGGGGCAGGGGCGGAGGCGAGGGCGGAGGCGGGGCCGGAAGCGGGGCCGGAGGCGGGGCCGGAGGCGGGGGCGGGGGTGGAGGCGGGGCGAGGGTGGAGGCGGGGCGAGGGTGGAGGCGGGGCGAGGGTGGAGGCGGGGCGGGGGTGGAGGCGGGGGTGGAGGCGGGACGGGGGTGGAGGCGGGGCGGGGGCAGTGGTAGGGGCGGGGGCGGGGGCAGGGGTAGGGGCGGGGGCGGAGGCGGGGGCGGGGTTTGAGGCGGGGTTTGAGGCGGGGGTGGAGGCGGGGCGGGCGTGGGGCGGGGGTGGGGGCGGGGGCTGGGGCAGTGGTAGGGGCGGGGGGCAGTGGTAAGGACGGGGGCGGGGGCGGCGGCGGAGGCGGGGGTTGAGGCGGGGGTGGATGCGGGGGCGGGGGTGGAGGCGGGGCGGGGGTGGAGGCGGGGGCTGGGGCAGTGGTAGGGGCGGGGGGCAGTGGTAGGGACGGGGGCGGGGGCGGGGTAGAGGCGGGGGCGGGGCCAGTGGTAGGGGCGGGGGCAGTGGTAGTGGCGGGGGCGGAGGGCAGTGGAGGGTAGCGACGGGGCCGTAGGCGGGGGCGATGGCGGGGGCGATGGCGGGGGCGATGGCGGGGGCGTTGAGCATCTCCGTTCCGCCATCGAAGCAGCACGCGGCGCGCGGCGTTGCTCTTATGTCAGCGCGGCGCCGCTTACGCAAGCCACGCCCGGCGGCACGCGGGCGGCTCGGGGAAGCGCCTCCACCCACCCGGCGCACGCGTGCGCGGACACCTCGGCGCGGGGCGGGCGAGCGTTGCGCCACGCGCGGCAACCACCAACCCGGGCGCACGGGGCCGGCGCCCCTCTCGGGGAACGCGCTCAGCGAATATGTAACAACACGATTGGAACGGTAGCTCCGGCCGCCATTGCCAAAGTTCGCCCCCGAGCAACCGGTCCATTCAGTTTCTCTCTCCGACAAGAAGGCCACGTAACAAGTCGGAAGAAATTTCAAAACCCACAAAAATTACAATATTTTGTCATTAGTCTAGGGCGCAACATTAAAGAAAATCGTCATTCTTTAAAAAGGGCGTAGTTTCCCGTTCCGAAAAGAATGCGTCGTAGTAAGTTGGAAGAGAAAGAAATTTCAAAATCCATAAAAATTACACGATTTTGTCATTAGACTATGAGGCAACGTTGAAGAAAATGGTCATTGATTAAAAAACACGTAAATACTTAAACACAAGTTATTAATAAAACAGGATTTTAATTGAAACGATTTTTTAACAAGTGAATTTGTACTCATCGCCAATTCGTCTCCCGAACGTCTCCCCATGGAAAGGTTCACCGACCCGCGTAACAGTCTTGTTAAAATATAACGATAGGGATTGCGGTTAACATGCTAGAAGATTATTAACAGCGTGGTGTTTAAAGCGATGATTCAAACACGCAACGATTAAATTGCAGGAAAAAGCATCAATGTGTTAGTAGCTTTTATAATGGGTTTTTAATTACATGTCTCAGGAGGTTTCAAAAACTTAATATTACACTTCGCAAAGTTTTGTAATGTTTATGAGGAAGTAATCCGACATAAGCGTACGTTACCAAATATTTTTGGTTCAAAGACTGAAGAGACTACCTGAAATTTTTCTCGTTTTCTTTCTTCAAATACATTTCTTGATTATCAACTGACGACATATGAATGACAGGGTTTACAAGAGCAAATATTTATTAGTACAAAGAAAGGAATATGATGGATTCCAGACATCATAGCCCATCCCCGAGCCCCTAGGTTCGCGCACAGTGTACACACAAGAAAGCGGTCCAGAATGTCCGTAGACCCGCCGCTCATTGCTGATATCTCTTAAACGAGTTAATTTGGGAAATTGTTTTACATTTGTGGAAGACGCTTTCTATGCCATCTGGCAACAGTATAAATGGTTTAACAAAAAAATTGAATATTTGTGTCACTTGAGATATAATTCAATGTATGTTTTATTAATTTTCCAGTAAAATATACTGTACTAAATACAAATAAAAAGTTCAAATGAAATCAGGCTCAGAAATGTGGTTACACCACCTCTTGTTTTAGGTTCCACACGCCTATCCCTAACATATTTTTGCCCTTTACCACATGCGACAAATATTAGCCCTCAGGTCTATTGTCAATACACGGAATCCGATGATTCATAATGCCTTCCGGTATTTTAATACTTCACCTTGTTCCCAGGGATACAATATTACAGTTTTCCGTACTTAATCGAAGAGCATAAACTCATAACGGTGCATTAGAAATGAAGTAACGCTGGAGGCGTCTTTCGTCCTTGCTATTACAAGCCAACAATGCGCGGAAACTGGACTTAAGATTGCATGACTGCAAACACTCGCCACGACATGCAAGTAACTTGAATTTTCGCATCTTCAGGCTTCATATTTGTAATGAAATCTGCATTTTACTAGTATTGCACATTACAAATATCTGATCATTAAAATATAGTATGCGAAAAACTGCATTTTAATTAATTGTATAATAACGCATTAAAAACACTTCATTACTGCCAGAAAACATCACAACAACAGTTAGAACACCAGGAGAGAATAGTACATTAGTAAGAAAAGCATAATTGAGAAAAATAATTTATCAATCAAGAAAAACAAAAATAGAAACATGAAAAACGGAAAAAATGAAAACCAAATTCGGTCATTGTTATACCTCCTGCCTTTTAAAAGTAATATTTTTAAATAAATCGCAAACTTCCTTCTCAAGGACCCTGGTGGCCACAGAAATGAGCTTAGCACTGTTAAAAATATTCATTTTATAAGGCAGGAGGTGTAACCATGACCTAATGTCAGCGGCCACTTAAAAAATAGAAATATAGTTAATTTCATTTGCTACTCCAGCATCTTACAGACAACTACGCCTTACGGGCCTGGATACGTTCACCAAAAGAACCCTACACTGCGACTTTCGCAACCCTGCCCCAGGCAGGCCTCAGCTGTTGACAGTTTCATCCAATCGGGAGCTTGATCGTCCCCATAGTGACGTCGCTATGGTGACGTTCAAGCCCCCGATTGGACAAAACCGTCAACAGCTGGTACCTGCCAGGGGAAGAGTTGCATGAATCGCAGTATACATCAATGAACGAAACCATTTAATTTGCGTGGCTGCGGCCCCGTGGCCCCAAGCCGTCAACACGCGAGGACGGGCGCCTTGGGGCCGGCGGGCGGGCGGCGCGGCCTCGCTCTCGACAGCTGCCGAGGCTCAGGGGCCCGGCCTCGACCCCCGGCGGCCGTAAAGCGCCGAAATCATCGCAGGCGTTCCCGCGCCGCGCCGCGCCGCGCCGCGCCGCGCCGCGCCGCGCCGCCCCGCCCAGGCGCACACTGGGTCCTAAGAGGGCCGAAACGGTACAGACGATCGACAATGGAAAAGGAAAATTAAGAGAAACTAGTGCCAAAACAGCACATACTTTCTCCCATTAGTAAGTTACGTAGAATTAAAATAACGCAATTTCTGTTCATATCAACACATCTCATAAAACTCATTACAAATTGTGGTGAATTGGGCGCGAAAACTTCATTCGTTTGAAGCTATTACATTCACCAAAATTCGACACGAAGAAAACTATTTACCGTACACCAAGAAATACCGCTTAACAATGAGAAGTTATTCTGAGAATTTCAAACTACCGTGATGCAGCGTTGCCTTTGTCGTATGGCGATTTCATAACTCCTGAAATATTCTAGAAAAAAAAGTGCGGGATTTTCGAATTTGCAATTTCAAAAATTTCAAAATTAAGTCAAACTACTGAAATTTCAAAAGAAAAGTTTCAAGAATATACCTGATCTAATTTTGAAGAACATATTTCATTAATTAAAAATTCTCTTTGATCAATGTACTTTTGATATGTTAATTTTCTGCAATTTTCAATAATACAGTAATTTACTCGCCGTATTCCGATGCACAATTACAACACTTTCTCTTCTTACAAAGTAAGAGGAGAAAGTAAAAATCTGGTTGCATCACATTCATTTGTTGAATTTCCTAAAACTTATTTGTGAGCTACTCCCTCTCCTTCATAAACTGCGTATTATCCCAATTTTCTCCAAGAAACAAATACCATTACACAGTCACAGGACGTGTACTCGGGCGCGCTTGCGGTGTGTAGGCCCACTGTGGCAGCCGCCTCCGCCGCCTCCGCCGCCACCCCCGCCGGAAGCGGACGAAGGCGCCACACGGCTGCTTGCTTTTTATTGCGGGCTGTGTTCGGCGCCGCGCCGCGCCGCCGTTTCGTAATGTTTCTACTGCTCTTCGAATCAATGCGTTTCAGCTAAATCGTCAAAAGTTGCTTACCTATGCACAGTTTTGCCGCAGTTGTTTCAAAGAGAACACGACTAGTGTTTCGGAGTAGCGACTCTGATTTAAGTCAAACTGCGCTATACTCATAAATTTCTTACTCTTTCATGAGCTATGTGTAATAATAATAATAATAATAATAATAATAATAATAATAATAATAATAATAATAATATCACTTATTTCCCATCTGCCCTGAAATTGAAAGGAATCTAAGCAGGCTGTAGCAATGTCAGAAGTGTCTACTTTTTCGTTTGATATCCAAGAGCTCGAACAAATCCAAAAAATTACTAATTTCACACCAATACTTCTAGCAAAGCAAATAATTGCAAGCCAAAACCACAATGGGTTCCATGTATCACCTTAAAATATACCAAGTAAGATGGGTATAGGATTTTATGACTGTGTCTTTCCCCCGACGGAGAGAACTGCTTGTGTGGACCACAAACTCGTACGTTTTTCAGATAGTCGATGAATACTACTATATATTTCCAAAACTGATCACCCAACTCTGAGATACAGAATTATACGCCTTCTAAAGGTTACAGCTAAATTTCTCTTATTTTTCTTTACCTGACCTCTCACTATTGATTCTATGATCAGTTGTTCTCTACATCCTTTGGCTTCCTAACGGCAGTCTTTTTCTTCAGAGAGGATTATTTCATCACTTTAGTACGAGGTAATCTTATCGAGCAGGTAAAGTTAATATCAATGACATAATTTTGCACAATGTGTTTAGCCACATGATTGACTTGTAGGTCTTGGGATTTTGCGATTCCTCACATTTTGGTTTCAGGGGGGTAATCGCCCATGAGATGAAGGCACATCAGAGGTAATATTTTATCCATGATGATATGAGAGCCGTGAAGGGTCACCAGATTCCCCTACTAAAAGTTTTGTATCCTGTCAGGGCCTGCAGTTTTTCAGTTTTGGAGGATTTTTATTTATGTCGTTAAGATAACTCGGGGTCACTAGGTTCACACATAAACAACGAACAGTTTGCTGATTCATCTTCGATTCAATGGGCCCCAGCATTGTAACCACCAGGCCTGGCCCATAGATTCCATCAGTTGTCTTCTGTTTAATTCAGGGGGCATACGTGTGCAGCGGGTTTCAATATGACTGTTGTAAAATTGTTTCTCATTGAGACCAAATTTTCTGTTTTCAATTTTCTTTTGTTTGATGTGTCATTCAGTAGTCTTTTACCGGGCAGCAATTTCTTTTTTAAGAATGTTAATGTGTAAATCAAACTTAGCTTCAAATTCTGTGTCATTTCTTTAATTTTTGTGGTTTTAAGAATGTGATAAACTATCTTTCAAACGTTGTTTGCATTGATTACGTTTTACTTTCCAAACTGATGACCCGGCAATGTCCCTTCTAAATTGTTTTATTTTGTTCTCAATTTTCCTTTTCCATTTTGGTATTTGAACTTTCGCAATTTCTGACGGCTACGTGGGGGTGAAGACGTATATTTTGAGCGTTAAGAACTGTTCGTGCTGTACAATAAGTGTGCAGTTGCAAGGACTCTAGATTGGGTATCGCTCTTGTGTTAAGAATTTCATTGACAAGTCTCAAAAGCGAGAATGTAGTCCAAAGACTGGGGTATAGTTGTGATAGAGGATCTCTAAGATTTGGATCTGTGCCATGATACAGAGAAATATTCGTATCGAGGTAATTTTGCATTTTCAATATGAACTCTGTTTGTACATTAGATTGTTCTCCAGCGTTTGTATTGATTTCTTCTTTAGAAGTAGTGGTAGATTGATCATTCCTTTCAGTGACAGATGTGTGATCGGTGTCTTATGGCATTTTTGAAAACTTCACGAAATATTTCACGTCTAATCTTACCTAGTAATTACCGCCTTGCTAATTACGCAGATTTAACATTAGAGTTTTCTGGTTCCAATGTAAGTTTTTATAATATTTCCCAATCGATCTGGACGATGACACCGTCTCTTGAATTTGAAACGGATATTTTGATTTTAAGGGGACCTTTTACATAGAGCCTCGAAAACATTTTGAAAATTTTCTCAAAATTGCCTCCTAATATTTCTTTACTTTTTTGTCTCAGATCGAGCAAATTACGTTTATTAAAAATAATTTAAGTCCAATTATCGTTGAAGTCTTTGAAATTTTGAAAATTGCAAAAGTTTAAAATTATTGCGGCGACTATCTACGTCTACAATATTAGACTTTTTGTCTTTAATTAATTTTTTTTTCAAAAATAAATCTTCAAGTGAGGTCATGCACAAGTTTTTCAAAATATACGTAGTTTTCTCGTAATTTTGCATAAAATGAAGCCAATTTTAAAAACAATATTTTTTTAAAAACATTTCTCCAATTTTTTTCTTTAAATTTCGTTTTTGGATAATGTTAAGTAGGCCTGCGCTTATAAAAAAGGCGCATATCCAATTTTTGTTAAATTCCCTGAACTTTTCGAAAAGTGAAAAATGTTATAAATAATGCGAGAAAGTATGTGCTGTAATACCACCACTACGTTTCAGTTAACACAAAAAATCAGTCGCATACTTCATCATAATCACCAAGGTATGTACTACATATTTCATTCCGTTAATAGAATTTTTTTATTTTATCAAACGATATTCAGATCCAATCTTTAAAACAATGGAGCTATTAAATCACCCGAGGATACTTTCACTTTGCCGAATCCCGCCGCGTCACCGTGAGTATGGAGTCCTTCTCCAGCAGGAGTGAGGCCTTCATCCTGGCAGTCTGGAAGCCTCGGTTCACTACTCAATTGTTGGCCATAACTCACGTAGTTATGACAGCACTTTTACATTCACTGCTGAACAGTCATTTCCTATCTTTTCTTTTTCTTAGATATGTATACGATATACTATAACAATAATATTACAGATTGTAGAAAACGCTTAATGAAGTTGTTAAATGCCTCTGTTAGAGAGAGTACATATTTGTGACGACCGAAAGGGAGATAAGCAAGTTATAAAATGATGATTAAATTATTTTACCACAAAAAAACATAAAAACAAATATGAAAACCGCTCTTATTTTCAAAGGAAGTAGGATCGCACGAGATCAGAAGAGAGATTTCATTTAATTGGGGAATATCTGTAAGTGAAACAATATTATGAAGTAATATTCAGATGGATCAAAGGGAAAATGAAGAGAAAATTAATAGATCACGCCAACAACTACTTCAGTATTACGAATTAGTGGCTCGCGAGCAAGTTTAATAACAGTAAAAAAAAAATTAAGCATGTGTCAACCTACGATGTATACCGGACGATGATTTGAATATTCAAACACTCTTTTGATTCAAAACCTTGCTGCACTAGAAGTTCATTGAGAAAAAAATTGTCATTTCCTATAAATGCATTTGGGTATAACAAGTCATGTGTTTAAAAACAGACAACTCTTTAATATATTACAAAAAATTTACTTTTTGACTTACATTTTACGTTATTTAAAACAAGAAACAAATTTGTAGTACTCGAACAGTGCAACTTATTTTAGAATAGCGACAATTTCAACTAATAATAACTTAACATCAACTTAAGACAAGTATGGAAGAGGAGCGTATGAAAGACTTTCAAGGGCGTGACACTCCTTCCTCAAGGGAAAAAGAAAACCTGCTTCATGACACAATCTCTTCCTTAACACGCTACTCAATAATTATTCAAATCTTTCAATTATCTGCTGAGAGTGAACTCTCTACGAAATAAAATTTCGTTAAATCTGTCTTAAAACTAGAAAATAATTTTATAACTTTAGAGAGCATTTCTAACACTTGTGTGATGCTCTTCGAATAACAAATATAAAATCCGGGTCAAATCAACCGGTTTCAACTCTTGCAAAGACTTATTAATGAAAGTAATCAATCGGTATAAACACAGTTATCAAAAAATGCCAAACTTCTCTAGCCTGTCTTTACAAAAAGAGGACAACTAGTTACTGAACGTGGTGCATTAACACTAGTCTCCTTAGAAGAGCGATCTGAGAAATCACTGGGAGTCGTTTGAGAGAATCATTGGGTCAGCTACGTTAATCGAGCCCGCAGCTATTCCTAAAAACAAGAAAGTAGTGACTTAATAACGTAATAAAATTAAACAATAATTCGAACTGTAACGTTCTACACTTATTCAACTCGGCTACATCATTGTAATTCAGAAATAACGTGACTGCTATTAGTTTCTGGAAATTACACTGGAGTCGCTATTAACTAGGTAATTCGTGTAATTTTAATTTTAAAATAAATAAATGTCAAACTGTTTTAATAACGAACACTGAGCGCAGTTTAATATAGCTTCAAATTTCACTGTCTTATTCACGACAGAAACTGAAACACAAAAATTGTTTATTAAAAAGTGTCAACTTCACGGAAAGGCAGTATAGCCGGTCGCGAGGTGCATGGCACGATCAGCTCCCGAGAGACGTCATCTGCAGAGTCGTTGAGGCCTGGCTGTTGTGCACCAGCGAATTGGCGCGTCGTGCCGCAGAAAAACCAATAGCCAAAACCAAAAACCGTCCACAAGAAGTGCCGTCGACAATTGCCGCTTCGCCGGGTCCTTTGGCATCGTCAAGTGGCAACTGATTGCCCAGCACGAACGCTACACTTTAGTGACATTATTTTGTAGCTTTTATTTGCAGCTGCGACACATGCCATTAACTTGCAAGCTGGCGACACATGCCATGAAAATGTCCCAACAAAGCTAACGTGACCATTGAACGTACATTCAGAAGTCACCACAAGGAGGAATTAGATTTGAATGTCAAACAATGGGCTAGTACATGTAATATTCTCTTGATTTTATCGGTGATTAATAATTTTAATTAATTTTTTCGTAAATTATAGTAGATCTGATGGGACCCGAATATACTTCTGTTCCTTTTCACATTCAGCTGGAAATAATTTAATCAGAAAATCAAGGAACAACAGGTGCCACGTTACTCGAATATGTTCGAGTCCTAATCCTCAAAATACTCAGCACATATAGTGTTAAGATCCTAGTTGCTTGAATTATAATACTGATATTGAATTCAACTTAAACTTCCTGATTAAAAAATAATGTATTGCTAAGACGAACTATTCAGATCCAAATGATCTTCGAATCCGCAGTGCGTGACTTCTCGAGGAAAACAAAGACGAGGATTTGCAATTTCCTTGAAATGTTCGCTTGAGCGCCCACCTGCGCGGGGCGGAGCGAGGCGGGGTGGAGCGGGGCGGGGCGGAGCGGGGCAGGGTGGAGCGGGGCGGGGCGGGGCGGAGCGGGGCGGGGCGGGGCGGGCGGAGCGGGGCGGAGCGGGGCGGAGCGGGGCGGAGCGGGGCGGAGCGGGGCGGAGCGGGGCGGAGCGGGGCGGGGCGGGGCGGAGCGGGGCGGAGCGGGGCGGAGCGGGGCGGGGCGGAGCGGAGTGGAGCGGGGCGGAGCAGGATGGGGCGGGGCTGAGCGGGGCGGGGCAGAGTGGAGTGTGGCGGGGAGGGGGGCGGGGCGCGTCCCGTCTGCACATGCGTGGGCAGCGCTCCAACGTAATCTGCATGATGCGGGCGACGCGCGTGAGGTGGGCAGCGAACCAACCGGCGCAGCGCGTGAGCGCGGGCTATGAACGCGATAAGCGTGCGGAAGTGGATTATTTGGTATTCGAGCTTATAAACAACCTTTTTCCGTCCAAGAAATCCTTCATAAAAGGACAGCTTACGGCACTGATTATGACCCATTTGCCGTTTATAGTACGAATAATTGCGTCATCTCAAGTTCAGCTATTTACATCTGGAGAACTGTGGAGGGGGGCGGTAAATGGAATAGCCGAGCACCGTTTTCTCGCACAGATGCCAAATACCTGAGAAGTAACAATGACGATACGTCTCAATATTAACTTTGAATTTCTTATAAATTAATAATGCTGTTATACAACAATAGAGTTTACGTACGAGCCAGACTTGGGCTTGTGCGGAAGGAGACGTTTTACATAGGCATCGGTTTCTTTACCGTTCATATGAGGGGGACTTAAAAGGCTTTTCACAAAGTGTCAGGTCCACGTATATCGATCTTGTGCGCTTGCAGTGCTATCACAAATGTCCTCATTAACACTGAACAAGCAGTTTACAAAAATATTTTGAAACTGAAGAAATTGCACATTATGTATATTATGTATAACTCGAATCTCTCTCTCACTATCAATGAAGTATATTACGTATTCTCTATAATGACGGCAGCACTAGTATCACTTGTGCCAGAAAACTATTATTTTCTTAATTCTGTGCCCGTATTGAGTGAGAGTTTCGACTATTACCTGGATTGAAATGCCTGAAGATGACCGTGGTAGGTTAGCCCGAATGTTGGTCAATCAGAACACATCTGACAACTGCTAAGCGCTAAACCGCATTAAAAGTACCCTATTTATTGAATAATCCTACAGAAGGTTAAAATGTGACAATCTTACACACTGAAAACTCTGCGTAAATAGTTATTCATGACAGAATATCACCTTAGGTATCCGCAGCCTACGACCTGTCTATTGGCTGAATAGTCGACACGACGTATACAGCTGTTTGGCTCGCATTGCGACTGTCCTTTCACTGCGATTTTCTATTCAAGCCTCGAAGAATTATACATTTTCCCTCAGTCGAGCGCTACTACAACGGACCAAGTAGTCGCCATCTGTGAAGAAATATTATATATTGTTCACAGTGACAGTTATCGATTAACATTGATCAAATTATTTGACGACAAGAAAATCGACATAAAATAATAAATTAATTACAATACATAAAAAGTAATTACTACAGTAAGCTATTGTTAATAAATGTTATGTGGAAAAGTGTGTGAAAAATAAAGAATTGAAAGAGTCGCCACGAACAAAACAACTAATACTTTGTCTCCAAATAGTAACGTAGATACTAGTAACGGAAGGAAAGATGACGATTGAACCGAATTTGTAAGACGCCATCAACCTTAAAACCCTACAAATCTGATACTGATAGACAGAATTACCACCCAGGTGTGCATGAAACACATTTAAAACAAAAAATGTAAAAGTTTTTAGATAATGTTTTAAGAAATAATCTGGCACACAAGCAATACGTAACACGCTATTCCTGACACATCCTTCAGGATAACTTAGCCCTTGCAATTTTACGCCCATTCTTTTTCCGCCTCCTTAATCGCACAAACCTAACTGTCCCAGCGTCATCTGGAACATCTCGAGCTTCTATATCTCAGCAGCAATTACCCGTGAAACACAACCAGCGTGGACTGTTGGCAGAAAATGTTCGCCGTCACCACTGTCGCATTTTACCCGAAGCAGCAATGCCGCCGCCGCCGGGCGCGCGAACGCAGCGTGGTGCGGCAGACGCGGGGCGTGGCGGGGTGCGGTAACCTGGATTCCGCGGGGTTGGCAGCCGCAGCGGCGGCGGCGGCGGCGGCGTGTGGCGTAATACAGGCAGCAGAGGAGAGCACGAAAGTGTCTTTTCTCCGCGTCCATTCCCCGCGGCCAGCGCCACGTGGTTCTCATTGCCCTGTTTTCCTTCGGCTTTCCTCGCTGGGACAGTCACGCGTCGTAAATTCTGCACCAGTGACACTCAAGGATCTAAATACCAATGTTTTGAGAAAACTGAACATATGTAGGTCAATATATTTAGTTACGTTCAATGTAAATTCTTTGTTTATTTTGCATTCGGCTTTTACTGTTTTGATCGTTTGTTGAAGTTGATTGTGTCTACTTACAGAACGGAATAGAACATTAACTCATTTCACTCTTTTATTAATCATTAGTGTCTGATTAAATTATCTTCCGATGTTATTAATCTTATGAATTCTTATGGTGAAGAAATATTAATTACGTATACTAAAAATGATATTGAATACGTTTACCAAGATCGTAATCGATGGAGGTAATTGAGTGGTAATTGTATTCACAATTATTACAATATGACACTGCGACAATAGACATTATTATCCACAGTTGATGTCGTGATGTAATTTAGTACGAATTAAATACAGAATCACATAACAAAGCGTTATCGTTTCTGAAATGCGTCTATTTATTCCTAGTTTTCGCGTTTCAAGTATGACACTATTGCGTTCCTTCGATAGGTTCCAATATCATTGTTATTATAACATTCGATTACTCGCATTCCTACTCCTTTCAAACAAGATAATTTGAAAGGCCTTTTTTTCCCTATTCGTCCATTTTGTTTCCGATGCATTTTGCATCGACTTGCGAGATCGATATATAAGCAAGAAAACAATTCAGGACAGATTGTATTAGCCAATGACCGCTCATACACATCACAACACATACCCACACATCACAACACATACACACACATCACAACACATACACTTGTTCTTTCATCGTCGGTATTTTTTAATTTTATTCAATAATGAATTTCAGTGTATAATTAATGAACATTTTATTAGGGTACATAACGTAAGACCGATTTCTACAATATCTTACTTTTAAAAAAAATATTTTGGATGTGTGTAAACTCCTCAAGATATTGAAAATGCGATTATAACTGATTCTTCTGATGTGTATTATAAACGTATCCTTACGTCTCAAAACGTGTTGTGCTGTTTGTTGTCTCTACTATATTCTTCATCGACTAATCCCACAGATTATACGATTACATTTTCCTGCTTGGTCAATCCTGAAATTATTGAAATTATTAATACAAACAAGGCCAACAGATCGCCAATTGTCATCTTCACTGATTCCAATTCATAGCTTAAAGCCATAAAGCAAAGATACTCAAACAATCCACTGACAAAATATATTCAGGAACATATCTAAATTGAACTGGAATGCCTTCTGACCCATAAAGGCATTGAAAACCATGACAAAGAAGACTTTGCTGCTAAATCTGTGATAACGCGACAAGTTCCGGAAAAGGTATCCATGGGACACTGCTCGATGTAAAAAGGAATATTTCATAGTTAAACATTGATGTTCACAACGGAAATTCAAAGCTTCAAAACTTTATGTAGCAAGAAATTCAGTCAAAGAAGATGATTTCCCTAAATTCAACATGAGCCCAAGAAATCAATTCACGAGATTAAGAATCGGACTGTTTAACCTTAGTCTCTAGCTTTACCGGGTCCTATACATAGAAGTAACATAACTGCACACCTAATCCTAGAAGGCTCACATCTAGCAAATAAAAGGCATCAATTCCTTTTGTATAAAGATATGTACAATATTGTTAAAACAGTTGTTAAATATTTAACTATGTGTAACCTGTTGTTAACTTGAAAATATAAAAATGTACACGTCATGTGGTCGCTGATGACATTTTAAAGCGATCTAAAAAAGATATTTTCTTAATTCTTGAACGGAATGCCAAACCGCCGAGGCCGTTACTTCCTCCGCCGCCGCCCACGGAGGCCCTCTGCGAATATTTCACTTTCGGCGCTTTCACCTTCAGTACGCGAGCGCGGATGAGTCGGCGGCCTGCGTGCGTGTGTGTCGGCGTGTGAGTGCGAGTGATGGTGCGAGTGATGGTGCGAGTGTGAGTGATGGTGTGTGTGTGAGTGATGGTGTGTGTGTGAGTGATGGTGTGTGTGTGAGTGATGGTGTGTGTGAGTGATGGTGTGTGTGAGTGATGGTGTGTGTGAGTGATGGTGTGTGTGTGAGTGATGGTGTGTGTGAGTGATGGTGTGTGTGTGAGTGTGTGTGAGAGTATGTGTGTGAGTGTGTGTGAGAGTGTGTGTGAGAGTGTGTGTGAGAGTGTGTGTGAGAGTGTGTGTGAGAGTGTGTGTGTGTGAGAGTATGTGTGTGAGTGTGTGTGAGAGTGTGTGTGAGAGTGTGTGTGTGTGTGTGAGAGTGTGTGTGTGAGTGTGTGTGAGAGTGTGTGTGTGAGTGTGTGTGAGAGAGTGTGTGTGAGTGTGTGTGAGAGAGTGTGTGTGAGTGTGTGTGAGTGTGTGTGAGTGTGTGTGTGTGAGTGTGTGTGAGAGTGTGTGTGTGTGAGAGTGTGTGTGTGTGAGTGTGTGTGTGAGTGTGTGTGAGTGTGTGTGTGTGTGTGCGGGCAGGATGGCAGGCGGGATGGCGGGCGGGTATCGGGTGGGAGGTCGGTGCGTGAGGGAACCGGATCGTCATCGCCCACTCCGCGCACCCATTCACAGAAGCCGCCGGCGCGACAAGCTGTTTCGGGCAATGAAAATGTATGGCTCCCAAATTTTTCCTGTTGCATAACTTTGAATTAAAGTTTAAATGCTGTATGCAAGTAGTACACTGTGAGGAATTTGGTTTTCATTTAAGGCCAGTAGTTTTGTGTTTCATGTTAATTTTTTCATTTAAAAAAATTGTTCTTTGAAGATAGTAATTTTTATTTGTATTTATCGTTGAAGTATAACATACGTATCCAGATCAGCATCATTGATGTCAAGGTAAATCAACATCCCTTGAAAGTAATTAACTGTAATAATTCGTTATGAATATGATGCATGTTTATTAGTATTAGAGTTAAAGATATCGAGTTACTATCAGAAAGATCTCAGAGCTTTGAAAATATGAGATTAGCTTTACATCCATCTAGAACCTAATATTAACTTCAGGATAAAACACAAAACACTTATTTCAATATTTTGGCAGATCTCTGGAATGAACGTGGAAATGAATATTGACACTTAGAAGTCAAATCAAAAAATTATTTTGTCTCCAGAACATATAGATAGAAAAATAGATTACACGTCCATCTATACTCCTGCGAATTAATGCACTATAATGCAATGATTTTCCGAGTTGAACATAGCCCAGTTACTAGATGATGGATCTAGGACAAAATTCCGCAAGTTTTTCTCTCTCCAGTTCTATATGTTATTGTGGTTATGATTTTTTGTAGTTTCTTGAGGTAGCAAACCTCAAATTTCAACTAAACTAGAACTGAAACTAGAATTCGAACTGAAAAAATCGCTTGTAATCGTTCATCTTTCATAATGAGGCGATCAAAGGCTCCCTATTCGCCATTTTGAAGAATTGTAACTTATTCTGAACACGTATATCTTTTTTCACTACCACTATTATTACCAAACGTCAAAACATCTTAAATAAATGCTCAATTTTCATTTAATGGAACGAGAGATTTATAGTGAGTCAAAAAGTAATTTAGGGATTAAGTAAGGCTTTCCAATCCAATTTCTCTCCTTCTGCAGGAGCAGCATCAAAAGACCTAGCTAACATCGACAAAGCACGTTCCTACAGAAAATAAATAGGATGCTATGACAACACCGGCGGCCATTTTTAACCCAACGACAAGATTAATTCCCAACTTCCAAACAAATACAACACAATCAAACTCGTTAACTGAGAAAACTGAGCGGGTTCTCCCCCTCCACGCCCCGCCCACGAGCCCTGGGGTGCGGGGCAACTGGTTGAAGTCCGTTGCGTAACCCCTAGAAATGCTGCGGGCTGCTCGCTTCTTACGTGCCGCACGTTCGAAGACACGAGGTGAGGCTGGAGCACGTAGGCGCTGCGCACAGTAAGACCGACGCCTTCAAAGCGAGACTCGCGCTAGGTTCCTGCTGCAGAAGCGGCAGTGGTGAGTTGTGGCAACGGTTGTTGAATGAAGCTGGGTGATGTGAATGGAAGTTAGGGTGGTGGTGATGACGGCGGGGGTGGCAGGGGTGGGGGAGGATGGAGGCGGCGAGAGGGAGCGGGGGCGGTGGGAACAAGGGGTGCGGTCGGCGGGGCGGGGAGGGGGCGACGAAGGCGGAGGTGGCGACTAGGGCGGTGGGAGCGGCGTTGGGTCGGAAACGGCGGGGGCGGTGTAGCCGCGGGCAGCGACGCGGGCGGAAACGCGGGCGGCGACGCGGGCGCGGCGACGGGAGCGACGACGGGGGCGGCGACGGGGGCGGCGACGGGGGCGGCGACGGGGGCGGCGACGGGGGCGGCGACGGGGGCGGCGACGGGGGCGGCGACGATGGCGGCGACGGGGTGTGGTAGAGGTGGTGGGGGCGGCGGGGGCGGTAGGGGCGGTGGGGGCGGAGGGGGCGCCAGCGGGGCCGTGCTAGTGACGTGGGGGCACGATACGGTGAAAGGGACGCCGCTCGGACAGGTCAGAATCGAAGCGCGCGTTCCCTTCAAGGCGGACGGCGCGGCGAAGGCACGTGTACGTGGTCAGTGGGCGAGATAGCTGCGGCACCAGGAAGAAGAGTCTGCGCGCCGCTGCGGTGTTGCCCACGACATTTTAAGGTCAATGGAATGCACTCGGCCTCCATCTCTTGGTCGCGGCCGCGCGATTTCGCGATTCAGAACGACACGTCTGGTTGGTTTCGTAATAGCATTACCGGCTTGATTGACGTCCATTTTCAAGTGTTGAGACCATCCAAACACCGTATTTATTGATATTACATAAAAATATCATTAGCAATATTTAATCTCTAAGCATCTTACGCCTATATAATTGGATACTGACTATTCTCACACGTTAAATAAAACTTTTATTTCATTGCCATGCAGTTTCGCGCATTAAAGTCTCCTAACGCGTTTTCTCGGATTAAAGGCAAATAAAGAACAATACAAGCGTATCATTACAGACAATACTTTATATCATTTGAGACATACGCCGCAACTACTTTTTCAAAGATACATATCATTGTAAGATACTTATTTTAATCATATTTGCAAGATTCAAATGATATTTCTCTCATAACATTTACGTTTTAATTAACAATACACATCTATCATAATTTTTAGTGGCATCTCAGTTTGATAAATGTTTGTATCGTTTGTTGTATTGCTCAATATTTGAAATAATTTGAAGCAATAAAATGACGAAATCATAAAAATCCTAACAAAATAAATTTAAGAAAAATAAAAAATAAAAAAATAAATAAAAAAGAAGTGGAATAAACAATAACAGAAATCAAAATGCATCTCTCCGTAAGAGATTTGATTACGAAGAAATGTAAACATTTTCCAAAAATGTTTGAAAAGCAAAGATAGCCGATCCGGCCTGGATAGCTATGGTCGCTGTGGCTGAAGAGCCGTACCTGACTCGTGTCTGAAGGGTCGCGGGTTCTAATTCCGTCCGGATCATGGATGTTTGTGAATCCGTATTTCTTAAACGTTAGCCCCAATGCTACTGCTACCTATCCTACTGCTTACTGACAGTTGTCGCAATATGCCCTTAGTAGTTGAAAGTCGACCTTTAAGTGGAAAACAGAAATTAAAAAAATTAAAAAGTTTTTTTTTAAACTGTCGAGAAGATTTTAATTTTATTTTTTTATTTATTATTATTACTGCAGTACATGCTATGCCCAACGCTCCGGCGAGACGTCCCACAAACCAAAGCACAGCCACGTCCACGTCTACTCCACCACCATTGCCGTCGAGGTCACGTGACCCTTCGCACGTGACCGTCAGCTGATCAGGCACACCGCGCAACTGGAGAAGGCAAGTGAAGGCATTTGCATGCGCTTTGGCTGCGGTCCAGCTGGCGGCCGACGCCAGACGTAATTCCATCGCCGCCTTCGGCATAATCCTCCCAATAGCCCCATTTATTTTTACGGCGTCCGCCCGCCCGCCTCTCTCGCTCGCGCGGAGGGGGGCCGCGCGGCGAGGCGAGGCGGGGCCGCGAGGCGGGGCCGCGAGGCGGGGCCGCGAGGCGGGGCCGCGAGGCGGGGCCGCGAGGCGGGGCCGCGAGGCGGGGCCGCGAGGCGGGGCGCGAGGCGGGGCCGCGAGGCGGGGCCGCGAGGCGGGAGCGCGAGGCGGGGCCGCGAGGCGGGGGCGCGAGGCGGGGGCGCGAGGCGGGGGCGCGAGGCGGGGCCGCGAGGCGGGGCCGCGAGGCGGGGCCGCGAGGCGGGGCCGCGAGGCGGGGCCGCGAGGCGGGGCCGCGAGGCGGGGCCGCGAGGCGGGGCCGCGAGGCGGGGCCGCGAGGCGGGGCCGCGAGGCGGGGCCGCGAGGCGGGGCCGCGAGGCGGGGCCGCGAGGCGGGGCCGCGAGGCGGGGCCGCGAGGCGGGGCCGCGAGGCGGGGCCGCGAGGCGGGGCCGCGAGGCGGGGCCGCGAGGCGGGGCCGCGAGGCGGGGGCGCGAGGCGGGGCCGCGAGGCGGGGGCGCGAGGCGGGGCCGCGAGGCGGGGCCGCGAGGCGGGGCCGCGAGGCGGGGCCGCGAGGCGGGGCCGCGAGGCGGGGCCGCGAGGCGGGGCCGCGAGGCGGGGACGCGAGGCGGGGCGGCCGAGACGCGGCCAAGCTGCCCGCTGCGGCGCGCGAGAGTTGCGATGAGAGCACAGAATAGATACTACTCTGTGATGAGGACATGCGAGGACCGCACTCAAGAACGAGTAGGTGGTGACCATGGCTGTAGGGCAGGCATTCGATTGAAATAAAGCGAGGAAATTTACGCACAATTCGTCCTTGAACCAGTGACCCGTCGGAATTCCGTGTGTAAAAGTACCCGGAACAATGCTGTCATTGTACTTGACAACGAATATAAAGTGAGAATGTCTACTGGCGTGGGTCAATACGTCATAATAAAAGAATTTAGTTACTTTTTTTTAAAGAAAGGACAACTGCGTTAAGAAGCGGAATAAATATATTTTTCTCTGTTTTCAAATGTTCCTGCGATAAGTTATATAGTTTGTACTAAATTGATATTAATGAATTATAAATATATAATATGCTTTAAATATATAAATTGCAAAATAATTCGAATCATTAGACAAAAATCAAGATATAAATTTCCGCTTGTAGTGATATCGCAAGAAGAGTATTACAATAAAAAATTTAAATTAGAAAATTAAAAGAGTTTACTTGTGGAAAAATATATTTCACTCTTATCAAAGATGAACTTTGAAAGAATATGCACAGAAAATTTTAATAAAAAAAGACAGACATAGGCGAAGTAATGAAGTTCTCCTGGAGAATTAAAATTCACTGAAACTTATTAATTTTTGGCCGAAAATGATTTGATTATTCAAGAAATTATTTTTTCCCAGAGCGCTACAAACTGAAATTTTGTCAGAAAGAGAAGTTTACATGTTGGAACTCCTTGCGAGAAACTGATCTGCGTTGAAATGGTTAAGTAAAAACACCGGTGCAATAGAAAGTTTGAAGGACGGGGTTTCTCCTGACAATAGTCGACGCCTGTAGTGGCAAAAGAGTTTGCTTGTGACTCACAACTATCAAGCTGTGAATCCTTTTACATTGACAGCTGACATTTTAACTCATTTTTGTATATTTTTTAAATCATTTTCGTAGACCTGATTACGCTCTTTACATTTTTTGACATGCTATTTGCAATTTACTAATCCATAATTAAATCAAGATCCTTATATCACATTCAAAAAATTCTACAATAACTAACTGCTAAACTAGAAAGTGGAGAAAAGGGCGTTTTGAGGAAAAGTAGAAATAAATAGTATATTTGACATTAGCAAGAGACTGTAAGAGATAAAGATGCTTAAGGAGTTAAACTTAAAACAAGTAAATAAGTGTAAACATAAACAAAGAGATAAAACAGTTATTTTCAAGCAAGATTAAAAGTTATATATAATATTCTGTACAAATCAAATGACCGTATCAGCATTTGCTCAAGAGAAACAAAGAAACACCCAATCAGGACGAGATTCACCCATCAAATTTATAGAAACAAACACTTTTTCTATGGGTATTTGCGACAGTCGAATAAGCACAACTGAACGTGGCAGAATATCCCCGAAGGGAGACTTTAAATAAAAAACGTTGCAACAAAACAACAAAATTAAACACTTGATCGTTTTCGAGGCGTTTTGCATTTACATCGTTCCACGGGTGATCTCAGCGAGCACGCGGACTTGCACCTGAAGGTGGCGGCACCACGAGGCAACGCGACCTTGCTCGCATCCGCCGCCACTGAGAAGCTCTCGAGGAGGAGCAAATGACGTCACGGACTTGCGCGCAGATGCGCTCCATTGGCTAGCGCAAAGAGTTTGCGTTGCGTGGCTCGTCTGGAAAGGCTATAGCGCCGCACGCTCTCTTTGACAGCCACCGTAAACCAACTTCGATCTCCTGGAAAGAGTTAGAGGGTCGATGAGCTCACGAGCCAACAGGCGGAATGTGGAGCTACGACGCGGCAAAGGTCAACGGGAGTAGGATTTGCCCACTCGCGAGCAGACCGGGCGTTGGGTCACCTGCGCTTTGTGAACAACGAACCTTTTCTCCGCCGCGATGACGGAACGGTTTCTCGCGAAGCTACGTTTCAGAGAAATGGCCGTCTATATTTAGAGTTGGGTCAATGTGTAGCGAGGGTGTTCAACACACGAAGCTGGTAAGAAACTCAAAAAACAACAAAGTTTTACTCATCTGTATTGACTCATTCTAGTTTATAGACAACGATTCTGCAGAATCACTGTCTATAAACTGGACTGGTTCAATACAGATGAGTAAAACTTTAAATACTTTAAGAGACAGTGCAATCACTGTAAAAATTGGAAAATAACTTTTTTAAAGCGTTGTTTAACTAACACTTGGCCAACTCCCGCAGTAACCCTATTTTGTGAAATTAAACTGGACGAAAAAACCGAAAGAGATAAGAATGATCACATCTGTTGAAATTAGTAGTGTACACAAGCACATACAACTCGCATCATTAGTAATGGCTATGTAATGAATCTGCAACAGTGTTCCCAACCAGCAAACTTTTTCCCTACCCGCTGGGATTCGAACTCAGGTTATTAGACTTAGCACGGCATTCAAGTTATTCCATACACCACCAGATTCGCAGCTCAACTCAACCATATGTACATGTGTTCCATTTGCATTTACCGTTTTCAAAAATTTCATTTCATTTCCATTGTTTCAAGACCTACTGTCAAGGAAGAGATTTAATTAAGAAATAGATCTCTATCATCAATATTGTATATTTTCAATGTTTTATTAGTTAAAATAGTTACTTCAGTACAATTAGTTTAATAGTTAAAATGTTGAGAGGAGATTCTGGAGCTCAAGAAAAGTATGGGGCTGAAGTACCATCTGCACACGTCACGAAGGACGACACGGAGAACATCACGGAGATATGTCACGGAGATGTATCACTCCTCAGGGAGAAATCCGCGGGGGTCGGCTGCGCACGGATTTATGTAGAATCCGATTGCCCGCGCTGCCAGTTGGCATGTGGAGAAAGCATCGGCCAATCAGGTCACGGTCTCCCAGTCCGGGGTGGAAGGCGACCGCGGGGTGGTAGGACGACAGGGAACAGCGGGAACCTCGCCTTAACGCGACCGGACGTCTCGGAAAAATAAATGTTTTCAGGCCTCTTGAAGACCTATGTCTCGTTCATCCTTAACGTTTCGGGGAAGTCTGATGATTTCAACCGCCTCTTACCTTTCTCGAACCTATGAGGTCTTCCCTAACCAGGAGGTTAACGCATCAAAATCATCCTTAACGTTTCGGGAAAGTTTGATGATTTCCACAGCCTCTTACCTTTCTCGAACCTATGAGGTCTTTTCTAACCAGGAGGTTAACGCATCAAAATCATTCTTAACGTTTCGGGGAAGTTTGATGATTTCCACAGCCTCTTACCTTTCTCGAACCTATGAGGTCTTCCCTAACCAGGAGGTTAACGCATCAAAATCATTCTTAACGTTTCGGGGAAGTTTGATGATTTCCACAGCCTCTTACATTTCTCGAACCTATGAGGTCTTTTCTAACCAGGAGGTTAACGCATCAAAATCATCCTTAACGTTTCGGGGAAGTTTGACGATTTCCACAGCCTCTTACCTTTCTCGAACCTATGAGGTCTTTTCTAACCAGGAGGTTAACGCATCAAAATCATCCTTAACGTTTCGGGGAAGTTTGACGATTTCCACAGCCTCTTACCTTTCTCGAACCTATGAGGTCTTTTCTAACCAGGAGGTTAACGCATCAAAATCATCCTTAACGTTTCGGGGAAGTTTGATGATTTCAACCGCCTCTTACCTTTCTCGAACCTATGAGGTCTTCCCTAACCAGGAGGTTAACGCATCAAAATCATTCTTAACGTTTCGGGGAAGTTTGATGATTTCCACAGCCTCTTACCTTTCTCGAACCTATGAGGTCTTTTCTAACCAGGAGGTTACCGCATCAAAATCATTCTTAACGTTTCGGGGAAGTTTGATGATTTCCACAGCCTCTTACCTTTCTCGAACCTATGAGGTCTTTTCTAACCAGGAGGTTAACTCATCAAAATCATCCTTAACGTTTCGGGGAAGTTTGATGATTTCAACCGCCTCTTACCTTTCTCGAACCTATGAGGTCTTTTCTAACCAGGAGGTTAACGCATCAAAATCATCCTTAACGTTTCGGGGAAGTTTGACGATTTCCACAGCCTCTTACCTTTCTCGAACCTATGAGGTCTTTTCTAACCAGGAGGTTAACGCATCAAAATCATCCTTAACGTTTCGGGGAAGTTTGATGATTTCAACCGCCTCTTACCTTTCTCGAACCTATGAGGTCTTTTCTAACCAGGAGGTTAACGCATCAAAATCATTCTTTTGATTTAATAAATGCCAGTCCTTGATCTTGGACTTCCAGGTGCCATTGGTGCTATAACAATAGCAGCAGGTCTAATTAGAATATTCAATCACTACAAATTTATTGTTATTTCAACCGGAACCTTCAACACCTTATTAACTATAACTCAATGATCATGAGATATTACTCGAGAAGGAACATATCAAGGTCTACATAGATTCGTTGTTAACTTGGGTTTACCTTGAGGAATAATTTTATTTTAACGTCAAAACAGAATGGCGTGACCAGTTTTCCACGCGTTGTTAACTACCAGTCGTACCCTTTCCATAAGTTACACAA
The DNA here is from genome assembly GCA_038098605.1 of Gryllus longicercus. Classification (NCBI taxonomy): domain Eukaryota; kingdom Metazoa; phylum Arthropoda; class Insecta; order Orthoptera; family Gryllidae; genus Gryllus; species Gryllus longicercus. The sequence goes on along the minus strand of JAZDUA010000777.1, from coordinate 432,205 downwards.
GACCATTTCTCCGGAGTTACACTTTACGAAGCACGTGAATTATTTTCGCCTCGGTGACGTGTCGATTATAGTCATCGTCCATCGCTCCCAGAAATATTCCCACAGCCGAAACCTCGCTCTCGAGAGGGAGAGTGCGTGCGTGGAGAGCCCGCTATCGCCGACACGAGCCGTCTTCGCACGCACACGCAACGCGCGTTCGCTCGCGTGCTTCCGTCGTGTTTACGGCGCCGAATCGCGGAGGCCCCTCGTGTTTGCGGTGGCCGGTGAGAGCGGCGGCGCGCCGCGGATGCGTCGAAAGTACCTCTGAGTTGTCGCCTCGCTTCCTGTTGACGGAATCCTCACGCAGCGGTCGGGGAATCCCATTGAATTCTGTCGATGCGAGGAGTTAAAGCCCTTTAGAATGACAACGTTCTCTACTTAGAAAAAGAGAATTATTATCAAAGAGAATAGAATTAAATTAATCGGATTTACTCCTATATGAGAGAAAGCTAATATTTTTTCTTTCATTTTTCTTCCTGGAGATTTTTCCAACTCCAGAGGAAGCAGATTTCGGCTATCCGCGCCGGGTGCCCACAGTGTCCTTCATGGGAACACATATTAACCTTTACACTGGACACACATGCGGGCTCCTCGGTCTGTGGTCAGCAGGCTCACAAGGACTTCCGCGACAAAACTCATACATGAAAGACTAGGGTTAAACAACCGTTCCCAAGGCGGGACTCGTACCCGAAACCCTTCAGACCGAGGCGCCGAGTCAACACATGCCCTAGCTACCTCGGTCATTCAGGTTGGTTAAAAGAGCTAATATTTACTGTTAAAGAATATTTATTATAAAATCAATAACATAATGTAACAAGAAGAAAAATATCGAAACCCTTTACATGTGGGCAAAATATAATAAATTAAATATACGACATACTTGAATTCTAAATTTTTTCCATAATCTCAAAACAATTCCAGGTGAATTTTTAAATACTAAATACGCTAAATGTGGTATAGTTCCGTTAATAATCGGAATTAGTTCTATAATATTATAAATTGTACTGCAATGTTAGTTAAACTACGTATTTATTATCTTTCAATACGATATACCACAGGTTACAAATTTTTTTGCACAGGTTCGTACTTTAGCCATTAGTCCAAAGCCAATGGCTCCGAGTATGGAATCTCCATCACATTTTTTCATCGATAAAGTCACTCTGTCATGAATACATATTCTTGCTACCGGTGTTCTATTTCCCGTTTCAAAGTTTATGTTAAAAAGTAATTTTGCTGGCTTAGACTTTTCTGTCTTTTTTTTCACTTTGCCTGTAGCCTAATCGCCAAATCGAGTTGCGCTTCTTTTGTGGATATTATATTATATCACACAAATTTAAATCTTCTTCCTAAAGAATTGATCTGAATTTGAGAATCTATATATTTTTATATTATTTGCACAACAAAAACTTAATGTTTAAAACTACTATAAATTATTATTTACGAATTTGTAATTGTTTATTTAGTTTGAAGTTATTTTCTTGTGTGTGCCCTTCAGAAGTGTTAATAATATAAATATGTTCACTTTCTATAATTGGAAATGAGCTTTTTGATCGCTTCCTCAAGGCGACAGCTATTGTAGGACAGGTTGTTTTACGTCGTTACTGAAATCATTCTATCATAGACTATTGCTTGTAGTCATACTGATTCACCGAATCTTCTCCACTAACTTACGGCAAGTCATACGCGCAAGTTCGGATATGAATGAACTAATTCCCTGGGAACCAAGGTCGAAAACTATTTTGCTTGTAATTCTCGGGTTATATCTGTTTCGCATAGCTTATATTATTGGAAAATTAATTTTTTGTGATTCAGTAGTTTTTTTGTCTTGTTCCCTATCCTCTGGTTTCTGTAAATCGATGACACTCTAATGACGAATTGGCGTCTTCCCACGAATATCTTCGTTAAGATCCGTCGGTGCAACCGGAAATAAATTCCACAGGAACCAACTTGTTTCTTTGTACGAATTCCAGAGATTGAAAAAAGAACAACAAAGCTACACCATAAAAACCGAGCGCTATAATGATGCTAAGTGACGTTGCAACGTGACCTTTTGTGATAGATTGAAAAGACGGTTGCAGCAATATTCATTTGAGCTGTCGCGTCATTATAGAAAGTCATCAGCGGAAGGAGGATAAAAGAGAAAAGGACATATTGAAAAAGGGAAGGCCATGTAAGTTACTGAAAGAAAAAAGATGACAGTAAGGAAGTAAAAAAAAGATAATGCAGGTTGGAAGCAATGATAAATGTCTTTAGCATTTGTCGTTGAGAACAAACAGGCAAGTTCTTCTTGAGGTATCTGATGAGAAGTATTATAGCAAAAAGCCTTATAAAATTCACAGAAATACATCACATTACTGTCGATCAGACACGCAGTTTTAAATGTAACAACTCTGAATAAGCGTAAGATGAACAGGTTCATTCAATATTACTGACATGTTTTATTTCTTTCATTTCTCTGTGGTTGAATGCATTTTTGAAAAAAAAAAAAAACAGGAGGAAAGTCAATTAAACTTATTCTTACTATTTTGAATGTATCTCTTCCTTTCTGGAAATAAAATAAACAGTTCGTCAACCCAAAGTTTTGTGCAAGCCATACTATTATTATTTCTCTTACAAAATGAGCAGGAATTATTTTCGGAATCTCTTATTTTTTATAACACTTTTCCAATTTGGTAAAAAAATATTAGCTGTTTTAAAACAAAGAAATAAACGTGAGTCTCGTGCGTGAATGTGTTTCTGACTAACCAAAGATGCAATTATTGTAACTCAATTGCGAGATAACGATAGCAATATTAATTATAAACGGATGTGGAAAACGCACTAATATCTTCCTTGCATTTACTACTTAAATCATGAATAAATGCACATAAATCCATCCAATTTATTTCTCCTTAACTAAGACATTTTATTGAGTCACAATGATTATTGTCAGACAATAATTTAGTTCATTTCAACTTTTACACTTACAAGAAGAATTTTCATTACTCTTTGTCCAATCTCACCGATACTTTTAATCTTGGGAAACTAACGTGACTGCTATTTCTTTCGCTTGGTACACATTTTACGGTCTAATGAACATCGTGTAGTGATGAGTATCCCCGAATAAATTGGTTTTGTGCAACGCTTTCGAGCTCACCATTAACGTATTCGATCACGAAGAAAAAGAGTTAACAAATAAGTTGATAAGACCATGCACGTTTCTTATTAATAAGCCTTCACTCGCCTTCAAAGAATGACTTTGTTAAGTATTTTACCACGAAGTGTTCTTGTTCAAGCTCATATGTCTCCTCTAATAAATAATTATTACTAATTCAATGTCAGTTATAGGAGGTTATGGCCTGAAACATTTAACAAAAAATTATATTATACGTTTCAAGAAGAAAAGTAAATTACTCGTCAAGTTCTATTCGGAGATAGCACCAAGAATTATTCATGGCAGGCATCACTATTGTGCATTGCATTTAACCCTTTCGACCTGAATATTTTTGTTTCGCTCTAAAAAAATGACCTATCAAATAAGCTTTTAGCTTGTTGTAAATCTGTTATGTGCCAATTTTCTAATTTCTGGACTTCGGGAGTTCAAGATGGGAGTTCCTAGTTTCCGGCAGTTGGCCCCCTCGAGTTCTAACGTGTCAGTTGTCAGAGCGTCAGTTAGGTTTTCATTGCCATCTTATCGATCGCTTCATTTTTGAGAAATAATGGTCTTTCTTGATAAAACAAAAAAAAAAAAAACAATTTATTTTCAAGACTTTTGTCTTACAGTTCACGAGTTACATCTTAACCACACCACAAGTTATTACTGCTAATGTCCCTTGCACTATATGCATACATTTGCATCAACCTACATTTCCGTGGATCTGAGATTCTTTCGAACAGGTCTCCACGACCTCGCAAAGCAATCTACTCGTGCTTGTCCTCTGCTTGATCTCTCAAAGCATTCACACACAGACTCGCACAAAAACTGAACTCAAAGTTCATTCTGCTTGTTTATTTAGTTTTTTTTATCATAACACCCCGTTACTAGGAGAAAACAACTGACAACGGTAACCCGCTTCGTTAAAGGGTGCCTTCCTCTGGAGGCGAAATAGTTGTGCACAACTAAATTTTTCAAGTCCAGAAGTATTTAAGTACTGTAATTCAGTTGGGTGATGAAGATGAGAGTATGAGATAATTGCGTCCCTTTGAGTTTCATAGAAGTTTCAGATTAAGATTTAAAATGTTTCAGCACAGCTACTACACAAAAACGAAGAAAAAACCGTCAACTAAGGAAATGTACTGGGATTCTAGAATCATGCCGCAGAAAGGCTTTGCCTGAAAACGTAATGTATTTAATTCCTGTCGTTAATTTATAAACCCTATTGTATAATAGAGATAATAGTGTTTCAAAGATTCATTTCTACAGATAATTCTGCGGAAATAACTATAATACATTTCATATAGCGTGAAATTTTATGCTACATGATGGATATGAGGCCCAACATTTTCGTATTACATTAAAATATGTTCGGCTCGTATGTTTCCTCTTTTAAAAAGCAAATAACAATAGTTTAAATATTTGAAGTCCAAATTTAACATTTAGTACATAAATATGTCGTTCTCTGGAAAGGGAAATCCGTCATTTCCTTTTTCGGAACTCGCTATTGATGTAAATTTAAAAGCAACTTGAACTTAGCGCTTGCCATTTAAAAATGGCACTCCACCTCTTCCTCGAACAGTAGCAGGACATACCACTCACAAATAATAATATTTGCAAAGGAATGCATTTGCAAGACAACACAAACCTGATGACCCGCGAAGAATGAGCATTGTACGCAAGCGCCGTCTGTCACGCGAAGGTGGTGATGGGAGGGGGGGGGGACTTTTAAATTTGCTTTCCCGAGCACTTCCAACACGTGGGTTACGTCACCGCGTGGGCGGCAGCCGCCTCTCGAGCGAAACAAGTGAGCAGCGCGGCGCGAGTTCTCCGCCGCTCTCCGCAACAGTGGGCGCAAACGCGCACACAAACGCCAAAGGCGCGCACAGAGAAGTTTTGTGCGATTTCAAAGCAACCAACTCGACTAAATGATGATGTGAATATGTGACGTGAATTGTATGATACTTGTACATTGAAATTGTTTCTTGCCGTTGAAGATCATTCCTTTCTTATTCAGACCTCGTTCCTCTCCTTAAGGATTTGCGATAGGCTCCCCGCCTTGTCATACGGCTAATCCCCCATTTAGGGAGAAAATCTGCAAAAAGCCTCAGGAGATCCTACCTACAGTGAATCCCATGAGCGAGCCCTCCCCTGCCAAGACACTGTGTATTTCATGGCGGGACAACAGAAGTGTAAACAATATTTATTACACCCTTTTTATTTTATATTATGGTATTTTGGTCAGTAGATTATTTTCAGAATAAATCCATTTACCTTTTGATAACGTTTTATTATCAAGTGTATTCTGTATTAAGAGGTGCACCTAGTTAAGACAGTAAAACGTAATATTGGCTGGGGGAAAATCCATTTTCATGAGACGTGTCACGAAAACGTCAATATTGGCCAAAAAAGAGTCATTCTCGTCTGCTCCAATCCCTAAAAGCGCTTTTCGTAATCAGACACGACAGATATCTTGATGCGAAGATATTTTTTAGAAATATAAAACAGTATTCCATTAAACTTTCACAAGAGCTGGTAGATAGATTTTTTTACAGAATAACTGCAACTTCTGCGTTGTCTGGAATTTTGAATTAGGTAGTTTAAATTATGTTTTAGGACAACCACACACATCATTAGATGCTGAAATGATTAAATCTTGTTTTCCCTTCAGTACATTTTTTTAGCGCAAGACTGTTTAACGCAGAGCACTTTCATTTCCGCACCAATTGCATGACTCATTACTAGAAAGTTAAAAGTAATGTATTTCATATGATATTATCACTGATTAACTTGTTACACGAATACTATCGTGTTCTGAAAAAAATTATATCAAGTTGTGTAACATTCAGGTAAAAATAATTTAGAAAAATATATAAATATACAAACGTACCTGTTTTTCATACATACGTTTCAATTCAGTGAATAAGAATATACTATTTGTCACACAAATTAGTATTACATTATGACTATACTTTAAAATTCCTAATACTGCCCCCAATGTCAATTTTGAGGTCCTAGATGTAATATGGACATGTTTTGGTTTTGAATAAGTGAATGCTGAATGTGATGATGCAGTACACGAGGTTGCCACAAGCGCTCTCCGATACATATGCGATGCGGCGGCGATGGTGTAACGGTTAGCGTTTCGGACTGTTGTACCCAAGTTCGCGGGTTCAAACCCGATCGAAGCCGTGGATTTTTAAGGGCGAAAAAATCCTTCGTACGCCTTCCTTCGGAGGGGAAGTAAAGCCGGCTGTCCCATGTGAGTAGATTTACTTGCATGTAAAAGATCCTCAAGCCTAAATGACGCCTCTGAGCTAAATTCAAACCGCCTGTTTCTCGCCCAAGAAATACCTCCTTCCTCTGCTAGTTGGTGAAAGGAGCGTAGCGAAATTTGCGTGGTAAGACGGAAGAGCGGGCCTGATGGCCCGAGTCTCGCCACGTAAAATAAGGCAAATTCAATTCAATTCAATTCAATTCAATTCATATGGGGCACAACGTGCCTATGCCTTGTTCATCGCAACTTTTTCCCTACTCTTTCACTATTCAATCTCGCGAATTGAATCTTATCTGACATTATCTAATTATAACTTGAATGAAAACTCAACAGTATGTAAGGAACAGTACAATTTAAATTTACCAAGTATGTAAACTGATTCCTTTAAACAATACAAGTAGAATGTTCTATTAATACCATAACAAAGTTTCGTATTTTTAATAATTCACTTAAAGAAGCGACATGTTGCAAAATAAAATTCAATAATACTTCTTGACTTTCAAATGGAATAGAAAATAAACACTACAAAAAATTCCGAGTATCTTTCTTCCAGTAACCAATAATAACTTGTGTTCTGTGACGTCGCGATACGAGAGAAACGCAGACACGGAGTTGTTATGTACAAATTTATTTACACTTTTTCTCTACAATAATTACACTCCTGAGGAACTGGACTCCCACCACTACACATACCTGAAGCACCCCCCCCCCCTGCCTGACAGACGACAACCGCTAACCTTAGCCCGCTCCTAGCCTCTCGTCCCGTGACGAACAGCCACCTCGTAGCCGAAGCAAGCGATAACCCCTGGCGGGTGACAAGTACCTTCCTCACCGCGATAACCCGTGGCGGGTGGCAAGTACCTTCCGCACCGCGATTCGAATGCTCGGCCGTTTTCTCTCCAGCCTCTCTCGCGAAGGATCACGTGACATACCTCCCACGTTGGTGGCGTCCTCTCATTACCGAGTTTTGGGCCTGTGCAATTTGGTGGCCGCCGCCAGCTGTCCCGAGGCTGTTCTCACACATCATCCCCCTCCGCGTTCCGAGATTCGTCCCGGCCCGTCCCCTTGGAGAGGTCTCGGAGCTTTGGTGGTCTTTAGCCTCCCGACAATGGCACGACGTTACACGTCATAAATGTATCTAGCCAAGAAATACTAATAAAAGGTTGCAATTCAGTGGTACAGAGACTGCTGGCTTCGTTCGAAGTTCGAAATAAGTTTTCATTTCAAGAACCATTAATTATAAACTATATATAGAAGCATTGTCTTTGTTACTGCTACATTTCTGCAGAAAAGTGACCAGAAAGTACGGTTCTTGAGAATTGTCTCGAAAGAAACCATGCTCCAGCTTCCATTAACAAAAAAGTTTCTGATCAATAGCATTTTGACCAAATTCACAAAATAAAGGGTTATATTGAAAGTAATTCATTAAAAATCAACATAAATGGTAATTCTTCTTCAAAATAATGTTTCAGTCAAGCGTGAATTTCTCTATAAATGCTATATAACTTTCTATGAATGATTCATGAAGATATATTCATTTACCGAAAAAGTATTATATACGACGAACAATAAACAGTCATAAAATGGTGATGAAGGGGCTGCAGAAAAACTCTTCACCACCGACTTGCGTAACCACCGGACAAAACCACCAAAACGCACCCTTTTCATTCAATTCTTCCTCATTACCATTTCCATTATCCCCTTTACCGTTTCTATTATCGTTTCTTTATGCAGTGGAATCCTCGTAAGCTCTCCGGCGTATGAGCCTCCTTTATCCTCCGAGAGAGGTCGGCACATGCGAGGGGCGGCAGTTCCCGGCAAGCGTGCCCAGAAAACAAAACACGATAGGCCGGCGAGCGGAATATCTGAAACGCGTTGCACGCGAAGTTTCTCAAAACGCATTTTTAACACGTCGTGTGGAAAACCGTTTCTCGTGTTTGTTTTCCGTGTGCAAAGGAGCAATTTTTTTTCATTCTGACTATTAGTGTGCGACACATTATGAAGCGTGCGTGAAATATCGCGAAGTGTGTGTGTGTGTGTGTGTGTGTGTGTGTGTGTGTGTGTGTGTGTGTGTGCACGCGCGAAACATCTTTCGCACAACGCGTATTAAAAAATAGTACATGCAACACGTCCGCGAGGTGATTTGTACACTCGTCTTTTGTCGTCATCACATACTCTCGAGCGACGAACTCTACTCTTGCGCGAATCACCTGCTTTAAGCACTTTTAAGTATTTGTTGACAAATAAAACCTGAAGTGTAGAAAGAATAAGAGATCCTTCGTAGAAATAAATGATTTTTACATCACAATCACGAAATGTCAATGATCCTCTCTGAATTGAACGTTTGTATGATTCATTTTAAGAAATTTTTCGAGAGACCAAATTTGTTCAGTAAACAAATCTCTCTAAGTTGTGATCTTCTCATATTTCGTATGATCTTAATGAAGTAAGATACACAGATAATTTTCTTATACATCGAACTTCAGAATTTTTATGATCATTTTAGTTTTTCGTACTTGAATAAATATACATTTTACTACACCCGGTATAGGTAAAATTATATAATGCTGCAAAAAAACGATGTTGAGATTTTAAGGCAAAAATATATTTTGGGAGTCCTTGAAACCGGAAGTGTTTTTTTAACATCCGTCTGTTGGCACGGGAGTAGTCAAAGGATATTTTCGAAATTCTTCTCAAAAATAGGCTCAGATTTTTCTTTAATTTTTGTTGTATAAATTTTGCTGTATAAATTCTTTAGAAGTTCAATTTTCATTGAAACTTACGAAATTTGGAAAATTGCAAAAGTAAATGATTGTACTCTGTTACAACTACTTTATTAAAGATGGAGACGCTTTTCCTTAATGAAATCTTTTCTTCAAAATTAAATCTTTAAACAACACACTGCTTAAAATATTATCGTTTTCTCGTAAATCTGAATAAATCCAATGTGATTTTCCCAAGAAATGCTCCCATTTGTGTCTTTATTTTGTTTGGGAGACTTGAGCAGAAAAATGTACCACATTATTTTTCATGTGTGCTAATTTCATTAAATCACGTTTTGAATTTTCAAATATGAAACAAGTATATTTTTTTCTAAAATCCTGAATGTTAATTTCAACATTGAAGTGATTTTTAGTCGTTTAGTGCATTTTGAACACAAATGCTTCAAATGATCTGATGAAGTTTCTTGAAATTTCAAATTCGTGTAAAGATTTCCTTCCTTAACTGTTCGCTTAACACTCAATTTTATAGTCTACGAGTAAACAAAGCGTGAACAGCAGAAACTGTTCTTCAAAGGCCGGAATGCGAATCCCAAGCAGGCAAACTTATTTTCTTCAAATAATACGCTGTAAGTATAGTAAAAGTACATTTTCATAATAATTGTTCAAATTTCAATTATTGCGAACGTGCGAAAATTGTAAATTCTAACAGCTGCTACTTCGTTTGCTGAAGAGTCATTTCCAAAGATGGCTGAAGAATCAGTAGGATACAAATTGGAAAATTACGTAACAGTTTCTTACAAAACCAGACAGACTGCTGTGTTGTACCACCTTTAGTTTTAAGAGTACTGATGTACCCAGTAATCGAATCCGGACGATATGAAAATTATTAGTTCTTCTCCTATTAATTCTTTAGTAGAGTGAAAAACAAAACACTCAAAACAAGATATTTATTACCTCAACACTAAAAAACGCGATTACAAGTCGTATTGGAAAATTTATGTATATTACAGCCATTTGGATACTTTATGGCGCATTCACAATCTGACCCGAATGTAATGGCAAATTAAATTTATTACAGGAATCAATAACTTTAATTGCCGCTGCTGCCTCTGTCGCTCCCCGGGGCTGCTTCCTGTCCCTTGATTTCCGCGCTGTAGAGGGTGCGCTCGCGATGGCAGGTGCAAGGCTTCCGCACCGGCTTCCCTTGGTACGGAGCGGATGAGGCCTCCACTTCACGAAGCCTAAGCAACGGGGAGGGGTGGAACGGTAGCGTTTGGTATTTCTTTTGTTCTGCCGCGCCAAATTGGAGCTGCTCTTTAAAATCCACTCGTAGATGGTCAGGTAAGATAAGTTCTCTTAACCAGATTTCCGTAGAAGACCGTCAAACAAGAGGTATCTGAAGATGATTTCCTCAACGTTCTCTAGTTTGTTTTGTATTTTGAGTTAATCGTAAATAAGCCTTCGTTATATATATATATATATATATATATATATATATATATATATATATATATATATCTTAATTGTACTGATATATGTATGTTCTGTAAAAAAGAATGTTAATGAAAAATACATTATCTGAAAAATGATAATTAGTCAGGAATAAAAACCTATGCTTCCTTATTCTGTTGGTAAATTCTTAATTTTGTTGAGTAATGTTTTAGGACAATCTTTAATTGAAGTGTGGTTAGGAACTATTTATGCAAAAACAGAGCGATTAAGTGTCGGATTTTGTTCAACGTCTAAATAACAGGTTCAGAGAAAATGCTCTCAAGAATTCTAGATCCAAATCTAGCGTAGTTTATTTGATTAATTCACGGTGGATGCTAGCGCAATACCTGCTCCATACTTCGGGTGCGATCGTACTCCTTACGTGATTCTCTTCGCCGTTTAAAAATGTTTCAGAGTCACGGCCTTATTGTATAGAGGAAGAGTAATTATTTGCAGTTACTGCAGAAAGTGACGTACACCTAAGGCAATATGATAAGAACATCTGCAGAATGTGAAGAGGTTGTTACAGAAATATGTAGATAACAGGATTAGACTACAGAAAACGTACTTTTTAATCCATAATATTACAAAAACTGAAAATATTACAAAACCAATAATATGTACAGACAACATAAAATACCCGGCTGCTCATGATGAGGTCACAGCTGTGAGGCACAGCTGTGGGATATAACTCCAGTACCACGATCGTCAGGTAGATATTTTCAGCAGCGCGGAGACACTGACGAATAAAGTTGTTAGCATTATCTTTCCTCTTCTTACTTCGTGATGAATTAATCCAACTTTACCAATACAACCGATAACAAGGACATTAGATCCACGATTCCCCGTTGCTATAAAACTACATTGAGTCCCTTTCTAAGAACGCCCTTGCTTTCGAGAAATAAATTGAAGTTTGTTTCGTCCATGAATACAATACGAACATTGCTTGATAACGTAATAGCTGCAGAATATATTCGCAACGGCCTGTTTTAATTTCATCGCTGTTAGTTTTCTTAGGTTATCTTCGAATATGCTTAAGTGTGAATAATAATCCATCTAAATGTTTCCGTAAACATTCTGTGGAAACAACAATTTCATGTTTTTCTTAAAATTTGGGTTGACGTTCCTTTAGTTATTCTCAATATAATCAATTAATTCACGACGTTCTTCCGTAATTTTCACCTTTCTCCTTCCACTGCGGATTTAGCTTTCATTCTAGTTCTTCACCCATCTACACCCAGCAGTACATTGTTTTACTCCAAATGTATTAGCCAGACCTCTCCAATCTCCACAATTTTTAAATAAAGCACATATTTGCTGTTTGATGCTTTCCACCTCTTTTTTTAATATACGGTATAATTAATCAACGATAAAAACTTGTCTACAACAACTAAACAGAACACAACTACGCACATCACCTGTTTGGTCAACTAAAACAATTTCCCTGTTTACGTCTAATTTTGAAATTGTTTGGTCTCAATATGAAAATGATACGTCTTAATTTGAGTGTGATTTGTCTCAATGTGAACGAGTTTGTGAATGTATATCTTGTGTTCCACCACATCATCGAATACTTGCAGACTTCAACCTCACGTTTTCGAGGTCGAGGGCAAGGACGAGGGCAAGGGCAAGGGCGAGGGCAAGGGCGAGGGCAAGGGCGAGGGCAAGGGCGAGGGCAAGGGCGAGGGCAAGGGCGAGGGCAAGGGCGAGGGCAAGGGCGAGGGCGAGGGCGAGGGGAAGGGCGAGGGCAAGGGCAAGGGGAGGGGCCTGGAGCAGGGGTGTGGGAGAGAGAGAGCGCGAGGGCTGGGGCATAGGCTAGGACGGGTGTGAGGCAGGGAATGGGGGCGGGCGTGAGCACACGGTGACGAAGGCGGAGGCGCGCTGGCGGCGGGTGCGGAGGCGGGGATGGGGAAGGGGGCCCGGAGGCGAGGGCAGGGTCGAGGGCTGGGGCGTGGGCGAAGTTGGGCGGCGAGGGCGGTGGTGGGGGCGCGCGGCACGCGATGCGCTGAGCGGCGCAGCACGAGCGAGCGAGCGCAGGTGGGGAAAGTGCGCGCCGCCGCCGCCGCCGCCACCTCATCCGGCGCCGCGAGCTGCGAAAGAAGGAAAAAGGCCGCGAGCTGCGAAAGAATCCGCGCCGCGCGCTTCCTTCGTTCTCCCCGGCGCACTCCACGGGCGCTCGCGGAAATGAAACCTCGCGCCCGCCCACATTTTATTGTGCGCTCGCCGCCGGATATCGATCGTACGGTATGCCACAGAAGTTGTGACTTGGGTGTACCTTCGGTGGACTTTTTAGCCTCTGCACATGCGCCAACTCCGCTTTTCATGTCGTAGCCCCGGGTTCGATTCCCGGAATTAAGTTGTCGCTTTTCAATACCTTATATCAGTTTCAATAGTTCTGTGATAATGTCGAAGCTTCTCTCCCGTAGAGAAGCCAAATAAATTGTGTAAGAGGTTGCGATCTGCTTTCCACAGGCTTTCCGAACCCAAGCTGTCATGCAGGGACGCCATGGCAAGTTCTTAGCTGGCAACGCTGTAGAGTCAGAGTACATACAGGGGTTGGACAAAATAACACGAACATCGTGCAATATAGTACATCTTTTTGCATATTGGCGCCTCTGCGGACGTGAAAACTCTGCGGTGCGGTTGCATTTAACAATTGACCTGCCACGTTTTGAATGTTATATTCCATTGTATCATAGGCTTTCGTCTGCGACGGTGAGCTCAAGCGGTCCGTTAAACTTCGAAAGAGGGCAAATCGCTGGTGCGCTGTTAGGGAAAGCATCTGTGGCGAAAACAGCTGCTCTGTTTAACCTTTCACAAACGACAGCGTCCACATAATTGACAGCACACATAAAACATGGTTGAACATTATCGGCGAAGAGGGATAGTGGGCGAATGCCTGAGTTAACAGACAGACCCACGAACATTACGAGTAAAAAGGATTGCGGCCAGACAACGTAAAATAACCGCAGCAAAGTGACTCACTCGGGTAATAGGTTTCCATAAAAACAGGACGGCGGGAGATTCACAAAGCTAACATTCATAGAAGGGCTGCATTTGCGAACCCATCATAACGAAAGCCTCCGCAAAGCTGCAAAATAAGTGGCGCCACAATCATAAAACCTGGGCACTTGATGAATATGGCTTGGTCTGATGGAATCATCGTTTACATTGTTTCGTGCAAATGGCCGGGTTTATGTAACCGGTTTAAAAACAACCCTACGATCCGGCCTGTCTGTTTCGTACAGTCAAGAGTGGGAGGTTCCATCCGTATGATTTGGGAGGCTGTATCACGTTCTCAGCTTGTCCTATCATTACCCTCACTAACCGGAATACTGCGAATTAATGTATCCCCACTCTCAACAATGAAGAGCTTACAATTACTAGCTTATATTTACCAAACACTGCCTTATTACAAAAGGAAAATGCGCCTATACACACAGCAAAAAAGAAGTTCAGGCGTGGTTTCATTAAACTTCTTCCCTGGCCAGCCCAATCGCCAGAATCAACATAACTGAACTGTCATGAGGCGTTTTAGAACAGAGGGTGAGAAGAATATTACCAGCTCTAACATTGTTGAAGCAATTGGTGGACGTTTTGGTACAAGAATGGAAGAACATCCCTCTGGAAACTATTCAGACACACTGCAAATCTATTCCGCAACGGATTGCAGCTGTTCTAAAAACAAATGGAGGACCAACACATTATTAAATAATTTGTGTATGTCGCGTATTCATATTATTTGTCCGACCCCTGTTCACACACACACACACGCGCGCGCGCCCGCGCACGCACGCACGCACAATGGTTGATGGCAGCTTTAATAAAAAAATGCGAAAGAATAGTATAAGGCTTTATGGGAATTTGGCATCCGGCACACTCCGGCACCACAGTTCGAAACTACTTACATTTGAACAAAACGAGTAAAACGTTTACATGCAATTTGTCACGTGGTTGTTTTGCGTTACTCTATGCAAAAACTCCTCGTGCTCCTTCTAGCCGAGATGGTTTGGTGCGCTCCCAGTCGGACAACGACTGGGTGCTGAGCTGTCTGTGCCCAGCTCTAGCGATGCTGCCACATTGCATTACTAGTTCGATTGAAGACAGCTGTTCCTTCACTCCATTTGTCCACTTTCTCTCGCATTTTGTTGCGAGAGAAACGTAAAAACACCGTCCTATTTTCTGGAGGGAGAAAAACTGCTACACTGCCGAAATGCGCCAAGAAGATACTTCAGGGTTGTTGAGATTCTAGAGAACTAAAGAATAAACATCCACTAAACATTTCCGGATACTCCAGGCACTACGAGGTAAATTTGTGTTTGAAGCCATGAGAGGTAACTGATACACTTTTAACAGCTAAAGAGTCTTTCATTATCTAATGAAAACAAAATAAGGAAAGATGTTAAAAACTAACGAAAGAAAGAAAATGTCAGAATGGTTCTTTATTCATTGCAGTGCTGGGTATCTCCTTTTTTCTTGTTTCTCTTGGAATCTGGATAAATGTGAGAAATGGGTACTGAAACCACATGGTTGCAATTCATTAAATATGCAAACATTTCAGTTCATTGCCATGATTAACACATTTGAGTTTGAATATGCTGATTCAATTTGAGGGTGTACACATTTATAGAATCCCACGTCTTCCAATAAACATTATAAATTGAATCTATATTATTATAAATTTGGTAAGTAATGGTTCTTTTCGAGATAAAATAATTTCTCAAGCTTGTTTTCATCATGGAATTTATTTGTAATACATTCCATACAGTGAGATACCCAGTAATCGTCAGATAACGCCGTAACCAATCAAAATAATACAAAGATAACATATTTTCGAGAAGATGAAGAAAATAAAACGAAAAAATAAATGAGAAATTGGCCAGGAGGTCCAATAAAAACTGTTTAAATAGCAAGAGAATAGATAAACATTGCGCAAAGCAAAAACTGGAATGAATAATTCGCAAAGTTAGGAATACAAAATCTGCGCTAACATAAGGTGTAAACGTTGTATATTGTTTTGTGTTACTTCCACATGCACAATTACACTTTTCAAATAGTTTCCTCAAGGAATCTTCCATAAGCTGCAAGCAACGTGTTTCTTGCACGACTACTTTGTAGATAAATGCACCCAAGACGACTCCGATATTAAATCAAGTCTTGTACACAGAGTGCTGTACCGAAGGACATGGTGTTCACGTACCTTGCTAGAATTGGAAGCTGGAGGGAAAGGTGAATGAATGTATCTACCTCTGCATTAGAGGTCAGCGAGTGTGCCTCATTTCCATCCACAGTGGTCTTGCAACGCTTCTCAATCCGTAAGGTCAAATGTATCACAAAAGAATCCACAGAGGAGGAGAGGCTACATACCTCCTGACCCTTTCCCAACGCTGTTGAATATATCGACCTTAATTTTTACATGATCGAGTCAGTCAGTATTAATTGCGTGCGCATCAACTACTTAGCTCTTTAGTTTCGTTAGTAGTATTGCGCGTTATATTGTGTTCCTTTCTGCGTCGAAACGTGAGATTCGGCGCGAACCTACATGGCGACTCTTGCGGATTTTCCTCCCCTAGTACAGGGACACCCGGGACAAGCACTAAGGCCCGGCCGGTCTCTTGAATGTGTGATGGTGTAGTGTATGTAGGAGTGCGAGTAAGGGGAGAGGAGGGCACATGGAAGAAGGAAGGAGCGCGCGGTCTGTATCCTGTTGGTTAAACATTCTCTGGTATTGCTGGGAGAAACCAATGAAAAATATCCGAGCAGCCGGCTGATAGTATTCTTCCCCAGACAACGGCTGAATTCTACCTACGTAGCTATGTAGCTAGTGTCAATCCGCTACAGTACAGACCCGTACCTCAGGACCTCCCAATCAACATCGTTGCTAATGAACTATCACAGGCTGCATTTATTATCAATTATTATTATTATTATTATTATTATTATTATTATTATTATTATTATTATTATTATTATTATTATTATTATTATTATTATTATTATTATCATTATCATCATTATTATTATTATCAATTATTATTATTATTATTATTATTATTATTATTATTATTATCAATTATTATTATTATTATTATTATTATTATTATTAGCGTATAGGCCATTACTGACCACGCTACACGATTAACGTGTGTAATTTTTCTAGGATCAGCCTTTTTGCTGTATACATCAGTACGACAAGGTTGTACTTTAAGTGTGAATTATATGATAGAATGATCATGAAGACTGAAGGGACAATCACAGATACGACCATGTCTACGCAGAACTCGAACTTGCAACCTCCTCGGCGCAGACAACGGCTGCCGCAACCATATGCGCCACGGTGACTACTACTATTATTACTATTATTATTATTATTATTATTATTATTATTATTATTATTATTATTATTATTATACAAGAAAAGAAGCACACTACACGTAAATATAAGTAGGCGATTACCACAAGAGCAATTCGTAAGTTAAATAACTGTTGCATAATAACTATATGTTGTACTAATATTGAAGATATTATTTTCATACAATGACTATTTCTTCATCATCTAAGTGTACCACCAAAAACACTCGGGACAGCGCCTCTAAGACCTCCAAAAATCTGTTGCTGAGTCCTGAGTGCAAACATCGCAAAACTGAAACATATATACTTTTGATTTCTATTTATTTATTTATTTTAAGAACAGTAAATATTGTATGCGATGTGCAAGTTCATTCCCAAATGAACAGCTAACTTGACGTCTGCAATCAACTTTTATTTTAGAAATCGATTTTCAAGTTAACTATTTTGCCAGTTTAGGTAGCCGAGACGGCAATACCTGTACATCGTACTAATAAAATATCTTGAGACAATACATCGACTTTTTGTCTTTGCCTGCATTGCAATCGAGGGTTTCAATTCGAGAACAAGCACATTTTTTGCTGTATCCGCTTCCGGCTGAAAAAACGTACAACCAGCGCAGATTCGCCGATCATACAGGAATCAGCGCTTTTTCACGTGCGGTGAGCGTTTCAACGCCGTCTCACGCAAACAGCGGCGAAGGTCCCCGTTGCGCCGCCACTATCCTCCGTCGCCTTATCAGCGCCGACGTGCGCTCCTTCCGTCGCGCCAAAGGACACGGAGCGCCCCCCCCCCCCGTGCGCAAAGCGGCCATGATGACGCCTTCCGGGGAATCGTACATCCTCTCTTCCCACCTCGCGGATTTATTCGAGGACGATTCCTAAGCGGGAGCGACTTCAATGCACCTCCGCCCAGCGCCTGCTTTGCCACGGGCGTGTACCCTCCGCAAAGGAGAGGGATTTTTTTTTATGTGGCGACTTTGGACGCCGGAAGTGGGTATTAACGACCACAGAGAAATACTATGCAGATTTACGGCGTGTTGTTTTCGGGGAGAGAGAGATCAGGCAACGATGCTGGTCAAGGAAACGAAATCTTGCTTCAGCCGGTGTGCATACAAGGCAATGATCAAGAAACCCGTTTATTGGTACAGCATTCGATTTCAAAACTTTTTATCAGATTTTTTAAGGTCGCTGTTTAACTACTTCGACCTCTCTGATTGTTTACATTGAGGTAACTGTAGGGGGAGCAGACAACACGAGCGCATACACAAACATCCATGCCCGAGGAGGGAATCGAACCCGCGACCCTTCGAGTCAAGGCAGTTATGGCTCTACAGCCTTAGCGACCTCTACTATCCAGGCCCGCTTTTTACCAGATTGTTATGGCATTAAAAGCGAAATTCAAAGGCAAATATTTGAAAAGAGTTGTTAACTATTTATAACTTTTATTCCCTAATTTCTGATAATTTCCTTCGGGCAAAAAATACGTCTTGCAAAACAAGCCTGTATAAAAACATCTGACAATATTCAAAAGCCTTTAAGCCTTTTGAAATGCAAACTGTATTCTATTTTACCGAAATCTACTTTTACAAATATCGATGGTTTTGAAAGAACATCAAACAAAAGAACATTTTTTAAGATGTTAAAAAATGAGTTATTAATGTAATTCTGAAATAAAAAAAATGAATCCAGACACTTTCATTGCGTCAGTTGAAATGAATATTTATTGATAAGTATGAGTATTTATAAGAATGTTGAAATTCAGTTTCGATGGTCTCATTGAATGTCAAATCACTACACTTCATTTCACAATCCTCCCTTCTAGAGAACTCTACACCGTTTTGCAATTCTGCCGAGAATTGCAGACGTATCCATATCCTCTCGTCCTGTATTGAAGCTATTCAATAATTCTAATATTCTGGAAAAGAACGTGCTACATATCCACAATTATTTAAAGGTGGATTGCGTGGTTGTTGATTAAATTTTTGTTTATTAACACTAGGAAGACGGCAATTTCCTTTGTACGTAGTTGGACGAACCCGTCATTTTGACGGGTACGCGTTTTTTGTATCGCAATCGGCAATGCGTTAATTCGGATTTAAAATTGATCTCATGTATTCTTAAAGAATGTTATTGTTGTGCTATGACTTTTCTTACATATGTAACAATGGAAACCTACAACAGTAAGATAACGTTAATATTTAACAAAACTAAAAGGTTTTCATTTTATCTTGTGAAGCTCTTGATACTCGGTAAATTTTAACTCTGCCTCTCAGATAGTGTTGTTTAAACACAGTCGGGGGCATCCAGCTCGCCTGGGTCCTCGCACTTTCGCTCTGATGACAAAATGGGTACTTCAATCAAAGCAATCCAATCTTTCAAAATGTGAATCAAAACATGATTTAGAAATTAGAAGAAACGCATGTTCGCGATCACATCTGTGTGTCTGGCATGTTGTTCATGGAACATGAATGTGTATCCCTCTGTTGGAGTCCTCTTCCGCGTTCCCCGTCCCAGCCACTCAACCCTTCAATCGTTGCCCGGTCAAGTCGTCATTTACGGGCAGCCGCTAACGCATATGAATGGTAAACATCCAACGAACATTTAGCCGTTCGATGTCCTTTCGTCGGCGAAGCTATTTGGTGTTCTGTTTGATGTTGGGTTCGCGTGCAAATTAATGGGAATCTCCAAACATATGTCCATTGTTTGCCTTTGGTATTGAATAGGTCGCAGTCGCTGTCCTTTCTCGTGGCCTCAGTTCGGCCCCGCCTCGGCGCCAGGAATGCATCAACACGAAATTATTGGTCTAGTCCAAAACCCTTTTGGTAGGTACTACGTGTGAAAATTCATTTTCAGAACTTTTCTATGAATTCTATATGCGCTTAATTATTTTTCTCATTTATTATCAATCTGTTCCTTGTCAAAGTACACAAATAGTTATGTTGAGGTGGTTATTAATGTTAGTCCACCTTCAGAATTAGTACTATAACAAGTAGAAAATTTGTCATAAAATGTATTTACGTTTACAAAAACATACTTCAGCGATTATTTTATTTTTTAAATTTATTTACAAAAATAGTAAAAAGTAAGTGACATATACACACGTTTCTTTAGGTTCCAGAATCCCCAACGGTCTCTGATAAACAGTACGCAGTTGAATGATTTGTAATAGGACCAACAAAGCAAGGTTTGCAGCATTTAGCAACTTGAAAGTTAAGATTCAAAGCACAAAATTATAAAGAAGGTGACATAGCCGCCAGTGATTTCCGTATTCGTACATGACAACCAAAAACATCGCTGGAATACGAGATGAATCTACGAACTACTCGTATTTCTAATTAAATAACATTCGCAGCTAGTAAAACTTGGCATTATACTAAAAAAAGTGGGACACAAACGAAATCTAAAGAAACATCAAGTTGGTCGTGAAGGTGAACTTTCCATGAAGAAACACAAAAGACCTCACCAAACAAGTACGAGATGTGTAACGATACGAGAAAACAATGGGGTGCACGAACATGGCGAAGTCATGAGATGCAGTTTTTTTTTAAAAAAAAGAAGTCGAGTAATGGCACGCGGAAGATGTTCTGAAAGAGTTTGCACTTGATATTCAGAAGCACAAAAGATTCACACGAATGATAACAGTCAAAAAGCAACTATGAAGTATAGATGGATGTGATAAAGAAAATGAATACGTGTAATACAAAAGAGATATGGGTGAAAAATTGCTAAGAGACATTTTTCAAAAGATTAAAAAAAATTAAATTATTTCACAATGGCCGGAGCATCAAAATAATTTAAACTGTGAGAACATTATAAGCAGCTTGTTCTAATATCCAAAGACGCACAAAAAAAAATTAAACGTAAAAGTGTGAGAACGAAATCTTCTACGATTAAGTAATCCAGCAGCAATAGCAAGAACGCTACTAAGTTCAATGAAATTGTCCTTATATTTGAAGATATACGTTGGAGTTATGGTTTTTTTCTCTTATATTCCACATTAATTTCAAGCAGAGTTTCAGCAGTTATTTTGCGCACATGACATCAAAACTGTCCTAAAGGTTTCTTCAGAAATCACAGCCTAACCTATAATATTTCTGTTATATAACACATGCAGCCAAAAAAAAGAATACCAATAAAATGTCGATATTGGCAAAGCATTTTGTACTGAACTGTACTGTACTGTAGGCGACAATTATAGTATAATTTACCTTTCTGTTGAAGCAGAAAGATAGTTAAGTAAACGTTTGCACTCTATTTAAATAAATACAAATTCCTCATAAAATGTCATTGATAAAAACATGGCGGTAATGCATCTGTCAGTTAACTCCGCTAAAATAGTAAGTTTCTTACGATTGACAGACAAATAACATATTCATGTTTCAATGGCAACATGCTCACTACGCGCGTTATGAAACGAATTCCGCCAGTAATACCAACGTCGACATTTCTCTTCATGAACCTATCGCCGTTTTGTTTCTTCAATGTTGGTGCACTCGAAAGAACACATGGACCATAACAAACAGCACTTCTCAATCGTTACACAACATATACGTAGACGTGAAACTAAATACTATTCTACAAAATCAGGTTATGTTGACAAAAGTTGAAAAATCAGTTCTTCAGCGATATAAAATATAATTTACAAAACTGTACAACATAACTCTCACATTTATTTGTGCTACTCTCATAGAACAATAATTCCATAGAAAGGGCACATTAAACTTCTTTTCGTTGGAAAGAACTTTAAGCATCTGAAAAACAAGATGTTTATAATATATTTCACACTTTCTAGTAATTAAAATTAACGTAGGTTAACAACAATTTCTAAGAGGGTGGGAACATCTACAATAACAACGTTAAACGGCTGAAGATAAAATATTCAGTTTCATGCGTGCAATTTTATGTTAATGCTACCAATAGTAAGTACCCGAGTGAGTAGTTCTCCTTTGCCACCGTTCACTACTTTGAAGAACCACCGACGTCCAAATCTTCATTTGTTCGTGATATATCCGCCTCGGGAGGCTGGCGATCATATGTATCGTTTGCCTTTTCCTCGACCATTATAAAACCAATTTAATGACGTCGTGATTACACGAAACTCATGGTTAGCCCGAGGTGAAAGCATCCACTCCTTACTCCAGATTCGAACCACCAACCCTCGTCCCAATACCGTTCTCCAACACCACGGAAAGAACACGAGTTCACAACACATTCACATGGGTCTTCACATCACTTTTCATTGCTCGGTTCTGCAACTGTAGTGCCTCACGTCTGATCTTCGCATCGCTCGTTAAATTTGGAAAACACTCGCGTAAAAACAAACTCACTTCCGCTTTCCAGGCGGCGCGGCGCGGCGTTCGCCGTGTGACGTCGCGTCGGCGACCTTGCCCGGGCGGGGGAGGGGGCGGGGGCGGGGACCTCGCGAGCGCCGCGGTCGCCGGGCCACGCGGTCCGAGGGGGGCGTGGCCGCAGGGTACTCACCCGAGGCTGGAGCGGTTGCGCGCGGCTGCCGGGGGCGGCGTCCCATCGCGCGCTGCTCGCGGAGGTCCCAGTTCGCGTCCCGTCGGCTCCGCGCCGACTTCCCGTCGCCCTCGCCGGCCCGGTCGCCCAAACGTCTACACTCTCGCCCACGCCCACGCCGTCGCCCGCACTCGGGGAAAGAGTTTGGCGGCGCCGCTGCCAGCGCGCCGGCCGCTTCGCGACTGCCGCCGCCGCCGCCGCCGTCGACCTGCCCCTGCCGCCGCGCCCGACACTTTCTCTCCAGCCGCCGCCCCCGCCCCCGCCGTCTCTGCCGCTCTTCCCCTCTTTCGCCGCACGCGGCTCTCTTCGCAGCGCGGGAAAGTTGAAACTTTGAGTTTCCGAATTGCCATCCAAGTTACGGGTTTCCTATACGAAGTAAAAGAAGCCGGTTTTTTTACAATTGATCCCAACGTTACGAATGGCTCTTCAATCAACCATCGATGGCGGCGACGATGACGACGTCGCGTCGCTGCAGTTGCTTTGGCAGCCGCCGCCGCCGCTTGCGACTGCTTCTCTTCGTCTGTCGCTCACCTCCTCCTCTGCGTAGAGAGGGAAAGTTCAAATCTTCGATTTGCGAGCGGTCACCGCATATCCTAGCTAGAGAAAAGGGGTGGTTATTTACAATTGCTCCCACTAACTCCTTTTCCTCCATTACTATTTGCGATTAAATATGGGAATGGTCTTCATTCATCTTAGATAGTACGTGGGTTTAGGCGACTTGGCTGCTTCTGCCGAGGGCACTTTGGGCATATACCACTCACATTCTCGGTTTCGGCTTACAAAAAACTTACACATTTCAAACTTATATTGGGGCATCAACTGATGCTTGGGGCATCAACTGATGTCACTGCAGTCCCTCTGGCCAACGTTCGCGGCAAGACGGTGGCAGGATTTTCGACACTAGCTTGTCAGCTAGGACGAAGTCAGTGGTTGTCTAGAGAATTCTAGCACCCGGCTGCTCTGATCGGTACTTTTCCGTGCAGAACCCTACCAATCTGGCCACGGACGGCGCGTTATCTTTCCTACCTCTTCCTTGTCCTATCCTATCGCCTTACACACACACTTATACTAACACGCACCACTCAAGCACACATGCCGGGAGATCTGTCGGGAGCTTAGAGCTTGTCCTGGCTGGGGCGGTGCCCCGCTGGTGGGAGATACCTGGTTGGGGGAATACCCCGCTAGCCGACGGTAGGTCGGCGTCCGATCTCGTCATTCAGCAATGGAAAGATCACCGCCACCTCCCGAGCAAAAACATGCACTACACACACGGGACTAATGACCCTTGTAGTTGACGTGCCCGGAATCACTAAAACAATTAATCAAACGAACGTATATAGCGCATAGAGCGCTAGCCTAATAACCACATTGTTTAAAATGATCTTATAGCCAACTTATTTCTACTTAACCTAGCGCAGGTAAGCATATATGCGGCGCGTATTTGTTATGTTTGGCCGCCTAAAGACCTACGCAAAGGCACCCAGTACTGGGTGAGAGAAAAGGCCACGCATTCGACCACCCAGGTATTTCAACCCGGGTGTAGGCCCTCAACTGTCCGAGTCAATCGCTGCGCTGTCCGAGTCAATCGCTGCGCTGTCCGAGTCAATCGCTGCGCTGTCCGAGTCAATCGCTGCGCTGTCCGAGTCAATCGCTGCGCTGTCCGAGTCAATCGCTGCGCTGTCCGAGTCAATCCCCGCGTCGTCAGAATCAATCCACCTGCTTAGCCGGAGAGATGAAGCCTTTCAATTGTCCGTTTCTCGGCGTGCGGTTCCTATTTGCAGTGACGGCGCTGTGACGTCTACTGCATTTCCGGTCGCAACTAGCCACTGTCTCTCTCCCCTCGTTTACCGCACCTGGCTCTACTCCCAAATATTTAAAGTCATCCTGGTATTATCGATCTTACGTCATGTTAGGTAGACGGAGAACATGACGGTTGTGCTGGCGTCGCTTTTACTTTTGCGCCCGCCACTGGCAACGGCATCTCCTCGTCTCTTCGCCAAATCTGGTCCTTCTGGTTCCCGCCGGCTCGGGAAAGTTGAAGCTTTGGATTTGCTGGCAAAACTACCGGAAAAATCGATGAATTTTTTTTACCATTGCTCCCATCTTTACACGTATCATTTATTTGATTCATTTTCGTCAAAAACTTTAAACACTGTTTGCGACGTATGGCGGTGAAGCATAGCCTTTAATGAGTTTGCTTCCTGATGAGTAACATACGGCATAAAAATTAGGAAAAATATTGATCATTTCGCAAACTAGCAGACAATGGAAAGAGTAAATAACTTGAACTTATAAAAAAACAGAGAATCTGATTGACAGTCACAATACTGGAATATCGTCCTACGGGAAACCAACTTGAGATGTTCAGAAGGAGAAATTGCTTCACATAAGATGAAACAGTTCGCACTTTCCATGATGATAATGTTGATAATGATGAAGATGACGATAATGACGGTAACGACAATCAAGATAGTGACAATGATATCGATATGTATTATAACGACAATAACGGTGATAAGAACGATGACCACGATAATAATGTAAATGATAATATTGATAATGATACCGAAAATATGATAATGATACTGATAATGATATTGATGATAATGATAACAATAACGACAATAACGTCGATAACGATCATGGTAATGACAACGGTGAGGACGATAAAGACCACGGCGACAACGGTAACGACGTCGGCAATAACCATGACGAGGATGAGAGTAAGGATTAAAGGATGCTTCAATCATTGCCATCGATGATCAAGTGATGGGGGCGCTGACACTGCTATTGCTATTGCATCTGTGAACGGCAACGCCATCCGTTCATTGACTGCTCGTAGGTCCTCTCGCCGCGTGGATGAATTTAAAACTTCGATTTTATTACAATCACGCTGATTGAGGATTACGAAGTTAAAAGGACTTCCAGCGGCTAATTCAAAGGCGGACAGACGTTTCGAACTGCTTCCGCCACTTAAGATACAAAAGCTGGTATCACTATTATCGAAGACGACGATTACACTGACACTTTTGCTTGTGCTGTCGCAACGAATGGCACCTTCGTTTACCATTGACGGGTCCTCTACAAGCGAGCGAAGAGAAACTATAGTTAAATCTCTTTGTTACAAACTATAGTTAGATGTTTGGTGAAAAGGGTGTTCTGGTGGAAAATTCAAAAACGAATAATTTCTCGCTTTACTACTAAGGCAATTTTCATGATTGTAATAAGCGACGAGGCTGTGTTTTGTGATCGTTGCTATCTCCTCTCCCTCTCCCCCTCTCTCTCTCTGCCTCTCCTCCTCTCTCTCTCTACCTCTCCCCCTCTCTCTCTGCCTCTCCCCCTCTCTATCTGCCTCTCCCCCTCTCTCTCTGCCTCTCCCCCTCTCTCTCTGCCTCTCCCCCTCTCTCTCTCTGCCTCTCCCCCTCTCTCTCTCTGCCTCTCCCCCTCTCTCTCTCTCTGCCTCTCCCCCTCCCTCTCTGCCTCTCCCCCTCTCTCTCTGCCTCTCCCCCTCTCTCTCTGCCTCCCTCTCCGTTCCAGAGCCGCGCGTACGTTTGGCGAGAAATTCCAAGCCCAGCAAAGTGTTGTTGCTGCTTTCTTCATTGCCTCAATTTCTCCACCGCAATGTGCTGTCATCACAGGGCTACCGCACTCCCCTAATTAAATTGAACTCAATCCTTGCCGCAGCGAGAGTTCCGAAATGTGCTCGCAATTTGAGAGGAAGACTCATCCAAAAATAAATTTTTACTTTCCTCCATACTGCACACGTAGAACAGAAAAAGTTATCTAATGCAGTAACATAACACGGCAGAAAAATAGTACGTTTAGTAGTATTTTTTGGCAGAAAATTAGAACGAAACATAGGTCCCCGATTACGAAATATTTGTTCCTATAAAAAGTAAATTACATTCTTAACATATTGTGTAGTCATAAGCCACCTACTTCTCACCCTTAAAAGGCGAGAAAGTAAAAATAAGTGAATCAGAATTTAAAAAGGCAAAACATATTTTCTTACGGTATCGCGAACACACAGACGAAATGTTGAAAAATCGGCAAGGAATTGGCGGAATTGTCATACATTGGGAGAAGTAAACTTCATTTTCTCTTTCGTTTTACACTCGCTTTTTCAAACCTTAATTTTTTCTTACTCTAACGATAGTCTAAATAAATAGTCTGAATAAATGGTCTAAATAAATGGTCTGGCAATAGATCACCAACACTAATACTAAACATGGAATCAAAGAAAGATTATGGCCACTGCGTTTCATTGCGTTGTAGTCATAACGAATCCGGTTAATTCAAATGGATGAACCGGTCCTCGCCACTTCAGTTTTTGTAACTGGGACAGAACCTGAAGCTGTAGTACGAAAAAGTGCAAAAACAACAACGGAAAAGTTACATTGTGCTGGCCTATTTCAAAGCTTGCGAAGACTATGATACCAGTAGAACGGGAACTACCGCACGGAAATCGAGAGAAAAATGTTCTAAAATGTAAGATGTAGGTTTTGGCGTAATAATATACTAGAATTCGTAGAACAAAGTTTTAAAATACAAATTTTTGTAATCTTTAATTTAGAAGCTAAAATTGATTGTATCATTACTCTCATGTTTCCAATATTCACATTTTTTGCCAAAATACTACCTATGCTGAAAAACCCTTGCTCCCCTGGGATATCTGAAGGATTTAAGCAGACTCATAACGATATGAGTGGTCTTACAAGCTAGCCAATATATTCAGAACCGCATGTATGAATTGCAATGAGATCTTTTCATGCATGACCTTGATGGCATAGGCGTCAGCAGTCAGGTGCACTAAACAAAGAATTATCGCTCGACGAAGTGAATAAAACATAAATATAAATACTTTTAAAAATAGCCAGAATATTTACTTTATAAAACCTGAGGGTAAATTGAAAGCTTAAGACCATTTTAAAGAAATCGTGAAACTAATATCCCATTACATATCTCTACCTCACTTCAAACTCCTTAATACTTCACATTTCCTATAAATTAAGTCGAAGGTTTGAAAATAGTTAATTGTTCGTGTTATGTTCAGGTTTCTAGGCCTTTACAAAATCCATAATCAAAATCGTATCATAAAAACAAGCCAGTTAAACCTACACCAAGGCAAAAATACAAAGTTCAAACCACAGTCGTAGAACACAGAAGATAGCACACCACAGCTCACCAACAATTCGACAGAATCACCAACCCACAGCGCCATTTCAATTTAGACAGTAAACAATGATCACGTCACTCTCTCTCCCAACTCAATTACCGTACTCTATGCCGTGTGGTTTCCTGACCTTATACCCCCCCCTCCCGGCGAAGAGTCATCACGGTATCTCGCGGTTCGCTCCTAGTCAACAAACTAGCCTTCGATGCTCTTGCTTTGGTTCATCTCCCGCCGCTTACTCGCCGTCTGCGAACAACTTAAGCGTAGACCTCTTCACCACGCGCTCACTGTTGAACTTTCCAAACGCCTAGAACGCTTTGAATTCAGCAAAGGACGACTTAACCGTTAAGATAATTCTTGATGCAATGAGGAATCAATAAGTATTGCTACCTCTCATTGGTTACCTACTCTTTTCTTACGTTTTTTACTCGGTCGTATACGTACGTACAAAAATATACGGGGTAATATAAGCAGTATAGAAAAAGCTAAGTAAAGCTGCAGAAAATCGATTTCGAGATTTCAACGGAAATTCACTTTTTGGAAATACACCTGGTACAAGAAGAATTAGTTTTTTTTAAACGTCCGTTTGTCCGTCCGTGAACAATTTTAGCGTTGGAAATTCCAAAATTAATATTTCCCAGTCAATGTGAACTGCATCAAAACATGCGATTTTGAAATTTTTTTTTAATTTTGGGGATGCTTTATATCAAGTCCCTGAGGCATTTTCAAAATTTTCACAAAAATTGCAACAAATTTTTACTTTCTCGTCCTTACGAAGGTACTCACGAAGCTAGTAAGAAGAGAAAGTTATGTAATCGTGCGCCGGAAAACTGCGAATTTTCGACAGAAAAACTCTTATTGCTGAGCTCTAGTAACGAAAAAGTGGTTCAATCTTGTTGATATTTTTTTTTTAAAAATCCAATAACACATGATAAAACCATAATCCGTGTTTTGTGGGTACTTGACACCGAAAAATCAAATGTCGGCAAAACGTGTATGTGCGTCTGTCTGTGAACAACGCTAGTGGCTAAACTGTTCAGCCGACTTTCTCCAAAATTGATATTCCGCAATCGATCTGCCTGATGCCGCGGAGCCTGGAGTTTGAAACCGATAATTTTAATTTTGGGTGGTACTTCACATGAAGCCCCTGGGACATTTTGAAAATTTTCCTCAAAAATGGCAACAAATATGTTGATAATACTTTGTCTTAGGATAGCGTAAAGGTCACTTATGATAATGGTGCAGATTTCATGTTAGTTAAAATCACAAATTTTTGGAGAATTGCAAAAGTGCAATTTTTTGGGGCGTTTTCCTCCAGCTATAACATTGAAGGTAGAGATTATTTCATTTTCTTTTTTTTTCTTCTTCAAAATATTAGTAATATAGTGATATGAGTAATAATTTGACGCGAAATACAGGTATATGCGATTTTTTTAAATTAACTTTTTTTCTCAAAACCCACTCCAAATTTTTTTTTGAAAATGTTTTCAACGTATAGAAAAAGGGATCCTTAAAATAATGGCGTGGATCTAAATTTCATTGACTTGCTGAATTTTTTTAAATTGCAAATTTAGAAATAATGCGAAAAAGTATGTGCTTTTTGAATACTACTAGTTTCTTTACATTTCTTGTTATAATAGAGTAAAATACTCTACAATACATATAATAGGTGGCATAAGTCCTATTTTCTTTGTTGACCCTAAATTTTAAAAACTTAGGAAAGTTTAAAATTGTTTTATCCCCTTGTACAACTACATTATGCAAGACTGTTTCTTCTATTAATGCATTTGTTCTCAACGAGTAGTTTTTTTAACTAGTCATTTACAACTTCCTGAAAATATTAGTAATTTTCGTGCCATTTTGCGTGAAGTATTGTCAATAATAAAAAACAAGTTTTCTCAACAACCACTCCAACTCTTCTCTTTAACCTTTTTGTTCGGATAGTATGAAATGCATTGAATAAGGTGACGAACATTTTGATGCATTGACATTGAGATATATATTTTGATTTATTATCTAGAGTTTTAAAATCACATTCAAATATAATTCTTTTAAAAATTTGTCTCGTCATTAAAATTTAAATAGCGTGTTTGTTAAATAAATTGTTGACATGTAATATTAATTATGTAATTACAAATGGTATCTTACGAAATTTCTCGAAAAGTTAAAGAGTTTTCTAAGATAATAAGTTTAAAACTTTCAGAAGCGTTCAGATATTTTCTCAAAACAATTTCAAATTTTTCAATGAAAACGGTTGTACAGAACTAATAATAATAATAATAATAATAATAATAATAATAATAATAATAATAATAATAATAATAATAATAATAATAATAATAATAATGTCTTTATTAATGGCGAGGCTCAGGCCATAGGGCCTGCTCTTCCGCCTAACCACAAACTAGGATGTACTCTTATAAAATATTCTAAATGTAGTCATATTTCAATCCTACTATTAAGGTGCCGAAAATTGAGAAAATGTAAAAAATATATATTCAGGTGCGGATAGATTGCAATTGGAAAGATGGTGGGAGCAAACCCGAAAAGCTAGCCGAGACTAAACAGATAGGGAAATTAATAAGTACGAGAAAATATGTCACATATGTCATCCGTCATCCTGGTTTAGAGAAACTTGTGATGCTATATCAGCACGTGCTTTTTCGCGTCAGTAAGGGTTACGTAACATAATAACATCGAAAATTCTTCGAAAATGATACCTGCGTCATTCTTTTAAGCGTCCTTTACGTTAATCTAAAACAATGTTTAATTCAAAAAAAAATGGAGCCGTTTTGAGAAAATATTTTTGAGACCATGTACCCCCCCCCCCTCAAAAATCAAAATATCCGTTTCAATCTCGGAGGGAGTCGAGTTCCTTTAAATCGATCTAGGTATATCAATTTTGGAGAAAATCGGCTGAACAGTTTTATTGCTGACGTTGAACACGGACGGACGGACGGACAAAGGTTTTTCTACCAATCGAAATCAAGTACCCAGAAAAGATGGATTCTGGATACACAATATATTAGAGAACGTAATTTACTACATACACAGAAACAAGATTTATTTAGTTTAGTCAGGGTCGGCGATAAGAGTTTTTCAATCGATAAATGGTTTTCTTCCCGTAACATTAGAATACTTTCTGTATACTGCGTAAGAAGTACGTGAGAAAGAAAAAAACATACTTCTGCTTCGACGTATTTTGAAATGTAGTATGTCTCATAAGACATTTATGGATGAAGAGATATTATACACTGGTGTTTGTGAAAATTGCAACACCCAGAAGGAATGATTGGAATCTCTTAAAAATCGGTGGATGTGTAGAACAGTGTATCCATAAGGAGTGATTAAATTTGCATGTAGAGGGTGAGCACGATTGCCTAGTAGCGTCCTCGTTTATGTGACAGGACAGATCAGTACTATGTCACACTCAGTCGTGTAGAGCCGTCAAACGAAGTGGAATCGTGCAGGCGAGTGTCGATATGCCTCGACATCGTCAAAGGCCGCAATATCAGCGTCTGACGAAGTTCGAACAGGGCAGAATGATCGTTCTCCAAAAAGCGGGTTTTTCGTACCGTAACATTGCCGCTCGGGGACGGCACGCGCTGCTTCGACAGTGATGCGTGTGTGGAACCAATGGATAGAGAAGGGTCGAACGCAGCAACGAGCGGGACCACACAATGTGACTAAAGAGCGAGATGACCGCCATCTTGACCGCATGGCCGTAACCGACAAAACGGCGTCATCCACAGTGTTGACTCGACTTTAGAGCACTGCAATGGGTGTAGTCATGTTTGCGTTGACGGTTCGACTACCGAGGCCGTCAGCTGAGGGCAGGGCTGGTGACACGCATACCACTACGTCGGATTCTGTTGACCAGAAATCACCAACACCTTAGAGAGCAATGAGCACGTGAACGTGTTCGCTGTTGTGCTGATTCACAAAATGTAATGTTTTCAGACACTTCTCTGCTTCAGCGATGGCGTTCGATGTCGTTCAATCTCTGCTACAGCGATGGCCGCGAAGGTGTTCGATGCTTGCGTGTGATCGCAATCCGTCAGCCTGCATTGTTCCGCGCAATAGCGGACGAACGCCACATGCGATGGTTCGGGGCGCCATTGGCTACAATGTGCGATCTCACCTCATGCGTATGGAGAGCAACCTGAACCGCAACATCAGAAAGATTTTAGAGCCCGAGGTACTGCCCCTCCTGCAAGCAGCTCCATTGGCCATAATTCAGCAGGACCGCGTATGGCGAGGAATGTGCAAGTTTTCTGCGAAGAACGACGGGTACCACAGCTTCCCTGGCCAGCACGTTCGCCTGACATGTCGCCCATCAAACATGTCTGGGATATGATTGTTGGAAACGTGTTCGTTCCGGTCTTCCAACAGGCTCTGTCGATGCTTTGTGGTCACGAATAGAAACCGCGTGGAGGTGCGTTCCCCAGCAGCACAACCGGGGAGTCTTTGAATCCATGCCTCGACATGAAGAGGCTCTGTTGGCAGCGCGTGGTGGCTTCACACTTTACTACATACGGCCAAAATGCAGGTACAGTTCTGTAATTCTAATCATTTTTGTATATTGTGATCTTCCTAATCTGTGGAAGAGATTTCTTTGCAATAGCATGTCTCCTTGGTGTTGCAATTTCCACAAACACCAGTGGAATCATGGAATCACTAATTACGAAAATCGTTGGGAGATCAAGGGGTGAATCGGAAGAAACGAAATTAATTTGAGGATTACAGTTAAAATTTCGTATTGCCCTCAAAACGCCAGGTATTTTTGTGGAAATTCACTATTCGTGTGAGAAAGATGGAGAGATGTGTTGATTTCCACAGCACCGTTTCCTGCAGGAATTTCTCGCGGTTGCAACGGGTCCTGGAAGCGGCCTCGGCAGTTCACTAACCGAGGGGGTCTCCGGACTGTCGCATCTCGTGCGGGTCGACCATCGCAGCGGCCGTCGACGGCCGTCGCTTCGCGTTACGAACCACGTAACAGATATTCCCACCTTTGCGTGCGTAACTTCCCACAGCGACGGATGGTTATCGTTCATTCCACTGTCACTTTTTCACTTAACGGTTACTAACTTCTTCTACGCCTCATTGCTCAAGGGCAATGACTCGTCGACGCAAAAACCGCTGGTCAGAGATTTTTTTTCTCCGTGTTATCCTATCGCAGTGTGTTTCCATCTTCATTTTCCCTCGCACGAAGGTAGGCGAAATTCAATTTGGCGAATTAATGCTTCGCATTAATGGTTGGACGCGTGGGAAAGCCTGTGGAAGGTTCTTGCTCGATAAAACAAATTCATGAAACCAGCTCTTTGAGGAAATGCGATGCGATGGCAATAACTGGGGATGACGAACTGAAGAAGCGAAAATTAGATATCGTTGTGGAAGGTAAACAGCGGCTTGCAGCGAATACCCGTCTCTTTCACCAGTAAATGTGTTTGCTGTACTCGTGAATGAAAACTAGTATTTATACCACTTCACGCTTTATTGATTGGAAAGTGTTGCTACGCCTACGGCACAATTGTCTTCAAATAACTTCAGGTAGCGCAAAAAAGTTGCGGTGGTCACACAAACGAAAATACTTGGGTACTGCAAAGAAAACAAAACACTGGGGAGCGGCTTGAATCAGCATGGCTGCCGCCCCACATGTGGAGAAAGACCTCAAGAGTATGAATTCATACTAAACTAGTGGTTATAAAACAGCACGTACTTTTTCGCCCTTACTTTCATGCAAAATTACGGGAAAAGTATCCAATTTTCGAAAAATTGTTTTTGACCTTATTTCAACATCTATCTTTAAGGAACAGATTTCATTAAGGGAAAAAATATTTAAAATATTAGTTAAATGAAGACTCCGAAAAAATGTTGAACTTCTGCAATTTTCGGAAAATGAGAGTTTTCAACGAACATGAAACCTGTACCATTCTCTTAAACGTCATTCTCACTACACAACGACATAATTTATTCAAAAACGATGGAGCCATTTTTTTTTTAATTTTGAAAATGTCCCAGGGGCTTCATGTGAAGTACCCCCAAAAAATTAAAATTATCGGTTTCAAACTCCAGTGCCACAACATCAGCCAGATCAATTGCGGAATGTCCATTTTGGAGAAAATCAGTTGAACAGTTTAGTCGCTAGCATTGTTCACAGACAGACGCACATGCAGGTTTTTGCCGTCATTTGATTTTTCGGTATCGTTTCG
The DNA here is from genome assembly GCA_038098605.1 of Gryllus longicercus. Lineage (NCBI taxonomy): Eukaryota > Metazoa > Arthropoda > Insecta > Orthoptera > Gryllidae > Gryllus > Gryllus longicercus. The sequence continues at coordinate 398,287 of JAZDUA010000777.1, read as the reverse complement.
TTATTCGTTTTTCGCGCAGCATTACATAACTTGCTCTCTACTCCGTAGCGAGAAAGCAAAAGTAATCTACGCAGTTCGTACAAAAGTGTTTTAACGAAAACAAATACATCTCCAACTCTCCAAAAACACATAGTTATAGGAGCCGTCTACAATACCCAAGATCACTACGAAAAAGACTACTTGAATATCACAAGGAAATGAACGTCGAAAATCCGTCTCTCCTCCCAATGCGTCCACACCCCATTTCTCAGAGGTAACTCTTCCCTCCTCCCACTAACCTTGAGGCAAATAATCTACCTCATCCAACTGTAACTCCCGAATCAATTCTTCGGCCAATAATAGATAATCTGCTCCAAAAATATAACAGCCACCGAAAATTCTATACTGAGATTTAAAACTATATGGAAGATCAGGTTGTGCTATAGCCAATAATACATCCTCCACCGTCGAATCTTATAAATATCAAATTATTTTGCCATATATTCCTGTGAAGATTGGACAATCCAGAAATCTATTGAAATTAGTTCTCACTATGCTGATACATCGCCTATTGCCATCTTCACTGACTCCATTTCCTCGCTTAACGCCATAGAAAAGAGATATTCAACCAATTCACGTATCAGAACGTATCAAATCCCTAGTGAAAATGGAATCCAAATGTAACGGGTATGGCTCCCGTTACATAGGGGCATTGATGGTAATGAAAAAAGCAGATATGGCTGTTAAATCTGCAACAACGCTTCAAGTTTCAGAAAAACATTTCTATGGGACGCTGCTTGATGTTAAAAGAGAGTTTAATGGTCTCATAGTTATTGGAACTCATAGCTTCATAATTATAGAACAATGGAAATTCACATCGACAAAACTTCCTCTAATTAGAAAATAAGTCATTGAAGAAGCCTTCCCAAAATTGAACATCAGCAGAAGACATCAAACTCAAAATGTATCAATTAGACTTAAATAACCCTTTGTATAGCCTGTTCTAAACTAAAAAAAAATAAATATTCTGTGGTAGCTGATGACCTTGTTTTAGTGACCTAAAATAATTTTTTTTAGGAAACAAACACCGTATCGAAATTTTTTATGAAAAGCCATTTGTTGAATTTTGTGGATTTAGATCTTTCGTGAGATCAACCGCAATTCTGGAAAAATTCTGGTTGATGAGGCATGTCACTGTTGCCGGATCGTTTACTTCTCTGTCATTATCTTTTAAAACATTCTCTACAAGATTCCTAGTTGATGTATTTTTTACTACATTCCACATTGCTATTGTTTTGTTATTCGATTTCAAAATAACCTGATCGTGTTTCGTGATTTTAGCCTGCCTTATGACTTTTGTTAACAATGATTTGTGTTTTGGAAGTAGATGTGGAAATCATAAGATACGTTATGATGCTAAGAAATTTAAAAAATCTCCTACACTACCTTCTGTTCAACGAATTCAAGCATAAGTGATACTGAAGATATCACTGATCATGCTGACAGAATTAGTACTGAACATATGGCATCGAAATAAACATTGTCACAACCATCACCAAACAACCGAATAGGCCCTTCCTATGACTGTTGAGATGCCATTGGAAACTCGGACGGTATGACATACTAGGTTACACGAACTTTGTGTAGAAGGTTTGTCCAAGTTCATAAACATTACTATTATAGATTAGATTATCTCTACAATGGTGTATAGTAGAATTAAAGTTCATATTAGAATAACTGTACTTACTGAACTACTTCGGGGAAGCGCACCTCTCATCAGATTCACCCGAGAGAAAAATCGGAGATTTGAAGCCATCGGTTGGTACGAAAACTGTCCGAATGCATTCATCTGCGGCCAGTATAAGATAAATGACACCAATCATCTGTGCAATAATTACAAGCAGAATCATTGCAGATACCGAGCTGTCCATTTGCGGCTGGTCTCCATAAGACATTACCTAGATGCGTTCTTTCTCACCAGTGACAGGCAGGTCTGCCAATCATTGCTTTTGTGACAGTACAAAAGTTAATTTATGATATTTCTTCCTTCATACAGCTGATTGGCTACTGTTTAAGTTAGTGGTGGTATAATCGCGACAAGATTTATGATTCCAAAAGAATAGTACCTTTTTCAAGTAGGCTTCATTTTTTGTCATTTTTTCTTTCACAAAAACAATCCTTTCTCATTATACCCCATGAGAGGCATTGCAATTGTATACAATCGGACTGTTGTACAATATATACTTACTCATATGTGCATATTAATTTGTTATTCAAATATTCATAATAGAAATTTCTTTTACATTTTACACAATTCTTACACTAATAATATAATAGCATTAAGTGAATAATAAATAAAACTACAATCACTCTCCTTTTAATGTGAATATATCTGGCAAATAAATGAAAGGGTGCCAAGTCTTTTAAACAGAGGCATTTTAATATTTTGGGATATAAATATTTAGTTAAAAATTGAACTTCCAAGTTGTGAAGCTATTTTTTACAATTCATAAATTCATTATAAGTACTACATCATTAATAAGTTCATTTTATATTGAAGTTGAAATGTTATGTCTTATTTATTATGTTTCCGTAATTAAGTTCATCAAGAACTATAGGTGAAAAAAATATTTTGTTTACAAATAAGCTTCTTTTCTAAATGTGAAATACATATTTCTACTTCTTGATTTTATCTTGTGTTTTATTCACTTTTCTTTCAAGCTGGAACATATTTTGTTTTCTAACTTTTTATGAAAATTGATACCACCAATTTTTCCATCCACTACTGCCACTTTTGTACAACTACCCTAGAAACAAACAGAATGACCTTTTAATTATAGCTTCGAAATGGCTCATCATTAGTACCATTAGCAAACCATAGTATCTTTCAGTGATAAAGGAAGTCTGTAGTTAAATACAGTAGTATGTTCTGCAATGAGGTGAAAACTGAGATAAATTTACTTAACTGTACTTTCTGATTTGGGGTCAAGACAAACCAATTTTAATGTTAAAATGAGATAAACATCCATTATGCAATATCTATAGTTTAAAACATAAAAAGTCATTTTTAAGAATTCCAAATATTCTTGCCCAATCTGGTGACAAAATTAAGGTTATGTGCTTGCTAGTTCAGGAAAAAGGTAAGTAGTATTTGATAATGAGCAATACTGAAATTTGTTCAGGTATAATTTTTATTTACAATTTCCACACATATCCACTGATACATGACAAAGTATTTTGCTTCCACCAACACCCACAGGTCAATGCTTCACTTTATCCACATTATTTTAGAGCAGGAGTGAATACACTTTACAGGAAATTGGTCTTATGGCAGCTAAACTACTATTCTTGTATCTCCTTATAAAAAACAAGTATTTGTGATTGTGAAAAAGCTGGTCTGCCATTTAGTCAACTTTTTAGAATTTCAATAATTTACAATTTGTTTTCTCAAGATAAACACAAAAGATGAAGGCCACATTAAAAGCAACTTTTCCAAAACCACAAACTATATATTTCAAACATACTCTAAAACTGATCTGGATGAATGTACCAGAAAGATCAACAATATACGAGACAGTCTTAGTTTCTTGTTGCTATCACAGCTGTCAATGTATCATTTTTTTCTTTAAAAAACTTAAAATTATAAAACACCTAACCACATCTGACTTCAGGTGGAAACATTATATACAATCATATGTACAATATAAATTTCAAAATAAATACAATACATACAAATCAAAATTATCAGGATTGCAGATTATTGCATTTTTTTAAAAATCTCTTTTACTCACAGTACAAAATTTGTTACTAAACAAGTTAACAGATTTGTCCTTCCTGACTTTTCAACACATTATGCCAATATATATTTAAGTAATATAAACATAGCATTTCTTTAAAAAATATATTGCATCTCTACCAGAAAAAAGTTTTTATGAATCTACCAGAAAAGAAAAGCCCGTAAGAACATAATACTGCTAAGCAGATTTTGCTTTTCCATCAATATAACGGTTTTACATTGTTATACAATTGCAAACAATAAGAAAAAGAATTTATACAGCAGCTTTGTAGAACAAAAGAATATCTACCATGAAAATAACATTTACATTTATGTAAATCACATATACAAGCAACAAAGGCAATGGAACAGAATGGTCAATGGTAACAAAATAAAATATAACTCACATTGAATATAACAAAAACAACTAAAATAAAAATAAAATTTAAATTCAACAAAAAATACAACAGCTAAGAAACGGAAGAAATGCATCAAGGGGAACACTCAAACACATTCAAATGCACTGACCTTAACACCAAAAAATGTATCAAGTTACTTCTTAGTAGGCCTGGTAATTTGCCACCACCTACATAACCCACAGTAATAAAATAAAAAGCCCTTTAGGTACACTTGTAAAGGTCAACACACTGCATCTTCTAAGCAGCCAGGCTCTGGCACTGTGCCACGTGCAGTGCATGGCACAGACTCCACTCTGTTGTTCTTGGATCTCGAAATAGCTCTCCTCTCGCTCACCACACTACACTTCAGCTAGCACTGCTAGAGGAGCACACCACTAAAACTTTAGTGAACAAAGGAGGTGATGCACATTCCCAAACACCCACCTGTTCATGAGTGGAAAATTTCAACAATGAAAACGATCTTTAGTAACAGATGAGTTAAGTTGATATCCTCAGCATTTGACAATTTGTTATTTCAAGAAGTCCATAATAATTATTAAAAATACTGTGATTTGAGAAGGCAGAAAATAACTTTTTTTCAGAGTAACATATGATTAATACTGAATTATTCAACTCATTATTAAAAATTAGCCAATTTCCTCATATTCTGAAAATTATTCTTCCAAAACAGAAGAGAAATGAAGTAGTAAATAATGTTTCTCAACAAATTCCTAGTTGATACCATCAATTCTAATAAAATGAAATCATTGAAATGTAATTAAATATTTTAAGCAAAAGGATATCAAAATTAATTCAAAATGAAAGAAGATGAATGCATGTAACAATTAAATATATGATGGAAACACAAAAACATGTAAATTTTTAAGAGAACAGATCCTTCTAGTTTTGCTTTGCCACAGTGATGAAGTGAATTCTGTTTGTACCACAGCACAAAATGAACTTGCTGTCAATTCTTCTTCCCTCAAAAGTGGAACACATGTATTCTTGCACCCACACAGGCACTCCTACACGTATCAGTGCTATAGCAGAGGTCATCCCTGTTGCACTCCAGGTCCGTGTAATTCAATAAAGCTTTCCAGAGACTGGGGTACTTGACCCTGATAGGTTAAGTTGTAAGTCTTCACAGCTTTAGCAGCCATACACTTTAAACTGAGTTTGGTTTGAGTTCTTAGTATTATCTCTGCTACACCTGCAAAATAATATCCTTTCATGAAATTCATTACCATATTTATAGAATAAAAGAAAGGAAAAGAATAAATAAGAACCTGTTGTTGCAGCCTGAAATGGTGTTTCACCCTGCATATTCACCGTGTCCATGTGGGCCCCTGCCTCTGTTAATTCCATGATTATGGAATGCAAAGTCAAGAAGTCACTGTAATATTGAAATTAATTAACAATGTTAGTACAATATTTTTAAAGAACGATAAAAGAGCAAGAAAATAATAGAATAATAAATTGTACCTGATTGGTTTCTGATAACTAACAATGATATGCAATGGAGTATTTCTATTTTGATCCATGGCATTTACATCAGCACCACATTGAATCAAAAGCTTTGATGTTGTAGCACATGGAAATCTAAAAACATATTTAAAAGCACGTAAACTTGAATCATTCATAATGTGTCTTAATTTTAACTAATTATTTTCCCTTACTTGCACACATCATTTGTATGAAAATCATCAACTGGAGTTTCTGCATTTACACATAAATGCAGTAAAGTTTGACCATCTCGCATTTTCAATTGTAGCTGGTTTAATCGGAAGACTAATTGATGAACACGAAACTCTTCTTTCTTTGTACAAAATTTCATCAATTTTGTTATAATAACTAGTATATACAGCACAGTTGTAATATTACTCTCCATCTCTTCCTACAAATTAACATCAACAAGAAACAACACATCAATAGGCATAAAATGTTAATTAATTTCTCAAAAACGTGACATCAGTTGCATTTAACCATACCATTATTTGTTCAACATCATCTTTTGAACTGGGATTGGCAATTTTCTCCTTATTCCTTTCTAATTCCAGAACACACGCAGCTAAAACATCTTCAACATGTGAAAATGTCAAATCTACTCCCACATGTATCATCTGAGAAAACACCTGAAGAAAAAAATATTAAAACATACATCTGTAATTACAGTGCCAAATAAATCACAAGGCCACATTACATAGTTCTAACCTGTGCAAATCGAAGAAGATCCTTTGCCACAGTTACTTTATTTTGTTGCCGTAATCGCAGAGCATGGAGCCAAAGCTCTATACACCTATCAAACCTAGCATTGTCTGCAAAGACAGCTCCACGAAATATCACAGGATGAGGAACTTCAGGATTGTGGGTTCCAAGAATACGCTCTCTGATCGACAAAGATTCCATATGGAGAGCATTTTGATTGCGCTGAATGCCTTCAAGTTCTTCTAATGTTTGACATTCTACCCAGTTCTCGTACGCAGCAACAGGTCTTGCAAGTTCTTTGAGAATAAGATCCTCTGGATCACTGTACCTAAAATTTTATGATAAAATATTACTTCTATTAAAAAAAAAAATTTTTTTAAATTGGCAAGTGAATTTTAATTACCTCATTTCCATGGTACGGTGCAAATATTGATAGGCAAGATCTAGGCAATAATTGTCCTTGTCATTGGCAAATGATGCTCCTAGTAGTTCAAGAGCTTCTATCTTTTCCTTACGGGAGACTTCTGGACGGGTCACTAAATACTCCACTACATCTGCTCGTGTTCTCTCCGCGGCAGCGATTAATGGACTCATACCTAACAGAAAATAATAATTTAAAACATTGGATTTCAAGAAATGTTGTATTAAGACAAACACTGAATATTGTACCGTTTTCATTTTTTGTTATAGTGGCACCGTATTCTAAGAGTTCTTTCACAATAGCCACATGTCCACATTCAGCAGCAAAATGTAATGCTGTTGCACCACAGTGTGCCTTTTCATCAGGGTTTGCACCTTTCTCCAACAGAAAACTAACCACATCTAAGTGACCTTTGTAAGCAGCAATCATCAAGCAAGTATTATTGTATTTGTTTGCAATATGAATATCTGCTCCATGTTCAGTCAGGTACATAACAATATCAAGACGTCCATCAAAACAGGCAGCACGCAACGGAGTGGAATTTGTTTTAGTTGGATGATTGACATTAGCACCAGCCTTCACTAAAGTTTTCACTACATCTAAATGTCCAGCACCTACAAGTTATTGCAAAAAAATATGAGAGAAAGTACACTCTTTTCAATATGATATAGTCATATAGAAATTTTCTAATCTTATCACTGAGTTCTAATCAACAATTATGTTAATTTGTAATACATACCTGCTGCACACCACAAGGCACTCGCACCTTCGATAACATATCCATCGAATTTCACTGTCCCTTCCTGTTCAATATCAGGTTTAAATTTTGATATTAACATAACAACAACTTTCTCATGGCCATGTCTAGCTGCTACAATGAGAGGGGTGCACTTCTGCCCATCATCTTCCATCACTTGCTGCAAGTAACCACATGAACAACCTTACTTTTCAATAATCAAAATATGAGCAATATCACATTATTAACAGAAGACGTGAAAGACCACTATAAGTAAACTATGTTGTTCATTTCCAGCATTAGTAAGAAATCCACTGCCAGATTCAGGGTCCATCCACACACCACCACTTCACAAAATAATTACCGAAAACTTTAACTGCATTATGTAGCACCACACTTTGAGATATTCATAAAGCCACCATAAGAAAATTTTCACTACTTTTAGCAGCCACATATGAGCACTTCCAGAACAAATGGTTCATCTAGCAATACTGCATCAAATTTCTCCTGCAGCATCCCAGCCCTACCACCCAAGCCACACCTGCACAGGTGAAAGTTGTCTCAGGCGGGAGTGAACCAGTCACCAATTTCACTTTTGCTTGTGTGAAAGTAAAATGATCTTGTAGTCTCTGCTTACTTCTAACTCGTCATCCAAGCGCAACACACGAGTATAACAGAGCTTGTCCTTCATTAATTTTTCCCATAACCTAACTTATGATCACAAGATCTTCAGCAAATTTTATCTATACCTTCGCGTCAAGCTTGTCGAAATATTATACTTTACCGCAATACTAGGGCCCACTTCTTATGTCACCCATGGAAAATCTGGTCTGAAGTTAAACTTATTTGAATGAATCACACTTCAAAAATGGAGAGTTAGTGACAGGAAATTACTTACTTGATTAAGAACCTCCAGAGCGTCTCTGTTTGATTTCTCCGAAAGAAGTGCATAGAGAGTGAGAGGCATTCCATCACGAGCAGCATAATACACTCTGTTTTTTAATGATTGACTTAACTCAAAAACTGTGTTGGCGGGGTAATTTACATCAATTTCCTCTACTTCTGTCATTTTCAATACACCAAAAGTGATCAAGTTCTCGCAACAAATAAAAATATCACCATAGTTCGTATACGAATGTCACAGGCTGGAATCGATGTGCTAAATCAATCAATTAATTAATTTCGAACAGTAATTGAAACAAAAAAAAGTTACTTTCTTGCCGCAAACACGCGCACACTCCGAGCACTTCGCTGCACTACACGACGAGTCGCTGCCGCCAGAGAGAACACAACTAATTTCCAGACTCTTGCCGCTCTTTGTGCTAAATCACGAGTTGTCACCAATTTATAAACGCAAACCTTCAGCCTCCACTGAGCCTCACACTGCCTGCCAACTGGCAGTAAGTTCCACTTGGTTTGGTCCCACTCTTCGTGATCGTGGGCACCCTTGCTCAGAACGTGCATACGAACCATACAACCCATACAAACGCGTTTGCGTGACGCTGCGCCTTGTTCGCTGTTGACAACACAACGTTCCGGAAACGCCAGGAAGCACTCACGAAGTATTTTTGGGCCTCGTTCACACATGCCTTTTGGATGACAAGTTTCGGTTGATTTCAACGAGTCGGATATGAAATTTTGCGTAAAATAATTTATGTGATTCCATTTCCCACATAACCTCGCCAAAACCTTACATTTGCGTGGATTTGCTTAATTTTGCACTGCCAACTGTACACGGAAAGTTGTGTCAGTGAAATTTACGATGAAATAACCCAACAATGTAGGGGAAACGGTACAACAATTAATGAAAAATTTGGTAATAAACTGATTTGTACGTGTACGACACACAAGTTGCACGCCCTTTTCCAAATCTTGTTAACAGAACTATAGGAATGAAAGTTAAAATACCTTTTTTCATTGATAATGGTTTTAAGTTGATTAATTTATTTATTTCTGAACTGAATGCTCCATAATATTTTATCAAGCACTCAGAAGGCTTAGTTACTACAGTAAGCATTAAGTACTGCAGTACCCCACATTAAGAAACATTCCCATGTCTCATTTTTGGTACCTATTAAAAAAATGCCATTGGTAAGATTTATTATTATACACATTGCTTTCTCATTCACATTATACACATTGTTTCTCTCTCTATTTACTTCATATTTATTGAGCTTTAAGAGCCCTTCAACAACCCATATCATTTAGACCCACAAATTATGATCTAATGAGTAAAGCGATTATAAAAATAGTGAATACAGCAATGATGATGGAGCACTGTGGAATGAAAGGCAGAGGAAATGAGAGAACTTAAGAAAAGTTGCTGAGAGCCTGTTTTGTCAATCACAAATCCACATTGTTTGGCTTGGGACCCAGCAGAGAAAAGTGTGCAATAGCCATTATGCCACAAGCCCTCTACACACACTCAGTTAACTGTACCATTTAAGTGTTCAAAACTTAAACGATTGAATAAACATTTTCTGCTCAGAGGTAGTAACGAAATCATAGAAAACAATTCACAGCTTTAAAAACAAACTGTCTCTTCATATTCATTCATATTTATTCTTGAGTTTATTGAGACTCCTTCCCCTTTCTTAACCTAATGCCATAAAATGGATACATTATGTATTAATACAATTCAAAATCACATTTTTAGTAAATGAGAGCTCCCCCTCCCATTTTCTTTGACCGTCCCCCTCTTTCTAATATAAAAGTACATGCAAATAAAATGAATCAATATTTAAAATAATATTTGCAATTAACAGTACTAAATGAGATTCAGCCAAACTTTCAAACTTCAGTTTACAGTACTTGTTAATAATGTCATCAAAATCAATTTTCCTTAAAATATCAGATTTTATGCAAAGGTCACTCAACATATGTAGTTATTCCTGCCACATAATAGGCCTTGATTCATTTGAAATCCAAAAAAGGACTTTCACAAAAAATATCAATGTGATTTTTGTGTGTATCTGTAGTACACCTACAGTGGCTAATAAGAAGTATTTGGGGCGTGGTCATGATTTTTTTTCATATTTTATCAATTATCAAAAATTATCTAATGATATTCTTTGACATGCAGGATATTTCATAATATTCTGAGTATAATTTATAGTCTGGACATTAAAATATACCTAAAATATACTCATAATATCAGAGATGATCTTCTATATCTAACGATATTTATTATTATTTATTTTAAAATAATTCTGTATATATAACTTAGAATAATAGATATCATTCCCAATCAACTTCCTTATTTTAACAATTATCTTGCTTTGTACATTTGTTATTTTATGTATTCTTTCTTGAAAATGTACATTCCCATTTTTTCTATTTTGCTCAAGTTCTTTTTTTATTAAATTCATAAATAATATTCTGTAATAGACAACATTTTAATTGTAATTTAAAAAACTTGATATTTTTGTAGGGCTGAAGATGGTCACAGTGCAACCGAAACAGCTTGGGGAAAAATAAACACTTAATACAAAACAATGCCTCATATCTACTTTGTAATTTTAATAATGCATTAAAAATAATTGAATGATAATCTGCCATTATTTGTTAATTATTTCATTTTGGAGATGAACTACTATTCAGTTGCTTTGTTTCGGGAGTTGCAATTGACGCAAGGATATCCATACATCATTAGGTTATAGTGAAGATAAGAGAGTTTTTCGAGTTCAAAAATTAATTTTTAAATTAGAGTTAAGATGGGTGAGTGAATATAAACACGATTTATATATGAAGTAGTATGTTTTTAAGTAAAAGTAGATAGCAGGATATCCCACATTCAGGCACTACAACATACAAGTACAGTTCTTGGTAAATATAAATCATTTTAATTACATTTTCATGAACATGTTCACTTGTTCATACAATGAATAGTGATTGTATTGTTCCAGACTGTTTAAATCTCTTTGAATTTATCAGTTTTGGAGAATAAGAACTGAAACAAATTTCAAAATTTTCGATTTTCTATACGCTGCATAAGTACCATCCTGTTGAAACTTTTCAACAGCTCTTCCTTTTGTCTGATATAATTGCAAGGGTTCAACTAGATACCATTACCCTTTTATATATTATTTTGAAAGCTTGTTTCAATATAGATAATAATACTGAGGTGCTGGGCCATAATATATATTGTGAATTTGTAAATCTTATACTCGCTACCAATCTGCTCAATAGAAATATTTCATCTTGAAACTGATTCTCTAGTTTTTTTCATATTTAATTTGTATTAAGGTAGACTTCCCTCACATGATTCTTCTCTCTCTCAAATGATGACAGTTTCTAAATATTATTGGCATAAAATTAATTGCATCTGTCAGATTGTTTTGTTACAATGATCATATCACAAAATAATTACTAGATTCATAACTACTGATCTCTCATGCCAAGTATTTTGTGAAAGGAAAGAAAATTTGATTGAGACATCTCCTGTATTATTTTTTGAATATCTAATTCAATTAAAGAAAATCATAGCTGTTCATTGTAATTACTGTTGGGTGCCCCAAGATTTTGGGGTTCTTGTTTTGATACAGTACGAGTAGAAATTTAACTGGAGAATGAGAAAACAAGTTCAACAGTTAAACACCAAACTAAAACACATCAAAAGTTAAGAATTTTTAATGTCAAGAAAAATATCTGACTTTCCCCCCCCCCCTTTTTAGCGGACATCTATCATACAGAACTTCAGCTATTTTGAAAGGAAATTATGGAAAGGACAGATTGTCGTGAACTAAGAAGCAACATCTCATACATTTATGAAACAAAGTGTGAAAAAATTGGGATGAATTGTAATTTGATTAGCTCTTCCATTATATACACATTCATAGGGTAGGGTGAAGGAAGGTGAAGATTGGTAGATTCACATGTGACCTCATTTATTGGGAGACATGACATTGGGCAGATGTAGCCCAAAGTATGTTAATGATGGCAATGTACAGTACAAAGATGCCAAAGATGCATGCCTCAATGTTAATTGTGGAAGTCAATGACCAGAAAGGAGCCCATTGACTGGCGATTATAGCACGCTAAACCATAATGTGACATTCAAAGAAAGGTGCAGGAGTGAGATATTGTAACAGAAAGATAGATAAAAATTAATGATATTTTATCCTTGTTGTATCTGTGACACTATATACAATATTTTAACTGCACATAGTGCAATCATATTAAAGTCAGAAACTAATGTAAGCTTTTGGTAATTTGTTCAAGTAACTAGATAGCTTGGAACAAAAAATTCAATTTTGAATATGTATTACAATCATTTTATTAATCATTAAAATATAAATATTTACATAATACATGCATTTATAAAACACCGATAGTATTTACAATAGGGAACTTGTGATGTCAAATATCAGTCTGCTTCTTGGATGCATCCTTCTACTAATTCTCGAAGATTAGGGTTTTCCATCGCTGCAGCAATCCTTTCCTTGTCATTGATTTGCTTGTTAACTACAATAAAAGAATTCAGTGTTATTACGTATAATAAAAAAAAGGGAGGAAATATACTTGATCACTGACAATGACAATAATAAAATACACATAAAGGCAACCAGAGAAATGTCTGTTGACGGGTGGTCCCCATAGATTGACGACAATCAAATCATACAAATGTGGATCATAAACAATTGATAAAATACAAAATAAAGTGTTTCATGGTTGGATGTGGCCACATAAAATAATATTTTAAAACTCACTGGTGTAAAATATTTGTATAGTATTAACATAAATCATAATTGTTGGTACACTATGTTCTCAAGGGATTGGAAGCAAACTTTTTCACTGGTCCTAAACTCAACTTCAATTAACAATAAAATATTTTTTTTATTCACAATCAATAGGATAACCTTACATATATTTTCACTCCATAAGTATCATGTCCAAAACAAAAAACTTATTATAAAAATATCTATCAATCTTAAAACACCTCTTCGAAAACAATTATTGAGTTAGACAAAACTGCATTCAATAACCAATATCTTGTTACCCCTCATTTTATTTCAAAACAAGTTACTTACTCTCATCTTCAGTTGAATGGGCTCCTTTCTTTATATAGATATCCAGTTTAAATTTTTCTGCCAAGCATCTCTCCAATTTTATTCTTATACAAAGGCCAATCAAAGTTGCCAATGAGCAATGTGGAACAGTTGGGTTGAATTCAACTCTTATTGCCACCCAGTTGTTCTGATCTGGTTGATGAACCTTTGAAAAAGAAAACATTTGATAATATGATATTTCTGATATAAACACAATAAATACCCCCCCCCCCCTGCAAAAAAATTACATTAAATGTTTAAAAGGATGAGCAATTGCAGCAAAAGAGAATGAAATAAGACATCACAGAAACCCATCTTTACAACAATCGGCAAATCAGACTCTCACTACATTTCAATATGTGATTTTGAAATTTGAATACGGACACCATTACTACATACAACAAGAAAATTGTTGGACAACTGTAACCTTTCTTTACCAATGTATCGTTAGATTTTTAACTGACAATTTGAATAAGCAAAATTTTTAAATGCTATACGTCACTTACAAAAACACCTTCTTCGTACACTACATGAAGATCTTCTAAAGATGCAGGTTTCTCTGGATCTTTAATAGTGCGAATGATATCTGAAAATATATAATTATTTTATATGTGGTTACTGAGGTTTTTAATGGAGTCAGTAACAATGGAGTCTTTAATCTACTGAGAAGATAAAGATTAATAACCCCACCATAAATATATTCCTTCAATTCTTCACAATTTTTTTCATTTCCATTATATGCATCCAATGTTGAAGCTTCAACTGAACGCTCAACGACTTGTTCTTCACCTTTCACGACACCTAGAAGTGACTTTGACTTCTGTAATAGCGATTGCAACATGGTTTTCTAATTTTTAACGCCTGCTGTCTTAGGTAAACTTCGATTCTCTGAGTTCCTCGCTGCTGACACAATTAATAATCCCATTTAAAATGAGCTTCTGAATGTTGCCTACGAAAGAGAAAGTAGAAATGACGTGGAAATTACAAAGTATACGAGTGCGAAGTGCAATCGGCAAATTGAAATTTGTTCGTTGCTACTGTCTTTACCATATCACCATCAAATTTCTCCATTGATTTAGAACCGTTCAATGTTCCCAAAAATTGTCATTTTGCACTCCAATATTTAGTTACATTTTAACTGAAGTTTAAAAGATGCAGCCAACTTTCTCCATGGGCAACTCTCTGCCTGCCCCCTGTTCTATTATACTCTCTGGTTCTGCGTGTTCTGCCTAGAGGACGTTCCCATTCCACCGATTCGATTCCAGAATCGATGCTTTCGATTCCTGTGGAATCAGTAGGGATTCGGGAGTTTGTGTCACCTCGAACGGTAGAGCACTATCGATCTTCTGCTCTTGTATAAGTTTTGCACCATTTTAGCACATCTGCGCATGCGCAAGAGATCGATAGTAGGTGCTGACGCTATGGCGTGCACAAACTTCCTAGTAGAGTGCGCTACCGACAATCTGTCGATTCCCGCACTTTCGATTAATTGCTTACGTGAGGAAAAATGGACTGAAAATAATGTTTTGATTTGCAAGGTTTACAGGTTGTGTCCGTTTTGTGATTTATAGTACCGCTGTATTGAATAAATGCTATCAAGAAAATGTGTAGTCGGTGTTAAAGTGTCCACGACAAATATCAGTTACAAAATAAGTCTTGTTTAAGTTGTTTAGCAAACTCACAAAATCAGTGAACGTGAAAAGTGAGGTTAATAATTCGTCTTCCGTGAGAATTAAGGGTAATATTGAAGGAATATATAGCTGCTGACGCAGAATGGAAGTTGTCAGGTATTTTTTGTATCCATAGCTTGGGCACGCTTGCTCCTCATTGAATGTTTCAATAAATAACTGTCTATTGTTTTAGGAAAAATAGGCACGAATCTGCATCAAGAAAGCGGAGGGATGATTCCAGAGAACGATCACGAAACGTGGAAAAGAACAGCAAGCACAGTAAAAGTGTATCACCCTATCGTTCTAAGTCAAAACATAAAAGCAAAAAGAAAAGTTCAAAACATAAGCGTAAGAAGAGGTATCTATTCTGCTTGCTTGTATTCATGTCTTATATTAAGTTGTCTTTGAAAGTGAAATCACATTGTCATATTTTGTAGATCATCATCATCATCATCATCATCTAGTTCAGAAGATTCGGACGATTCCAGTTCCTCTTCAAATTCTGTAAAACTTCTGCAGAAATTGAGAGACGAGAGAATCAGGCACGCAGAAGAAAGACGCCGCCAAAAAGAACTAATGAAAGCTACAGAAACACCTGAAGAAAAACGTTTGCGTCGTTTGTTAAAAAAAGAAGCAAAGGAACGGAAAAGAAAGGAGAGAATGGGCTGGGATAATGACTATTTGCATTACACAAATACTGACAATCCATTTGGTGATGCAAACTTACTGTCAACTTTTGTTTGGTCCAAGAAATTAGATAAGGAAGGGTTAACAGGTGTGAGCCGTGAAGAGTTGGAAGTAAGAAATCGCCAGAAACAAGAAGAAAATCGCAGAGAATTAGAGAAAGTATGTACTGGAATAATAGGTTTTGTTTTCTATGAGAATTGGAAAACATTTTTTAATTTAATATTAATTTTCAAAATTGAAGTCCCAGTTTTGTTTTCCTGATCTTATCCTTCTGAAGTTCAACAGACAGACGTGAGAAATAATTTGTCAATTAAAATTGCACTCTTAGATCATATATTATTTCATAAATTTAGTCAATTGGAGTACCTCTCTCTACCACCATTGGTGGCTCAGAGCATCAATTAATGACTGTGCAGTGCTTTTGACCGGGAGGTCCTAGGCAAGATTTTTAACACTAGCTAGATAGCTAGGTCGAATTCAACTACTGTCTGGGTTCTAGCATCCAGCTGCTCTGATCTGTACTTTTCTATGTGTACTCTGATCAACACCAGGTGAATGCCGGAGCAATATTCTAATAAACAGGTTACGGGCCACTTACTATTTTTGCTTCCTCCTCTTCCTACCCACCCCCTTTACCTACACTCTTTCACTTCCATGCACTACACTACCACACATCAGGAGCTTAGAGCATGTCCCAGTGAGGGTGGTGCCCTGCTGGTGGGAGATGTCTGGTTGATGAAAATGCCGCCAGCCGACGTGTAGCTTGGCTCTGGATCTTGCCATCCAGTGGGGGAAGATCATCTCTCGTGATAAAAATGTGCACTATAGTTTTGAGACCTTAGCAGTTATTGTGCCTGGAATCACTAATCAATTGAGTATCACCCTTGGTAATACAATCATACAATCAACGAGGGCTGCACAAGACAAATGAGTTTTTTTGAGTAGTGGGATCCTACCTTTTCCTAAATGCTGAAATAAAGAGCATTGCTTGTTATTGAATGACTTTGATAAATGTCAGTTGTAATCGTTTTATGATCAATAAGTTGTTTGATAAAAATTCACATATTTTCAAGTATTTGAATTGGTTATGTGGGTTAATTATAGTAAATGGAATTGGTAAATGCTCAGTTAATTTATGAACAATAGATTTTCATCATTAAGCAATAGCCTTGTAGTGCTGTTAATGCAATACAGTGAGTTGTACATTTAGACAACAGTCCTTACTGTTGTCTAAATGTCAAAACATGCTTAACTCAGTGTTCTCTGGTATTCTTTTGCACGAAGATCACATTTGTGGAAGAAAACTATATCTGACATATGATCTTAGGTTAAAAAACGCCGTCAAGAGCGAGAGCTGGAACGCCAACAACGTGAAGAAGAGATGGCATTGTTGCAGCGTAGCAAAGAAGCAGCACAGTTTCAGGAATGGGAGCGACAGGAAGATCAATTCCATTTGGAACAAGCGCGCTTGCGCTCGTGCATTCGCATTCAAGATGGAAGAGGTAGGAACCAATTTGATGTTTGTTACTCGTACTTATAAAGAATTTCTGATTATGATTAGTGTTGTTTTTTTTTCTTCAGCCAAACCTATTGATCTTTTGGCTAAATACATTAGTGCAGAAGAAGAAGTTGATGCAGTTGAAATGCACGAACCATACACGTATCTTAATGGGTTAACAATTAAAGACCTAGAAGATCTTATTGAAGACATCAAGGTATTCATCCTCATCTGTTTAAAATTTGTTTCTTAAAGAAACAAGTTTTTATCTGCAGTTAAAATTTTCTTCCTATTGTAATTTCTTTATGTTGCATTTTATTTTTTATCTCAGGTGTATAAAGAGCTGGAACGAGGAAAAAATCTTGATTATTGGAATGATATCACTGTTATAGTGGAAGATGAATTGCATAAGTTGCGTAAGTTGGAGAAGCAGAGTGCATATGAAGCTGGTAAGTTGTAAACTATAAAAATAATTCATTTTTCTCAAGTTTATTTTTTGAGGGAGCTCATTTATATCATGGCATGGGCAATACCACTTTTGACCTTTATATCCTATTACTTTACAATGTTTAATTTAAGCAGTCTGTATGTAGTTGGGACATTCAAACACTATGTTCACAAATTATACATATTTTATTTTATTGTATTTTTATGTTATTTGTAAATTAAATTACTAAAGTTGGATGATTAATAAATACTTTTTAAGACTACAGAAATGCTTTTCCCCCTTTCAATACATTCTTTGTTCATCTTAATTAGACAGAAGTGCTTCAGTGTTTTTATTTGAAAATAATTACTTCATTACTGATATTATCTTGTCGTACATTTCCAGCTGTGGGACGCAGAGATGGTATTCATCAGGCTGTAGCTAAAGATGTAGCTGCAGTATTTCGGGGTAAAACTGCTGCACAGTTGTCTGCAATGCAGCAAAATATTGAAGCTAAGATCAGTGGGAAGCCTGAAGGTGTTGATATTGGCTATTGGGAATCATTACTTTCTCAGTTGAAAGGTAAATGTTTCATAATTTATCTGAAATTAGTACTACACTGTATAATTGTCTGAACAGCATCTTATAAGTTTCATCTCCTGTCTTGATTATTGTCTTTTGCAATTGAGCTTTTTACATAAAGACTGTAGACGAATGTTCTCAGAAAATTAGCCTTAGTCCGGGAGTTACAGAGCCTTGAAATATTACTAGTTTTACAAAAATAACCAATATCCAGCCCCCCCCTTCTTTTTTGTTTTTTTGTTTTGGCAAAAACAGCCATTGTCCATCGACAGGACAGCACTACAATTGTTTTTGATGTAATGTTTGGCTGTACTGTTGATTTAGACTGTTGCATTGAAGAAGGTTAAAAAAGTGAATAAAAAAGAAAACATTGCTTTATTTTAAGTGAAAAGTATAAAACATGTGAACCACAAGAATCAACTTATTGCGGCAAGAACCACTGGGCCTGACTGACAATATGTTTAATCTTACTTCTGTATAGAACGCCAAAGTTTTGCAAGTTATAAGATTTGGATATTGCTCGTAACACTAGTTTTTACTTCTAGAATTACATCAGATAAGAAAAAGAAATTAAAGTGTGTAGCAAGGCTTTTTGTAGTCTTCACGGTGTTACACGGAGTAGAATCCAAAATATTCAGCAATCCTTTACACTCCATTAGACTCCAGGGGAAAATGTGGAATAAAATGCCACAATCTATAAAAAGATTGATAGATCACATCCCACTATAAACATGAATCCAAACCAGAAATATTTACTAGAAGCTCACGATCTGTAAGAAAAAGGTATAAATTATTGTTTCTTTTACAAAAGTACTATTTAAGTGTCAGTTATTGGCCATATTACAACATATAATGGGAGTTGAATAAATACGTAAGTCTTCCCCATAGTGATACATGCAGTTTTTGCAACAAATTAGCACAAGATCCTCTCCTGGAATGAAAGGTCATATGATATAAGAGAAAGAATTATGTCAATTAAAAACAGATAAATTTCATGAATTGAAGTGAATAACAAGTGAAAGGTATTGACTGGAGAGTTACTTGTGCTCCTCTGATTACATGCCAAATCTTTCCTCATATCCTCACATTCAAACTGGTGATGTCTCATAAAAAGACATCTGTGATATCACGTATTTGGGATAGGATGCTTTGCAATTAAATTACTGGAAAGAAGAGTTAGAATGGTGTTACCATTGTGAATACCATTGAAGATGAGGAAATATCTGATAATGAACATAGTGGAGCCGATCTGTGAAGCCTTTTATTATTATCCAATTCTGAAATTGTTTATTAAACGGTTATGAGAATAAAATATTTTGCATGGAGAGTTTTAATTAGTTTAAAAATTATTACCACCTGATGCTTAAACTTAATGAGAAGTACAAACCATTTTCGACAAAATGTACTGAAGTCCACTCTCATTCTTACCCTCAATTTATGTTGTCTCTAGGTAAGTAATAGAAGGACTGGCATGCAATAATTACCCATAAAATTGAATTTATTGTTGTCTCAAATTCCATGCCATTTTTTAATAATACTAATGAAGGGGGAGAGGTCTTTGCTTCTCCTGAAAGTTTGGATTTTTTATTATAATAGCTTTGTGTTCCGTTCACTTAGTAAATGCCAAATTACTGGACAGGCTGAGTAAGCTGCAGTCTAAGGCAGACAAATTTCAGCGGATGCATTGTAGGCGAACTTTTAAATGTTTTTTATAGAAATATTTCTTTCCATATTTATAATCAAAGAAAGTGTTCATTAATCGAATAATATATTCATTGATAAAATGAATACAAAAATATTGTTCACTTATTAAAGAAATGTCATGGTAAAAAATATTTATACAATAATATATATAAAAAATATTTGCATCAGATACAAATATTGTACATCAATTTTTTAAATTCAAAATTATAATAAATAGCTTTAATATTAAAAAATCAGATGAAAAAAAAGGGTGCTAAAACATTTGACAGCCTAGAGCAAATATAAATCAAAGTCAGGCTCTGCACTTATGGATTGTAAAATAATTGAAACGTTCAAGGTGTTAATTCTAATTGCACTAAAATAAATGGGTGATCTTGAAAGTGTTTTCCCCCCTCCAGATATTACTTCCAATGAAATTCTAAAATAAAGATGACCTAAAATGTAAATTTATCTTTCTAGCACATATGGCTAGAGCAAGGCTTAGGGACCGTCATCAGGACAGTCTGCGCCGAAAATTGGAGGTGCTGAAGGCTCAACAGGGTGTCGCAGAAGAGCCAACTGGTACTGAACTTTCTCCAGATGACATAAAGCAAGAAATACCTGGGCCAAGTACTGCCCCTGATTCTGAAGAGGAAGAAGAAGATCAAGAACAGTAAGTGTAACAATTATTTGTGAAAATACCAATCTTAGTGCTCACACTTATAAAATGCACCTATTTGAGCAGAAACTTTGTTTTCATTGCCCTTATGGGAAGCCACAAGATTTAAATGTATCTCTAGTCTTTCCATTTTTTGCAGAGAGCATGCAACAGCAGCAGATCAAGTAGCCATTGACATGTTGTCAGAAAGCTTTGCTGACTATGAGTCAGGGGGATATAGTCCGCAGTACCTGAGTG
This sequence comes from Gryllus longicercus, assembly GCA_038098605.1. Taxonomy (NCBI): domain Eukaryota; kingdom Metazoa; phylum Arthropoda; class Insecta; order Orthoptera; family Gryllidae; genus Gryllus; species Gryllus longicercus. Next base: position 377,263 of record JAZDUA010000777.1, on the reverse strand, counting down.
CCAATCAGCTTGATCCTGGGACCTTTGTTACCACTGAAGAGGATGATATCCAAAGGCTAGCCTTTGCCAGAGCCCAAGTACAGGGTACTGGCAGTAGGGTTGAGGTAAGAGTTTTATTTCATGTTGTTTCTCTTATGCTACGCTTCTAAAAAATTATGTATTTACCACACTTAGTTGTTAGTTCAACATTGTATCAAAAACTGAAAAGTTGGTTTGTAAAGGCATTTTCATGAGGGAAAGCACTGGTCTAGCTGATATGACACCTTCCTTTCATTACATGGGGAATTGATGATAAACTATGAATATTATGCTGAACACAGATTATCAGCATTATCATTAATGATTACATCCATCTTGATGATGAAGTGAATCCTAGTAATCCTGTAGACTGCATGTGCTACAAAAAAGGCAAAGAGACAAGTAATACAATCGCAATGCAAGTGCAATGATTAAGTTGTGTGTTCTTACCATACTTGAAGGGAAAATTGTCATCAATCAGTTGCCATTTAAAATTCTCACTTTTTTGCATGTGCATAAAAAGAGGAGACCTATGAAGATGTTATAATGGCTCCATGGGGCCTCCATATCAGAATTTAAAAGTAAATTGTGTACAACTACTTGTTGAAAACGACTTCATTCAGATGTTTATTAGTTCAGTGTTGAATCATTGGTATGAAATGACATCTGAAATTCTGCTTCTCTAAAAACCGAATTGCACCCCAATAGTCACATAAACTGTTTCGACTTTTGCAGAGTGTGATTACAGCAGAAGAGCAGGCTCTCCAGAGAGAGGCTCGCAAAGGGATGACAGCAGATGAGGCTGAGTTCTCTGTTGAGACAAGCCTTGATAGCCAAGTGTACTTGTGGTCAGATAAGTATAGACCACGGAAGCCCAGATATTTCAATAGGTAATATAAGCGGTAATGAAAATGTACTTTAAAATTGTGCACAGGAGCCAAAAACTTAAAAATTTTGTAACTATCTTTCAGGGTTCACACTGGATTTGAGTGGAATAAATACAATCAAACCCACTATGATATGGACAACCCACCACCTAAAATTGTGCAAGGATACAAATTCAATATATTTTATCCAGATCTCATTGATAAAAATACTACTCCAGAATATTTCTTAGTGAGTAGCACATTAACTAAATGCATTGTGGTATTTTGGAAATGTAAAGCAAAATTTAACAAGATTTTCTCCTCTTTTTTTTCAGACTCCTTGCAGTGATAATAGAGATTTTGCAAATTTAAGATTTCATGCTGGGCCACCATACGAAGACATTGCATTTAAAATAGTGAATAGAGAATGGGAGTATTCTTATAAACGAGGATTTCGATGTCAATTTCATAATAATATCTTCCAATTGTGGTTTCACTTCAAACGTTATCGTTACCGAAGATAACAGTCTAGCATTTTATTATTTTGTAATCATTTGTTTAATGATGTGAGATCAGAAATAATTTCATTATTTCTAGTAGATTTATTCGGACACATTGTAAGCTGTGTATTTTAATTTGTTATTGTAAATATAATCATGTAAATATTTATTGAAAAAACTACAAGTTAAGAACAGCTCTTGTAATGAATATGACTGAAGGTGATTTATAATAAAAGATAAGAATCTTTCAGAACCTTGCAATATTAATCCTAGCATACTAACTACTAGCAATTTTATTCACTGTTAATCTTTCTTCCCTTGAGCAATCAACTAAAGTCGAACGATGTTGAAATACCCTATGAACTGTAAGAAGAGATCTTGGTGCTGCAGGACTTTCTGCAACAAGGTCAAGAAATAAAGTGAAAATAACACCTACCATGGCTAAGGAATGCAGATCAAAGTTAACATCAGTTGGGAAAACAATAAACATGAAATATCTCCTTAGTAAACAGTAAATAAGAGATAACTTCATACTCAGAGGTGAAGTGGGAATTTTCAAACTTTTTCAGAAATTCAGAACAGAGACATACTATTTTTTTTTTTTTTTTTTTTTTTGTTTAAAAACATTGTTTTGAAAAGTCAATATAATTAATGCTTACTATCTTGCATGTACTATTTTCAAAAGAGTCCATATTATCTATGTCCAAGGAAAGCAGCCAGAATGTGAGAATGGCTCCTGATGAGGCATTTTCTCCAAAATGTATAACTCAGAGAGTCAAACATCCAACTTGAGTTATAGTATAGAGTTGCATGTCAGTTCATGAATATGACAGATTAGACAATGTTGAGGGCACAATGGAGCAGAATCGGTACAAGAAAAGTGCTTCACACCCACCTGCTGCCTCAGATCAGAGATTAATTTTCTGAAAAGATGTCCTAATGGCATGGTGTTCCATCGTGCATAAAAAGGCAAAGTCTATTGAAATTCGTGGAGAAAATAACAAAGTCATGCACTGTCTTGGCCTGGTAATAGCCCAGATTGCAACCCAGTTGAAAATGTATGGGAAATTGTAAAGGCAAAATTGAAGAAAACAATAACAGACAGAATTGTTCTCATCGGAAACATCATAGACATACAGTTACATGATGAACAAATTCAGAAAATGTGCAAGGACCTTGTGGAAAGCATGCCAAAAAGGATACAAATGGTTATAAAGAAAAAGAGCATACACCACAAGTTCTAAAGAGGGCATTGTGTATTGATAAATTGTGATAATTATATTTCAAAAGTAAATTACTGTTAGTATTTCCAATTATTCTAATAATTTGCACATGTCTGTACTTTACATATGAAATTTCAAAGAGGGGTCAATTAAAATAAAGGAGTTGATGTGATAAAAAGCTGAAAATGAACTGGTGATCAAGTTGTGCTGTTTCTCTTATCATTGATTGATGGATGGATCCATTATGATTATGAAGAATATTGACACAGAATGAGGGACATTATAGAGACGAAACAATTGCATCCAGATTATTGTCCTAGAGATGGAGAATCTCAAATCGCACATAAGCAAATGGAAGGGATTCAACAAGACAAGACAGCAAAAAATCCAAGCGATCAGAAAATATGAGTAAAAACAAGGAGTGGTGCAAGAATAATCTTCAGAAAGAATAGAAGAGCGAGTTGCCAGTAGTTGCATTTTAGTTCCTGCTGAACAAGAAAGGTTTGGAAAAATTGGAGAAATGAAGCATTGAAAAAAAAAAAAAAAAAAAGAAAAAAAAAGTAGAAAGTTAGAACTGTGCACAATTGTAGATTTGTTACCTGAAATTACAAGAGTAGAAGATTTCAAATGCTGCTAATAATGCTTAGTTGTTACTTTTATTCTTAATTCAACTCCATATAGTAAGAGTGGAGTAGGGATTCTAGAGCTCCCGTACAGTGCACAGATTATACTTCTCCCCCGTAGATAATGTACAATTTTTACAGCTTTTGACAGTAAATAAATCCAAGGGAAAAGGAAGTTATGGAGAGTGCCCTAGAGGAGGATATTATTTGTTACCGACTGAGAGGCAGACGTATTACTTGTCATGTTCCAGGCTTCCAGAGGGCAAGAAGGAAGCCTGCTACATGACTGGCAAAACGTCAGCCTCCCAGACAACGACTATATCGTTCGTCTTGTAAGAAATAAAGAACAAAGAAACTGTGTCCTACGCTCTCTCTCTTAGGATGCTTTTTGTTTTTTTGTATATTTTTTTTGACAGTGTAGTAAACCTAACAAAACCCATTTTTTGTTGTTGTTTGCAATGTTTGAAACCTAGTGTGTTCACCAGTAATGGAACAAACAACTTCTTTTGTTACATACAATGAAAACATTTGGAACCATTTTTGAGGAAAAAATGCTTGAAAATTATTTCTGCTTCATGTAAAAACACTAATATTTTCAAAAAAATTGAACAAGGCCTTTTTTGTTCTGTTTTTCATCAACAGTTTTTACTAAGGAAAACATTTCTATTTTCAGTTTTTTTAAATTTTAAACTTTGTTAAACTTTTGAAATTTTTGAAAATGCGACCGTCTTCATGCACCTTTTAGCCTAACAGAAGAAAAAATGTAAAGAAAAGTTTGGATCCATTTTCAAGAACATTTTGATTTGAACAATTTGAAAGTGGGTGGTATAGACCGAATGGATCAGAATGATTACAGATCCAAAATACAAAGAAATGGCAGTATCCCAATTTTCTGTGGAATCTTTTATAGTTGTGGTATTGCTGTATGCTTTGCTTTTTCACAGAAGGTCAGGGCAGATTTCAAAAACTATTACCTTAGATCTTTTTGAATTTTGAAGAAAGTATTTGTAAAAATGCTGGCAAGAGATAGTTTTCCAGAAATAAAATCTGATTCTCTAAATACATCTAGGGTCTCAGTTGGACAATGATGATCACTGAACAAAATAAAATGCGCAATGTGTAGCAACAAAAATTAGAATTACATTCCATGTTATACTTCAAGGATAATGTTTTCATGGTCTTCACATCAAGAAGAGAGTAACAGCTATAATAATTTTGTGTAATCCTTTTTCTGCCTTATTGTTTAGAGTTTATTTTTCTTACGCAAGTACTATAAATTGTTCATTAAATAATATATACAGTATTTATAATTTGATTATCAAATAATAATTTCCTTTCTCATATAGAGACGTACATACAAAGTAATAAACATTGTACAGAGAAAGTTATGTAATGCTGTGGAAAATCAATTTCGAGATCTCAACAGAAATACACTTTTTGGGGTCCCCTGATACTCAAAAATTGTTGAAAGTCTGCGCCGTTCTGTAACACTAGTTTTAAGCTGATTGTTTAAATATTCAGATTAACATATGTATTACTCCAATGTGACCTCGAGTACAATGATAACATAAAGGCTTAGTGTTGTTTTTGCAACTTACCCGTGTGTCATAATGAAGAATTGAAATGAAAAATGTTTCCTACAGTGATATTCTGGATATGCTCAGAAAACACTACAACAAAGGATATAAAATTATTCATCAAAGTTCTGATCATATGTGGGTTGAAGGGATTTTTAAGTAATCAATAACTGCAGAGGTGAATGGTTGGGAGGTTTTTAAAAAAATTTTGATTTTTCTAATTCTCTAATTGCAAAAGTACTTTTAACACTGTGCACAAAATACAGTTTCTCGTGCTAGTTTTCCATGTGCAAAACAGCTAACTTTTTCACGGTGCAAAACATCTGCAACGATTTGCAATTGTCTTTTTTCTTGACAACGACTTTGTTTATTATTTACACACAATAGTTTACAACAATGACTGGAATCCATTTACTTTTGTACAAGTAAGGTTTTTCTAGTCATTTGATATTTAATTAATATTCCTATACTTGACACATTGTGTTTCACTCACAGCGTGTAAAAAAATAATATGTGCTAATAGTATACCAATTTGTGTGAACAATGTAAATGGAATCAACAGAGGATTAAAATTATTCTTGGTTTTTTAAAGTAACAAAACGGTCAATAACTCTGCATACATAACATGTAGGTTTATTATTATACAGGCAACATGTACTTTGTAACACCACAATACAATGACCAGAATAAAACAACTTGGCAATGTACAGCAAAACCCACCAAAGTGCATTATTAACAATTTTGTAAACAATATCTTCCTTCTATTACTATCATATGTAACTTCTCTCCATTGATTATAGACATTTCATTCATTTTGTACATTACAGTCTTAAAAACAAGTTCCACACTATGCATATACTCTCTATTACAGAAAAAATATTCCTTATCAAGTACATGTATTAAAACATGGCTACATAAATAATGGAATCACTGCCAGTCACGTCTTTGCTGACAAATAAATTAAAAAGAATGTCTTAAACTATAAACTTTATTTACTACAATATTAATTAAAACATTTTGGGGATTTTGCTACACATATACATAAAAAAAAATCAATAGCTAACAATGGAGCATTAAATTTACAAATACGAGCACTAGAGAAAATTAGACTCCCTCAAAAAAGACTGCCTAGGCAAGGATTCTATGGGAAGTTTAAGTTATCTATCACAGTACTCACTAGCCACTCAAGAAGTCTTGTAAGTGCTTAAAACAAAGACAACAAGTACAAACAATATATAATTATATCACTAAGCTAACTTTGCAAAATGAATCATGCACACACAAAGTACATTATAAAGCATTTTTAGTTGAAAAGAAATCCAGAATGCTGAAGATAATTTTCCAGTATTTTTCACATTTCAATTGGAGAGAAATAAGACTTTTCACATGACTAGAAAGTAGAAAAAAATATTTCTTGAATACACATTTGCCTTTTTGCAAAAATACTACAAGACCACAGATAAAAAGGTTGGTAACTAACTATAATAAAATTTCCATATCTATATATTCATAAAATTCCACAAGATAAATTGGTATGTTACAAGATAAAAAGAAACAAAAACCTGCAGCAATGGAGTGCTATAAAAAAAGTACTGTAAGAAAATTAACTAGTACTGCCTTCCTCAAATCAAACTATGCAAACTATTACTACACAAAAATTCAATGAACTTGATATTTGTTGAAGAGATCAGCTTAGAACAGATATGAAAAAAGTAACAACAGACATTGACCATTTCAACATCAGTAAAAAGTTACAGTTAAATTTCATGTAACTTCTCACAAAAGCAAATATTACATAGTAAGGGTACTAATAACTAAAATTAGTGGAATGTACCAGTTTAACTGAAACTCAATCGTGGTGGTTCAAATACCAGTCACACAATAAAAATAAAGACTAACAAAATTCTTACATTGAACAAATGTTCAGTGGAGAGTTATTTCGTCCAACTTATCTCCATACAAAGTCAAGTTACATCAATGGAACACAAAGTAAGAAGAATGTTATGAATAAAATGGACTATTCTTGTGCAACATCAAGAGAAAGAAGAAGTTTTTGCACTGAACACTAGGGTTTTGAAGAGGAAAATTTTCATATATCTCCACTGAGCTATGTAAGCAATACTACAAAAAGCAAATTGGACCCTCTTAAGCGAACACAAAAAACTGTAGTTATCAAAAATAATGCTGTGCAAATATATGTAAATTTGCATTTTTTAAACATCAATTTCTAATTACCAACACACATCGGTGAAATAAGTTTCTAAAAGTTTCATCCACTCTCAGGATACACAAGGAACATATACACATCAATGTAACTAAATAACACACATTCTCCTTAGTACTCTAATTGCAAAAACATCAGACTTACATTTTTGTCTTTTTTAGTGTTTTTTACTATTAAGTATATCATCATGTGAGAACACAGATTTTAAAATAAAGAAGTTGTGCACGTTCAGTGTACTGAAATTGACAGTTTTCAATTACATCAACATAAGTGCTCATGTTGTGTTGACCTTCATTTGTATAAAATACTGAGCTTAAAGATCTTTAAAGAACTTAACTTGTGTTGCAATATGCAGATATTTTTTCAGATTTTCTGTCTTCTCTCAAGAGAGCAGAATCACATTAGGTCTTTATAATATGTTTTCAATAGTCATTAAAGGGTGAATGGCCTACAGAACTGAAATTATGATACATGAAATACTGAAGAATGAGAATTATCAGCAGCTCAGAGATTAAATTAACAAATTAAATGTCTTGTACAGACAGCACCAGGTAGCACGTTGTTATTTACAACTAATGTCAGGTAAATTTTTTGTGATGTGCGCAACAAGTGTACACTGTAGACTGTAGTGAAAATAATGTACAGTGAAGTTTCTTCACAAAATGCATTCAGGAAGAAGTGGCTGAAGTGAAAAAAATCACTTTTTTGAGTATTAACAAATATTCAACAAGAATTTCCTATCAGAATAAAACATTTCAAACATATTTTTCTATGATACAACTCCATAGATTCTTTGAATTAAAATGGATAACTGCAAATAAATGGCAATAGTCAACAAATAAAATTGTATTCAGCAAAAGCAAAGTTAAAATATTGTCTCAACAGTCTCTCTTGTGTTTTCTTCAATGAAATGAAACTACAAGACTGGTTATGTGTACACAGTGGAGCCTCACAGGATACTTTGTGATATTTCTTGATACAGGGCACTGGAAGCCTAGTATACAAAGAGGAGATCCAATCTGAAAGCTGTTATGCCTCGTGATCACCAGAGTTAATTCCTATAAGTGACTCAGTCTGTTCATCTTCACATTCATGAAGTCTGCAAGAAAAATGCTGAAGTTTAGTACAGCAGATCACAATACTTTATTAATGCAACATAACCCTGAGTGAATCTTTAAAATTACACATGTAAAAAGTATTTTGAACACAAACATGAGGTGTTTTACTTTTAATTTCTTTTCTTTTAAAGAAACATTTTTAACACACATTTCCTTGACCCTTGAATTTTTGTAATGTTGCCAAATTATCGATTTCCATAATTAAATACTTCCAGAATTCTGCATCAGATCAACATTTCCCAAATTATCATAGTGTAAAAAAAGAATGTTTATTTAATTTAATAATTTAATTACATTAAATTTAATTATATTTAATTAATTAATTATATTATTTTATTTAATACAACATACAAAAATATTAATTCAGAATTTAAAAAATTAAACCACGCGTTGAGCCACATTTGAAAGAAAAAACTCCCTTTATTTTTTCCTGGTAGGTAAGTAAATTAATCTAACAATGCAGTAATGTATTAATCTGTAATCCTTCGTAATCCACTTTGTAAAGGAAGCAAATAATTCATAAATTTCAATTTACTATTACTTACACTTCCTTTTTTTTTTTGTAATAAACATGACGTAATTTAAAATGGCAAATACAAAATACAAGTGTCAATGAAGTACCGTAACTAAATTTGATTAACAATCAGCTTTTTACAGATAATAAAATAAGATAATTAAGTACTTGAAGAATAAACATGTATAGTAAAACCCCTCTTTCACACTGCTAATGGATCTGATGTAAATCTGGTGTAAATTGCAGGAATGTGAAAATGGTGGGATATTGTTTTTGATTATATAATTAAATATAGAAAATCCTATTCTCTAGTTAGATAATAGTATTAATCTTTAATGAAAAATCATTGAGATTATTAGGCTAATTCTATTGTTATTAGGGTTGAAAAACACTAATCTATTGTTTTTTCTAGAATACAAACCTCATTGAAATTATGTTTGGATCAAATGAACAATGTGATAATTTGAACTTTTTTAAATTACACATTTCTGTATCCAAGAAAGTAAAAATAAAAGTTATTACCAAGTACACATGATTGTGAGAGAAAAGAAAATAGATTGGAATATCAACGCTCATTATCTGGGTTTCACCAAGAAACAAAACAATTGAGAAAATTGTTTCAAAGAAAAGAGAAAAGGAAATTTGCTAGTTGCCACTAATAATTGGACAATTACAGACACTCGTACATATAGTTACTTGCACAAATTCACACATATAGTTAACATTATATATACATATATTGCGTGAATATTGATATTCATTCCCAATTTATCCCAGTTAGTCACAATACAAAGATGACTCTCAGGATGGTAAAATTCCAAGATTCTTAATTTTAGAACCAAAAATGCAGAAAATAGTTGTGTAAAAAAAATGTTTGATTGACTTACCGAATGGGTCGAGACTTCCTGAATATCACAAGGTACAACCTTCGGATACCCTCCAGCACAGGGTCCCAATTTTCATAATGCGCAAGCAAAGTAACAGCAAAAAATGCTATAAACATTGGAACTGTGCCTATATAAAAAATGGATGGATAGTTGACTCTTTTGAACACCACATCAGCAAACATTGACATGGGAATGGTAAGACTAATAGCAATTGTTGCTATCAATGATGATGTCAAAAAGCAGCCCCTATCAAATAAAAAGGTTCATTAAATTGGCATATTGTGAAACTCCAAGAATTACCTGAAATATCAATAATATCAAAAAAATATCAACCAACTCAAAAAACAAAATTAGAAGATTTGAATTATTATAAATTTAAGATTTCTGAAGGATTTTGATATGCTTCTATATTTTCAACCCAAGAAATCCAAGTTTCTTGCTTAATGAGGTACAAAATACAAGTTCCTGAAAAGGATTATTTTGATGATACGAGACAAAATAAAAATAATGAAAACTTTGTTCAAACCCTGGAATTATCTACTGTTGCTCTTGACATTACCAAAACCTGCACAAAATTAAATAGAGAACAACAATATTAGCTAAAGTGTATTATATATTTGAGAGGTTTAACATTAGTTGTTAATTTCCACTATTCTTTTCCTATGAATGTCACGAATAATATTCATTAATCTATATCAAATATTCAGAATATAACAAAATTCTGTAGCAAAACTTTTGGAATCGATTCTTTACACACAGAAAGAAAGAAATTCCATTCACGGCGGCCACTCACTTTCTGAAACAAATCTCTCTGACATTTCATGGTTTTCCAAAGCATTTAAAAAAAAAATTCACTGATAACTTTAAAGAGTATTAAAATCAAATATTAAACAAGCCTGAAACTAATTTTTCAGCTCACTGAATTTGCTGTGATAATGTACAAATTAAAAAACATCTCAACATATAGAAAATGAGCAAAAAATAATACTGTTTCCCCCCCCTACAAATAACATCTAGTTTTATTATCACTTCAGAATTTTCCTTGACTTCAAATGATTCTTCCACAAATTCCCAGATTTTCCGTGACTTTTCCAGAGCAATGAAATTTCCTGAGTTATCCTGGTTTTCCAGAAAGTGGCCACTCTACCATTACAATATATGATCAGAAAAGCTTAATTACAAAATTATGAGGCTGAGTAGTTTGAGCATTCTGTTTATGTATCACAGGAAATACTCAAAAGTCACATCTACCCACCATCTCAAATGTCTCTCAGGGGATTCAGGTCAACTTCGTGTATTTGCAGTATTTCTAATCATGTGTACAATTTCAGATATATTAAATTGGTTTCATAATAACAATAGTAAAATGTGAAAGCACTGCTTTAATGCAGTTTTGCGTTTTAAATGAACATTGATATGCCATTGAAAAAAAATTATGTACAATGAATGTACAACAATGAAGGTAATTTAACAAAATTGTTGTCTTCCATTTAAGTCAAACCTCACATGGAACGCCCAAATAAATGAATGAATAAAGTTCATAATGCTATGCATTCAGAATTCTTTCAAATTTTAGTCAGTCTTGCATATATTTTGTGAATGTTCATTTTCACCTGAGATAGGACATATCTTCATAGTTATTTCATGAACAATACCATCAATTACACTAATTAATCGTTCTCTATCTTCTTGAGGCAGAAAGTTGATTGGCATGGAGCAGGGTAGGGGTAAAAGCTAATATTAATAGCTCATTAGCCATTGTAATTAATTTATATTACACAAGAGCAAATACTTTTGTTATCAAATTTTGCCAAAACCACTCACTGCCAACAGTATTTTATAATTCAATGCAAGTAATATTAAATGTAGTATAAAAGGAGGGTAGATATTTTGGTGGTTAAGAAAACATACATATTTTTTCTTCTCCTTCACATGTCACACAGTTTCTTTTTTTACGTTAATAACTAAATTAATAAATGTATCAATAGTTACCAATTTAGAGAAAATTTGTGCAGCCTTCAAGACACAGTAACATTCGTAAAAATTTGGTTAATTCACATTAATAAAAGCTTTGATACTTAAACATTCTAGACCCATCTTGTAACTGGCTTTCTCTGGCCTCTCAGTATGAAGAAACCATTCCTGGAATTCTGCTGTTCAGTTTTGTTACATCCTGAATAATACCATTATTTAATCTTGTTATAGAAGTTGGGTAACAAAGTTTTGATACACGCAATAAAATGAAAATTATGAAATAAATCTTATGACTTATTGGTGCTTGAATGTACATTTCCAAATTATAATGTTTTGCAAACACTGGATTTCTCTTTATCTCTGAAAAATTTCCATTTACTCTTATTGTTTTAATGAAATAAGACATTTGTTTACACAAATAGTTAAGTTACTTTACATCTTGGAATTATGCAATTCCACCAAGAAAACTTGGCAGGCTTGCCCAAAGAGAAAGGCATTTTACCTGGATAAAGGATGATTAAACAGGAAAGGCGATAGTGGGAAGAGGATAAGGTTACGTCTCCATTTGCTTTGAACTAATTTAAAAGAGACCAGCATTGACCTGGAAATGTGAAGAATGATTCTTTGATCATTGAGGCAAAATATTCTGAACACCACATTCCAAATGAATCTCCTTTGTTCAAAGACACAGACACACTATAAAAACTGCTACAAAATAATCTACGCATCTTATGTTTCGAAAAAACAAATCGTCAAACTATTGAAAATAAAATCTCCTATTGGAAACAAAAGGGATACAGACTAAGCTGATGGAAAATGTGATAGTAAAACTACTACTAACTAATATTTACGTAACTGTGAAGATCTTTTGGGCAGTTACCTGCACAATAGGAAAGTACCTCAGCGATGTTTACTAGTTGTGGGATTGCCATTCATAGACTATCATAAAATTAGTGATATAACAGCATAAACTTTTGTATAATGTATAGTGGATTTAAAATATTTTCGTATAGCAAACTGAATCCTATAAATTCTTCAATAATCTTGTTAAACTCTTCAACAAATAAAGAGCAAGAGATTTTAATTTTAAAATTAAGGAAGTTCACAGTTTTATTGCAGAGGCTTACACAAAATTTATTTAAGTGCACTTTGCTCTACTAAGGGGCCATTCATAAATTACATTATGCAGATTTGGAGTATTTTGAATATCCCCTCTCCCCCAGCAATATATGCTTGAACCCTCCCCCCTCTAATAATAACGTAATGCTTGTGACAAGACACCTCTGCCCCCCCCCCCCCCCCCCGAAACTACATTAAGTAGAATTCACTTACAAAGCAGAAACGAATTGTATTAATTGTATTTGTGTTATACATCAAAATTTCTGACAAGCCGTGCTCATGCCGTCATGAATGACGCATAGGCTCTGAGTCGACTATACAAACTACTTGGATTCTACTATATACTATAGATCAGTTTTGAATATTTTCCTCATAATCTAAATGATTCAATCAATATATCATTGATAAAAAATATTTTAATTTATTGTAACAATTTATACAATATAATTTCTTTAATTTATTATATTTTAAATTTATTTTGTTAATATGGTAATGTTTTAGTATATATTGAATAAAAGGAATTATTTCAGCAAATGCTAAACATTTTTAAAAATAAATATCAGCAGCACCTGACACTCAACTATGACTCCCAACCTCTATGTGATGCAGCGTAATATTGCTCTGACCACTCTGCCCTGCCCCCAGCATTATGTAATTTATGGACAACCCCTTAATCCATGAAAATCCATGAAAATCCACCAACTTAATCCACAAAAAGGTCATTTTTTTTTCAGATTTATATATTCAATCTACTTACCATAGCCAAAGTACTTCAGACAAAACTGTGCCGACCAATCCATTCAAAAGCAGAAATGTCCACTGATGCTTGTTGGGCCACTCAAAGGATTCCCACTTACAGTAATGCAACAGGAAGAACAGGGGCCAGAGAAGCAGCAAGTTGAAGAGACCAACAAAACCTGCATAAATATTAAAATGTTTAGTAAATTGTATTAATTCAAAGAATATAAATAATTGCCACCATTATTGTTGAACTGTTTGGCACAATTACAACAAAGAAAAATTGACACAATTTTAATCGCCTTGCTCCCTTCAGAAAATTCTAACCTAGACAGCTTGACATTTCAGTTGATGGAAAGGAACCAATCCACCAAAAATCCACAAACAACTTGACAACAATTTTTTACAAACATTTTTCAGTCAGCATTAAGTTAATTACACATGAACAATTGATTTTAAATTAATTGAAATTTCAAAACAATTAATACCTTTTTATTATTTTTTTACATATGAAATTTTATCCTCTTCATTGCAAGTGTCTTAAGTTTCTTAACAAATTCCACAAATAGAGCAATATATCAATTCATACTACATAGTTTAATTTAAAACCAACAATAAACATGCAAACAAATCAAATAACAAAATAAATACAACCCCTAGTACAAAAATAAGTAAAATGTCAAAAATAAGTTAAAAGAATTAGAATATTTATTAGTTGAAAGGATGTAAAAAGAGATTTACTAACTGTAATTATTTAGAGATTGGAAAATAAATTCAGATTACTTATGAGAGAAACTTAATAAATTAAAAAAAATTAAAAAACTAATCACATCAGTACCAAGCAGCAAAATATACAAAACAATATTTAATGGTATATTGTCAATGAACAATCTGTTGTTAGAATTTTTAGAGAAAGGTTGGCTGTTTGGAAAGTAAGGAGTATGAAAATATTAAAAATGCATGAAATGTAAATATAGTTATAGAATTTATATATTGCTTAGTTAAAAATGGTAAAATTTTAATACATGTCCTTATATTCTAATTTAATGTTAGTGACATCTGACATTTGATCAGCAGGTTGTGATTATCCAATTGGAAGCTTCACTATGACTTATTTTTTGGTATTGAAGCTCTTGATTGGATAATCACGTTTCACCTGATCAAACTTCAGAAGTCACTATAATTAAATAGATGAATAAGCTGCCATGCCACCTGAAATCATTTAATAAAAAAGTTAAATACTGTGTCATTTGACATTATTAAGAGTACAAGTAGTTTGGCATAAAGTTTCTTATTACAGCTTTACTCTGATAAATTCAGAACCTAAAATTACCTACTCATTCTTTTCTGTCAGTGCCTTCCCAGCAACTATATACACAAAACATATTAATATCTATCATAATAAGAGAGTAGAAGATGCTTAGTAATTTCACTGTTCTCATTCTCGTACATACAGAAAATAATATGAACATAACCATCAAAATTACAAGAACTTTAATTGTGATGGATTCTTTATGAGACACATACATTTTCCCAACACACCATAACACAGTGCAAATGCCCAAACACAAAATAATTAAATTCATTACCAAAAAACATAGGGATATCCATTTTATCTTCATGGTCCACTTTTCTTCTCAAAAATACCAAATAAAGGGCATAAAAGAGGGCACTCACTAATGCCAAAATTGCACCTGTAGGAAGTTTAATTTCAAAAGCTACATCAGCAAGGCTCACCAAGACCTGGAAAAAGTAGAAATATTATCCTAAAATTTAGAAATTGAAGAAATAACTATAAATACAATTTTAAGGAGAAAATTCCCCTTAGGACAAAGGCAAACTTAATAGCCATTCATTTGTAGCAATGCCTCAGAATTCGCAAAAAAATGTTAAAATAAATAAATAATAATTAATTACAAAACAATTCCTTCCAAATTACTTATGAGAAGCACTAAATTAGTTTCCTACCAAAGTAGAAAATAATTTTGATAGACTGAAAATACAATCTTTTCTTTTCAATACAATCCCCTTCCAATTCAACACACTTCCTCCACTTTTCAGTCGAAGACGATATTCTAGAAAAATAAAATTATTTTTCTCTCCTATACTAATTTCCAACACACTTCTCATGTTCACAGGACACATATCTATGACCACACAAGTTCTCTGAGACTTCTGAACACAAAGTAACATCCACTGGGCATAAATCTAGGCTTTAGGGTGAAAGGTGAATTCTTCAAAGCCACAGTTCTTAACTGCAGTGCAACGGCATTGGTCAAAAGTGAATGGTCAAGAAAGAAGCACACCCTTGGACAGCTTTCTACAATGCTTCTCCTTTATGGCATTCCTTAAAATGAGAGGAGTGTTATCTTAGGATTTTCCAGTAATTTTCTTGTTTTCCATGTACTGAGTAGAATACCCAGCAAATTCACAAAAACTGTAGCCATGAGTTTGCCAGTTTACAACTTAATCTTTTGGGAGTCCGAGAACCCTTAGATTTCCATAGCATTAATTCTTGTTTAGTTTCAGTATCGCCAAAAAGTATCCATGTTTCATCTCCTGTGACAATCTGAGCAATACAATTCTCTGGATCCGACTAAAAAGCTCTCAAATTCACCTCACGAATTTCTACTAGCCACTGCTTATAGAGAGATGCGAGCATTTTGGGAACCCATGTTGAACAAACTTTTAACATAATAATAATAATAATTTATTTGCTCATATTAACTCAATTCCACAAGTCTTGAAGCATTGTTATACATAAGTAAACATTCAACATTCTTTCTCTAATAGTTTTCATTTTTTTAAAATATAATTTTAGTATTCACAATTATTTACACTTTATTTAGTTAATAGAAATGACAATCTAAACCTAAATTGCTAATCCTAAGTACATAAAATAACTTATCCTAAAGTAAAGAATATATAAATATTGTAACATTGCTTTCTTTACCTACGTTAATTCCTTTAATTCAGGTAAGTAATTTTTTAGTGCTTTTTGAATTTATTTTTGCTTAACTCCATAATATGGTTAGGTAGTTTATTGTAGAGTATTGCAGCATTCCGATAAGGATCTTTCTTTGAGAAAGATTTTGCAGAGTACATCCTGTGATAGTTTTCCTTTCCTCTTGCATTGTATTGATGTACATAATTGAATTGAGTAAGGTCACAGTTATTTTTTTTCTTCAGTATAATTACTGTATACGCATAAATTGCAACAAGTCCTTATTTTGTATTTTTTATAAAACATTTTACAAGATTGGTTAGAATGCAGCTGAAATATGTATCTAAGAGCTCGTTTCTACATTATCATAACCTATCCTATACTGCTTGCTCCCCATATTTCTAAACCACATTGAATGTGAGGGTCTATAATGAATTAGTATGTGGTAATGTGCATTTTCACTGTCATATACTTTGAGAGATTTTGCAGTAAGTAAATGTTAGAATTAATTTTTTTTCCATAAGACATCAATGTATTCATTATATATTAGATTTTGGTCCGTGTGGATTCCACAAAATTTGTGGCTTTGTACTTGGTGTACACCCCAAATGTTAATGAAGGAGGCTGAAAACTGTTGGCTCACACACCCTAATTTTTTAGTTTTTGTTGTCACTTTGACATGTCTATCTTACACTACAAAATCTTCGATTTTCTTGCACATTTTCGAATAGACCACTTCCACAAGTCCCCCAGAAAACTTTTTTGTTTTCAACCAATTCTCTTTACCATTTAAACTGCTTAGATCAGTAGTGAATCTGGATATGGGATGGTGCACTAATACTAAATACTGTCAGAGGCTGGATTCAGTGCCTTTGTTCATGAGAAACTTGATGACAGTTCAGTGCTCCAACCATGACTATATGCACAACACTACTGTTGGCAACCTATTTCTCTATGATTTTTTAACAAAATGGACTGAATCTTTGAATAAATTGTGTACATGCCTGAACTTGTAACAGCATGTGTGGAAGGATTAATTTTTCTTGAAGATGCTATTTCCATTGAACTATGTCCGAGAAAATCTACCCATTAATTCATACATCAAACTTTCCTATACAAAGAACAACGATGCACATCATCCAAATAACGTGCCACTCATTTCCTCTTATACATCAAATACAATACAATTCACCACATCACGCACAATCAATAAATTTCATTTGGAACGAGATATGGACTTGTGTTCAGCATGATCTCAAACTACACACATACACTGAACCTAAAGCAATCAATGAGGACTTGTGTAACAGATTACTATTAGTTACCAATAATTTTATAACAGGAAAGATAATCAAGGGGGTTTTGTTTCTTTTATTCTCTGGCCATTCAGTACATCTTCAGAAACTCAGATTTGAGAAGAGCATTGGATTTAAATTACACTTACAACAAACTTTTCTAAGGAAAGATCTTATTTGTTAAAAATAACACTTACCAAACCACTTAAACTGACAGATACTGCCACCAACTTAGAGAGTGTAAACCGATCTCCCAGATTGGAGGGAAATGCAGCCGCCAGTATTAAAGTAAATAAACTGGATGTTGATGATAAGACATTTACAATTGCAGCTTCTGTTTTTGCTAATGCAATCTGATAAGTGTAATTGGCAATGAACCACTGAAACATAGTTTTTAAATGTTTTTACACATCAATAAAGAAAAAGAAAAATTGGTCCACAAATCAATAACAATGAATAATCAAATTACAGCACATTAAATACTCGAACTTCTTCAGAGATTATATAATTCATTAAATATGAAAACATTTATCAGCACTCCACTACACAAACATTAAAAAAAACTTATTTTAAGAATTGCTTGAAATCTAGGAATATTCAATAAGAAAGTTAATACGAAACTAAAATCTAAAAGGTAAGTGGGCAAAACATTTTTTTAACTTCTGTAAAAACAACAATTGCATATCATAATTGAACTTTTAAACCTCACATAAAAATCAAGACTACAACATAACTCAAATTTTATTATTTACTTAAAAATGAGAAAGGTCAAAATCCATACATACTCACCAAAATACAAAACATCAGAGCTATCTTTGCTACTTTTTGAATAGGAAATTTACTAGCTGCCCTCCTTGCCACTTCCCCTGCTCTCACACTTGCTTGATATGACAGGCGGGCAAGCAGAGCTTCTGTGGCATCTGTTTCAGACATATGACGCACCTGTCAAACATATCCATGAGTGTTGCTCAATCGGAAAAGTATGTAAAAATTATTATTAAAAAGGAAATTACCTCTGCCAATTTGCTAAACCGCACAGATTTTACTGATGAATCATCACTTTCTGTACCTGAACTCCGGTCACCAGGTTCTGGGAATTTTATAGGAACGTATGTTGGATCACTCTGACAAAAAAAAAATCAAGCTTTGTTTTAAACCTTCAAACATTTTTCAAATCCTTTCAAATGCATATATTAATCATATCGGATACTTACTAGACTAGTATTAGCTTCTGTGTAGAAATTTTCATCTTCAGCATTTGGGTCTATGTACTGAAATTGTTATATGATGTATTATGGAATATACAATAACTTAGTAATGTAGATGAGAGCACAATCTATTCTTACCATGTATGCAGCAGGCTTATTACATTGATCTCTCCAAGGTGGCCAGAAACAAAGTCCTAAGAGGTACAATGAGAACATGGATGTTTTCATGTAGGTGCTGAAGAAAGGCTTTTCAAATTCTGCATCATGGTAAATATACTGCACCAAAAGAAATACCAAGGAATTAGCATATGTTTGTGAATTGACACCGTTGGAGATTGAGCACTGCAGAAACTCACTTTTGTCAGCTCAGATGACGAGACCCAGATAACGTCGACAAGAAGCAACACAAACAGGCCCAGTAAGAGTCTCTGAGACTTATTCAACATTCCGCCGATGGACGAACTCACATTCACAACTTCCACAATAATCGTCATCCTGATCGCATGGCCCACTACACTATTCACTATCGCCGGATATGTAAACAGACGATACCGATAAATTGCTCAATGTCTCATTGCGGAAATGCTACTATCTAGACCGAGACGTCAACATAGCGCACAATTTTTAATGAAACCTATGCACCTCGGTGCACCGGCAATGGTGCACCCAATCTGACAACTTTGTTATGCTTCTTTCTCAACTTCAGTAAGCGCATTATTCACCACACGTCTACTGTCACTGAGTTATGTAAATACTGCGTCGCGCCTCGACAAAACTCACCCACCACCAACCTTCACAACGCACGGCGTCTTAAGCGTATCAACTGCACTCTAACGGGAGAATTCCAAATCAAAGAAACAACGGAACGCGCGAAGATAAATGCATCGCAAAATGCGGGCACAGGCTCCATAAAAAATTGATTATATTGACAAAACTCACTCACCACATACACTCAATAACTTAACTTCAGGCAAGAGAAACATATAAAGCAATTAAATAGGCGAGATAAAATAGTTTACAGTAATTTATGTAGAAAACAATCCACTGTAGCGGACAAACTACTATATTCCCGTCGCACAAAACGTACGACTTGGGTCCATGTACTTCAACGTTCTCAAGTGCGAACAGTTCCGCGCCACTGCACGAACTTGAAGCACGATTAGCAGGCGGCGCCGTCGAAGTAGTCACGTATTTACGTGCCATAAACACACGGCGCGTGGCGTGTCCGGAATTGACTCTGGCCAGCCCTCAACGTGCTGTTAGCTTCTTCCACTGTAACTACAAGAAAGCAGGTCGATCAAAAGTGTTTTGCCAAAAATGAACGATATTTTAATAATAAAATAACAATGATAACTAATACAATAACAATAATTTATTAAATGTAACGAATCAAGTTTTTATTTGTTTCATTTAATTCGGACTTTGACTATGAACATATTGTATATGTTCATAACATCGAATGTACTAGAGAAATATTTGGCGAAAGTATTGGAGGGGGAGGGGGGGCCCTGAAATTCTGAAATAGGCCAAGACGTACCAAATAAAATATTTTATTTCCGCCAATATGATCAATTCCTGCTTGTCCCCTTTTTAAGCTATTACTTCGGGAATACACATTTGGAAAAGATGTTTTTCCAAATCTGGCAACCCTATAAATGATTCATCATTACACTAACTGTATTTCTAATTGCATCATTACTTCATTTTCTTTGTAGAATGGGTAGAAATGCAATTTGTGATACGATTCGTTCACGCGTGCTGTCGATTCCAATAATGAGTTACTCGCGACGCGGCATTTGTGCGGCCGACGTACTTTCCCACGGAAAGTGACGCTTCGCTACATAGTTGAGGACGAGGTCCTCGCATTAACATTAAACATCCTTGAGTCTGTCCAACGGATTTCATGGGAAATGACACTTTAAAAATAATTTGAAGTGTGTATTTTTTAGTTTTCCCGGAAAATCTTCATTTTCTGGCCGTCTGTTTTCACCATGCGATTTTTTCTCGATGTACACTTGCGCGTGAACGAATCGTACGCGTCAGAGCGCGTGAACGAGCGCGTATCACATAATGCATTTCAACGGCAGTATGTTTTATTTACTTACTGGCAGATGCAAATGAAAACGTTTAATGGACAATGGGGACCTAGAAATGTAGTTGCCCTCCCCTCTTGTGTTAGGCTGCGCATGCCTATTAGAGAGATCATGCATTGAAACTGAACTATTAGTTAGGAAGTGAGTATTAATTTGACGTAAAAAACAGTTAAATGTTGTGTATGACGTATGAGGAAGAAGTACAATCTATGCACATTTTCTAGAGCTCTGAAATTCCTCCCTCGCTATTTACTATACTAAGTTGCTAGTAAAAAGTAGAACGAGCGTTTTTGGCAATATTTGCTAGTACGAAATCTTTCGTTTCCTTGTCATACAAATCCTTTACAACGGCAAATGAGCTGCAGATTTTGTGTCTTATTGTGCCTCACGTGAGGAATCGTCCCACTTCCGCTAGAGCATGGAGATTTTTTGATGAGGACCATTGACGAAACAATTAAAGTCCCCCACAGAGATCATGAAAATGTGCGCACAGCGAAGCCACTTTTATATCCAGAAGCAAAACAAGGGGCCATCTCAACAACTTTATTCTTTATAGTATCTGTTATTCTGAGACTTCCTAAGCAGAATGTTTTGGAAACAAACATTTTGTCAACTTTTTCTTTCTTTCTTTTTTTCTTTTTTTTTTGGGGGGGGGGGACGTCCGTTGTTGAATTTTGTGATTTTATACCCTTCGTGAGATTGAAATTCTTGAAAAGTATTGGTTGAAGAGCGTAGTTGCCGGGTCGCTCATCTCTCGAACGTCTCGAGCTTCCAAACCATTTTCTTCACATTTACTACTTGATGCGGTCGTATTTGTACTTTTTTCGTTGCCGATTATGCAGTAGAGAGAAAGTTACGTAATGATACTCGAAAATGCGGCAGAAAAGCTCTTATTACAGGGTCCTGGGAACGAACAGTGGATAAACGTCCGTCCATCCGCCCGGCCGACCGTCCGAGAACAATGCTAGTAGATAACCCGTTCAGTCGATTTTCTCCGAAATTGATATTCCCCAATCGATTTGGCTGATGTTACGGCCCCTTGAATTTGAAATCGATATTTTAATTTTGGGGGTACTTTACATGAAGCCTCTGGGGCATTTTTCTACATAATTAATTGTTGGATAATGTGAAGAACGTTTAAGACAATAGAGCAAGTCTCATGTTCGTTAAAAAACCTAATGTTTCGAAAATTGCAAAAATTGCAAAAATTCAAAATTGTTGCGGCATCTCCCTATAACTACAGTTATGAAGATAGATTTTCCCCTTAATGAAATCTGTTCCTTACAGATAGATTTTGAATTACGATTTTCGAAATTTTGAGTACTCGCCGCGTAATTTTGCGTGAAAGTATGGGGGAAGGAAAGTTCGATGCTGTTTTATCACCACTAGTTTAGTATATTTCATACTTATTTAGCATTTTTATTTGGCTTTAAAAAACCTTGGAAGAAGAGTGACTACACTTATACTAGACTAGACTACCCGAAAGGAACAGTACAGCCTAATCGGGAAAATCGCAGTTGAAATATGAAATTCAATGTATTTGATTCCTTGACATACTTGCCATAAAGGCAGATCGGCAGTCAAATTTATGACAATATTCAAATTAGAGAAAGAGAAGGGAGATACGAACAATTTCAAACATCAAAGTAAAGTCCATTTCTGACAGGACATCATACAAAAAGAGAAGAATGTAAGTTATTTTGGTGATTGGTCGGCATGCGTGTAGAGGTGTTAAAGGGATTGCATCACCCGTGGACTCTGATATTATAAGGACGACTTCCGATATTCTCCTGTAATCAAGTTGTGTGAAGTTGGTTTAAAGCGTGTTTGTAAAGACTGTGACGCACCTCTACACTGCGCAGCAACTCCCTGTTGCTGGCGGGGCTGGGGCCGGGTGCCGGGGCGGGGGCGGGGCCGGGGCCGGGGCCGGGGGCGGGGCCGGGGTCGGGGGCCGGGGCGGGGGGCGTTGGGGGCGCGGCGGGCCGGGCGGGCGGGGCGCGGGGAGGGCTGGCGGGAGCGCGGCGGGGAGGGCGGGGGCGGCAGGGCGGCGCGGAGGGCGGCGGGGCCGGGGGAGCGGAGGTGGGCGTGGGGGCGGGCGAGGGCGCGCAAGGCCGGGGGCGGGGGCGGCCGGCCGCCCGAGGCCGTGAGCGGGCGCCGCGCCGCGGGCACGCGCGGGGCCGGGGAGGGCGCGTGGGCGTGGGCGTGGGCGTGGGCGTAGGGCGAGGGCGGGGGCGAGGGCGCGCGGGGCGCCGGGGGCAGCAGCGGCGCGGGCGGGTGGCTCTGCTCGCGGCCGCGGCGCGCGCGCTCGTGGAAGAGGCGCAGGGCCTCCGCGCAGCGCGCGGCCAGCGACGGGCAGCCGGTGCGGCCGCCGAACGTGGAGCCCGGCCGCGGGGAGGTGGCGCGCGCGCGCAGGGCGGACTGGCAGCGCGACGACGTCGGCGACGGCGTCGGCGAGGGCGTCGGCGAGGGCATCGGCGACGGCGGCGGCGAGTGGACAGCGGGGGCCGCGGCGGGCGGGGGCGCGGGGGCGGGGGCGGGGCGCGGCGGGGTCCCCGCCCGGGGCGAGCCGGTGGGCGGCGCCGAGCTCCGCGGCGTGCTCTCCGCAGTGCGCCTGCAGCAGGGCCACGTCCCCCCGGCTATCGCTGCGCACGACACCCGACACCGCGCAGCCCATACGCCGATAATACCCGTGCACTCGCCCCGATCAATTCCAAGGAAAATTAGGAAAAATGCAATAATTTGTTCTTCTACAGCCAGCGGCGAACTATTTAGCTGCCGAATGCGATTCTGGAACAATGAGCTAGTGTTACTCAAAGACAAGTTCTATGGCTTCCTATGTCTTTTAGCAAAGAAATGCTGATGTACACATATTCGCGTGACAGTTTTAATTAAATTAATAACTGACAACTCTAACATTTAATGCTCAATTTCAACTGCTGGTGTGGACGACAATTTTATGTACTTTGACGAATAACAAACCTGATTCTGGATCCCGAATTTATGAAACAATAGAATTGTCCAATACATTCATGTTTTCTACTAATAATATTAGTTAATATTAGTTTTTTATGCTAAAAATTATTTAATTTTTTTACGTTATACCTTGGATTTCAAATCAGGTGGATATGAAATGTAGGTACCGCATAATAAATAAATAAACAATTAAAGTTAATTTATTTAAATTGTCATAATTAAAACTCGTTTCCACTAATATTCCGTAATCGTTACATGTAGTAGGAATCAAGGAAATGCGCACATTAGCTCCTTCATGGAACCTATCTCTACAACATTTAGCTCTTCCTGTCGCTATATTGCTACTTCCGATTTTGTACAATTTATTGAGTATTACATGTTTCCGGGCTCGTCAACTACAGTCATTTGTCCCCAAAGTATAGTGCATGTTTTATCGCGGGAGGTGACTTTTCTTTCCCAGCTGGATGACGAGATCCGGCGCCGATCTACAAATCGACTTGCAGGATTCTCTCCATTCACGTATCTCCCACAGTCTGAATCATCTCTTAGCTCCCGGCATGTGTGGTAGAGTAGTCCATCGAAGGGTATGTGTGTAAGCAAAGGATGACGATGAGACACGGAAGAGGAACGATCGTGCGCGGTCCGTGACCGGTTTGTTGGGATATTGAATTGAATTGAATTAATGTCTTATTTTACGTGGCGAGACTCAGGCCATTAGGCCTGCTCTTCCGTCTGACCACGTAAATTTCGCTACGCTCCTTTCACCAACTAGCAGAGAAAGGAGGTATTTCTTGGCGAGAAACAGGCGATTTGAATTTAGCTCAGAGGCGTCATTTAGGCTTGAGGATCTTTTACATGCAAGTAAATCTAACATGGGACAGCCGGCTTTACTTGCCCTCCGAAGGAAAGCGTACGAAGGATTTTTTCGCCCTGAAAAATCCACGGCTTCGATCGGGTTTGAACCCGCCAACTTGGGTACAACAGTCCGAAACGCTAACCGTTACACCATCGCCGCCGCCATCGCTTTCTCCAGTGTTCGCCTGGTCTTGAACGGAGAATTCACGGAAAACTGCCGGTCAGAACAGCCGGACGCTACAATTCTTCTGCAGACGGCGGCTGAATATGACCTAGCTATCTCGCTAAAGTGGAAAACCCTGCCATCGTCTGTACTCGAACCCTACAACCTCCGGATCAGAGGCATTGCAGTGACATCAATTGATGCCCTTATCCACATCAGCCGGTCTGAATTTGTTCAAGGAAATGTAAAAAAGTAATACGTAACAATCCCCTTTAAGAACAATGGGCTATCAAAGTCATGTATGTTTCAACGGATTCAACGGAAAAGAAAATCAGATCCATTTAAGGCATTTCTCGAGTACCAGCATTTCGTAAATAATTTAATCTCATTACTCCATCACGAGTCTCAGCTCCTTATTTCGATTAGTTTGTATTTGAGATGGCTTACCGGTAGTAATATTTTAATTAACTACTTTTTAATTTCAAAACAACAATACTACTACTATTATAACTACTTACACTACTACAACAACTGCTGTTACTTAAAATAATAATCGTCTCATCTTTTATTTCAGTAGTATAAACGAGTTTTGAGGTTATCACACGCAACCATTATTTATAAGTGAGGTCTCTAAAGATAGAGAATTACGCAGTGACGTGACGAATTGCACTTTGAAAGATGAATAATTTGTTTAAAAAAAGCATCTAAATATTCATATCTAACGCAACTCGCAACATTCTGGCAGCATTGTTAAAGTCTAATTACCTAGAGAAAGCGTTCTAGAGCCTTAAAACGGGGATTTTGAGGCAGAAATTCTCAAAGAAACGTTCCTCACAACATAATCTACAGGATGAGCTCTTCATGGATATTTTATTACATTTTTGTAGGTTCGGCGCTTGTCAATACTACCCCATATGTTTAGAGACGAGCAGAATGTTCAACTGTATGTAAAAATAAACTAATTACTATGCTATGCGACTGAATTGCACGGGTGTTCATCTCTGTTTGATAATAAAGTTAAACTAGCGTACACATGCGAGAAAACTCACATGTTAATCACCACCATTTCCCTATCCTTTACATAAAGAAAGAAAGAAAGTTGATAATAAAACGTGTTTATTTGTTAAAACATGTATAACTGTAACTTTGAACTTACAGAATATCAAACAAAAATAAAAACAATTGTAACTGATGTTGGAAACGAATTTTCAATAAAGGTTTATGCAGTATTATATAGATATGTTCTTCCAACAATTCACAAAACATTCTTCAGAAAGCTACGTGACTGAACACGTTGACTTGCAAGTTTCACCGAATCACTGCTGATAACGAAAATGCCGGTACAGGTGAAAAACTAACCAAACCTAACAAGACACATCTTCACTCTTCACTGTACACCCACATCCCTCCTCAATTAGACACACAGCACTTGTAGATCTCGGCAAAATTTTAGATGAATGTTTTCACTTCACGCATAAGAAGCAATCTTCATCGGGATCGTGTAACTATTAATAGTACTTCTAGTTGCTGCGAGAGCGAATCTTGAATTAATAATTAGGCAAATAAACTTCGTCAGTCTACGCAAACACGGTGTTCACAGAAAGTGAAAATTGTATAAGATAGAGGAATCTAAGCGTGACGTTACAAATATAGCCGCCATTACCAAGGGTTGAAATATAGGTGGCATTCGTAGTATCGATAAGATTGTCGAACCAGCAAAAACTTAATAGAACGTTCAAAAATATTTTATCCTGTAGATTACGACGTGAGGAACGTTTTTTTGATCCCTTTGGCATCAATATTTTAGATTTAAGGCCCTATAACGCATTGTTTAGGAGTTATTTAACGATATAGTTGACCGAGTGCTGCGGGTTGTATTTAACATGAATATTTAGATGCGATTTTTTAAAACAAATCTTTTCGTAATTTTGAAGTCAAAGTTCCATTTGTAACGTCCGTAAAATTCTATTACTTTAGAGACCTCATTTATAAAAATCGGTTGCATGTGAGAGCCGCAAAAGGTATGTGTATTACTGAAATAATATAGGAGACGATAAGAATAGTTTGTATAGAGAAGGATGTATCAAACTGTTACGTTAAAATACGTTCAGTTAGTACACTTACAATGAGATGTGTAGAAAAAGTGACAGAGGATAAAAGGGCCTTGAAAAAAGAAATATTTAATGGGCCAGCACACGTTTTTATACATTTCTAAACAAATAAACAGGTTAAGTTAACAACTTCTTCCCATAATGTGCAAATTAAAGTGTAGGGAAGATTGAGGGGTTTAATATGCGACAGTTATCGCATTGGCATAATAATAATAGTAATAATAATCTTAACATAGGCAATTACATTAACTATATAATATTACAACAATGAATTAATATATAAACGATTATATTAAATATAATTGATTGAAGGTTCGTTAACTTCGAATAAGAACTTTTATCGTTTGCCTGACTTCAGTTTATCTGCTTCTCCAGGTGCTTAAAGAAATTACTGGATATCGATAATCAGTCCTGATATGGTGATTCTGGTTCTCTGCATATAAGTCAAGCAGTGGCGAGGCGTGGTGTTTTTTTGGGCCTGGTCATCGCTAGATTGACCCAATATTCAGGTCCATCTTTCAGAAGCGACGGGGAGGGAGCTGGTCGCAATATCGTAAGGTGTTCTGTTTTTTAAATGCTCAAAACGACACTCATTTTTCACCGTTGCTTCCCAGCCAATCCCTTCATTTTTCGTTTCCTGAGAAGGACTAGCCAGACTTCATTAGGCGTTTCGGAAGGAGTAGAAAGTTTCTTTTGCATTCATAACTATCAAACAAAACGTTCTCGCACTAGTCCAGAGAAAGCCTCTAACACAGCCGGGCTGGTGATAAGAGGTTTCAAGTTTTTTTCCACAAACTTTTAAAAGCGTTTTTCAATGTTGGTAGTGGTCCGAAAAGATAAGCAAATGTTCCTTGAAAACAGAAGAGGGTAACTTATAGTCGATCAATGAGATTCTAAGCAGGACATCAATCCTTATAGGTATATCCGTGGCGTGCGATGTTTACTTTGTATATCCCAGCAGCCAGCGGCCAATCAGTTCCCCTCCCCCACCCCTGCACCCCAATTTTTACTTTCTCGCAACTGCGGTAGCGAGAAAGTTAGGTAATGTGCGACAAAACGACATTTTTTTTTCGAAAACTCTTAATATAGAACCCTGGGGACGAAAAAGTTGATAAATCCATTTATTTTAAAAAAGCCTCTATCACATGGTGTAGCCAGTATGCGTGCTTTGTGGGCCCTTCCCACAGAAAAATCGATTGACGGCAAAACGTCTGTTCGTCTGTCTGTGAACAACAGTAGCGGCTAAACCATTCAATCGATTTTCTGCAAAATTGATCTTCCCCAAACGATCTGGCTGATGTCACTGTCCCTTGAATTTGAAACCGATATTTTAATTCTGGGGAAAACTTTACACGAAACATGAGACATTTTTAAAATTTTCAAAAAAGAAACGCTCCCACGTTTTCGATTTAACTTTGTTATTGGATAGTGTGAAGGGTGTTTAAAATAATGGCGCAGGTCTCATGTTCGTTAAAAACCCTGATTTTTCGAAAATTGGAAAAATTCAAAACTTTTGTAGCGTCTTCCGACAACTACAATTATGAAGATAAACATTTTCCTTAAGAAAATGTGTTCATGAAAAACATATCTTCAAATAAGACCATATTAAACTTTTTGAAAATATGAGTATTTTTTGTGTATTCGGCGACAAACATAATTGCCCGCTCAGAATTTACTTTGTGAACTTGATTCCAGGTAGTTGGATGCTTCGTAAGTTAGAATTTGGGTATTTTTTCATACTACTTTCTTTGTTTCTTACATTCGGCCTTTTGTTATACATTTACACATTAATCTTTTAGAAATTATTAAAAACCCATTTGAAGTATATGAAATAAAAATTGCTAGCCTTCAGGGAATAGCAGATTGCAATGCAACAATGACTTTCCGGACCGCGAATCAGCACGATTTGTAATGAATTTTACAAAAAATGAAAAAATGGTGTCTGAGATGTGTTATGAGAAATTGAGGTAAAAATAGTATTACAAAACAAGTACTAAAGGCGAGAAAGTACGTGGTTTTAGCACCACTGGTTTTGTTATCTGCTCTAATTGTGCCAAGGCTGGTATTGGCCTACTGTTTTAATTACCTTCTTCATCTCGTATAACTGTCTCGTTGAAAATGGTATCCCCAAACTATCGACAATTATATACTCACTGGCAGACGTACTACACACAATTATTCCTGAATACTCGTTAGTTCATGCAAAACACTTATTACTCCACTGCAAAGTTACGACAAATACTCACGAACGTACGAGTAAACACGACAATACGTCACAAACACTACTATGGATCACCACTGCGCCACGCTCAGCTCAGTTCCGGCCCTGCCTCGCACACTGATTCTCTAAGAAGAGTACGCCGTACTATTCAAATATTCGGGGATTCTAGGAATCTGTTCACGCGCGAGTCAGAACTTCCTTCGTCAGAAAAATTAATAAAGTCTCTACTGAACAATCTGGTTTACTTTCATTACAGCGAAAGAGAAAAATGTGCCTAGTATAATTTATAAGAATTATATTTACTTCCCGACAAACGATACGGTAATTTATAGAAACAAAACATTCCATTTAGAATAATTTGGCGTCGTGGCTTACGCTCGCAGGCAGGGCGATCCAGGCGAGTCCTAGCTTCGAAGCAATAGGAGGGGGAGAAATGTCATTCATCCCCAGCTAGCTGAGTTCAGTGTATAATCTGCCGCGACTTCCCCCCGATCGCCGCCTGCCGCTAGCCCATTGAATCAGAGGCGCGCGTGTATCTCTTTCCCAGCGAAGAGCAGTGCTGGAGCAGGGGGGCCAGCGCCAAACAAAGATCGCAGTAGTGTGCAGTGGGTGCAGTATTTTCGATCATGTGACGTACAGTTCATTTATTTAAATTAATTTATTTTAATTTATTTTATTTTTTATTTATTTAGTTATTTATTTACGTCAAAAACAGATAAAACTGTGCGTGATGTGCTATGGGGAGAAGTTAATTTGAAGTTACATTTATATCCAGAAGCAAAACAAAGGGCCATCTCAGCATTTGCACGAGCGTCAGGGAAACTGGACGAAAACCTAATCGAGATGGGGGTCATTGACCCAGAAGCTGAAGTACAATACTTGTTACAGGTTCTTTAGAATTATTCAATCCAAATGGTATATAATACATTAAATGTCATTGTTAAAATTAATATTACTTTCCTTTTGGATGCTCAGTATAGTCTCTAATTGTATAGAAACAGTTGTGCAGCAGAAAAGATTTTACTTGGGACTTAAACTTTTGTATCGAATTTAATCGTTTAATGTCATGTGGCAAGGTGTTGTAAAATAAATGTATTGTGTGTGTGTATTATGTGTGTTTTTTTTTTTTTTTTGTAGTGAGTTGTTGATACAGTCACCTGATGAATACGATTACTACGTATAGACAATGGCGTAATTGTAATTTTAATTCTCAAAATTCATTCACTTCTCGTTGGTGCATCCCCTAGAAATGCTGGTGTTGAAAGCACGCCACTGAGGTTCGCTAAGGAGAAAAGCGGATGGGGACGGAGGCTGGGGGGAAGTAGACTCACCCGCGCGCGGTGGTGGGGCGCGAGGGCGGGTGTCGGGCAGAGCGCACGGCGTGCGCCGTGGGGCACGAGTGCGGCCGCGAGAGCCCGCGCGACGGCGTGCGCACCCCCGCCGCCGCCGCCGCCGCAGCCGCCGCCGCCGCCGCCGCCCTCGCCGCCACCGCCGCCGCCATGGCCGCCGTGCGCGACGGCGCCCGCGACGGAGGCCGCGACGGGACGCGCGACGCCACGCGGGAGGCCGTGCGAGAGGGCGTGCGAGAAGGCGTGCGAGAAGGCGTGCGCGACGGCACGCGCGACGGCGGCCGCGACCCCACGCTGCGAAACAGGCATGGTGTTGAATTAATAAGATCCATTTTCTTAAGCATCGGTGTTTCCATGAGGTTGATTAGTGATTCTGGACGCGTCATTTGCTAAGGTCATTAGTCCCGTAGGTATGAGGCATGTTTTTATCACCTGAGGTGGCGGTAATGTTATCCCGCTGAATGGCCATATCCGGCGCCGACCTACACGACGGCTAGTGGTTTTCCCCACCAAGTATCTCTCACATCGAAGCTCCGCCCTAGCCGGAACAAGCTCTAAGCTCCCAACTGACCTCCCGGTATTTGGGTAGTGTAGGGCACGTAATTGTTAGTGTATTTAAGTAAGGGGTGAGGATAGGACGAGGAAAAGCGAAGAAAGATCGCGGCGCGGTCCGTGGCCCGTTATGATACTGCTCCGCCATTCGCCTGATGTTGATCGGAGAAACCACGGAAAACTACCGATCAGAGCAGTCGGCCTCTAGAATTCTCCTCCAGAGAGCGGTGGAATTTGCTGACACTCTAGCTAGTGGCGAAAATCCTGCCCCTATCGGGACTCGGCCCATAGGACCTCCCACTGCAGGCACTGCAGTGACATCAATTGATGCCCTGAGCCACATAAGCCGGTATGTATTTTGAAGATCCATGCTTTTAAACATCGTTGTTTTCGTAAGTGGTTGAGTAACCTCTAACAGTATTCGCCGAGGGGGAATTTAATTTGACAATAATCGTGTTTGTTACTTTATAATTAAGATTTAACAGAAGAAATGCAACGAGATATACAATGTACTTCTCTAAGGTAAATATTTACTTCTATAATTTCTCCCGCGAAGTAAGTTAGATTGTATCACGTTTGCACGAAAAATATATTTTTTTCAATCAAAGCATGCTTCTCCTGAATTTTAATAAGAAAGGTTTATATAGGAAATTAAATATTGTTTTTTAACACATATTAAAGGGTATATTTCGGATTTTTTTCACGTCATAAATGCATATTTTTAATAACATATTTCAAGATTTTTAGGGCATAAAAATTCTCTCCCTAATAATAACAATGAACAAAAAAAATAAAAATAAAAAAATAAATAAATAAAAAAGAAGTGAGCGTGACGCGTGAAGCACGCTTTGACCTCCTCTCTGGGTGCCAAATAGGGGAAAGGCGAAGGAAATATCAGGAAAATAGGTAAGCTTCATTGAGGTCAGCTAGACAAAGGTGAAACAAACAGCATTCTTAAGGAACATGTGTATTTGTGTCTATTATCTTGTAAATTTAATTGCATTGGACTTCTGACCTAAAAAACAGGCACTAAAATATTCTTTTAAACAATTTGGTCTCTTTTTGACGGTTCGACGCTAGTTGGGTTTTTGTTCAAAAATTTATTTCCCAATGTGTTTTTTCTAACATTGGCAATTTTTATTGAATTGTTAATTGATTGTTTAAGATGTTTTCAAAAAATCAGGACAATAAATTTTAGAAAAATACCCCAAGTAGGCTCGAAACGTCAAACAGGTGTTAAAAAATATTTTAGTGTTTTTTATTAAGATCAGAAAACCAAAACAATTAAACACAGTATTTGCTTAGTTCCAACACGTGAACTTGCAGTAGCTTACGTTATACGTTATTTCACATTTTAACGTTTGAAAAACCCGGTATCAGAATTTTGTATCCATAGAGCCAACATATATCAGTCACGAAATATCGATTTAAAAAAAGATATGATCATAAAAAAAACGGATGTTTCTATGAAAAAGATGGCCGCCGCTCGCCTCCTGCTCTCGTACCCGGCGGCGACCGCGGCGGAGCCCAGCGTGGACGAAGGCGGCGTCTGGCTGGCCGGGGACGCCGCGCCCGACCCGTTGATGTGGTCGATGCGCTCCTCGAACAGCTGGTGCATCACGATGTTGAGCGCGCCGCCCGCCGGCCCGAAGCGCGACGCCGACGCCTCAGCCTGCGCGACGCAACGCGGAGACTTACTCGAGCGCCCCCTCCTCGCCCCCACGGAACAGATGTTCCGCGCGAGTCACTGTTTGGTAAATACGCCGAGGCTTTGCTTATCCCTCCAGGGCACGCGGCCTTGACTAATGCACCACACGCGCGGGCACGTAAAGACACACAGACAAACAGGATCTACTGACTTTTTGATTAATCTTCATCAATTCAGTTTTAGGGAAATGCTGTGTAAGGTTTGAGTGGTAATGACGTTCACAGATACAAAGACGGACTAACTGACAGATGTTACAAAACCAACAGTTTTTCTGTATCGGAGATTTCTAAAACGAGCATTTTTATCGAAATCTATTACAGATTTTTTGAAGCACTAAATAAATTTTAACTTTTAAATTTTGTGTACTTGTACGAAAAAATACAATTTCAATTAAAAATTAAAACTCAATATTTAATATGAACGATTAAAAAATAAGCAGAATTAACGCGAAATCGCTTTTTGTATTGAAACAAATTAACTAAAAAATGGCACCTCTTTACTTATGTTGTTGTCAATGGAGAATATTTGCGACTTGTAGCGCATCTTCCCTTTTTATATTTGTAAACTTAAATGCAAATAAAAATTTGCTTTATTTCTCTCATTAATGATGAATGAAATTCTCTCTGTAGAAAGGCGTTCTTGGCCTGAAAAAATGTATAAGAAGGGGGCCGTAGGAGCCTGCTCTACGGAAACTCAAGACGTGATCTTGTAAAACGTTATCGGAATATTCTACTTTTGAATTTTTCTAAAATAATAACATTCACATTTATTACGAATTTTGTAATTATTCAACTTTCGTATTATTAGGATTTATAACTTGGGAGCTTCCTTATTCTCGAAATTATTATAACAATTAATTTTACAATATACCTAAACATTGTCTGCTGTGTGCTAACAATATAAAGAAAAACGCAACAAAACAAATAGAATTTTTTGAAATAGAAATAAAATTCTCATTCATACTTCGCATCACATTTATATTAATTCAGCCATCACTTTGTGACACCATACTTGGTCATGTTTTCATTACACTCAATAATGCTCTTTCCTTAAACTTACATCTATGCTAAATTATTTGACAGTAACTTGATCTCCCTACAATTTAAAAATATGTCTTTGCTCTTCCGTAATTTCAACACTGGTCTGCCCTCTTGAACGATGAGCAGTGTCATTTCATTCCCATTTCATATTAAAAAATAAATGCCGATCAACGTCGCTCCTATACCGCTATCGCACGCACTTCCTGATCCATGTCCAATTTTCCAAGTCCTATTCTAAAATTCTAATCTCACTTTAAAAAACTCTGCCTAGTAATTCAGCATGGTTTTATAACAGTTCGATCCTAGTTTCGTACATTTGGTCCACCAGTCACTTTTCATACTTTTAAATAATAATTTTTCAGTTCGTGCAATACGCCCAGACACTATCGTCTTTATCCAGCCTTCCTTCACTTCTTCTTTCTATTACCATCAACATTCGCCTTCAACAAATTCCTCCGGGTAGATGATTCCCAAAAGTGTTCGTGCTCCTAAGCAGATATATTCACTTGTCATCCATTCTTTGCATTTTAATTGGCTTTGTCTTCGGCCTTCCAAAGGACATTGTTATATCTAATTACGCTTTTAACTCTATTCTTTTTCTTCACTTAATGGTGTTCCAATTTCGATAAAATATTGTGTCATTATTTTATGACTCTGTTAGTTGCATCTACAACTTTTATTAATTTTATTCACAACAACCGTTTTATATGTCTTAGTAGTCCATTCAATCTCGCCATTTAATACAAAATCCTAAATATTTTACATATTGTCCGATGTAATTGAGATAGAATTGGATCATCTCATATCTAATTAAACTGTAAATTGTCCGAAGATTTAAATTTTAAAGTAATTTACCCAAGGTACTGATGTTGCTGACCATGTTACTACCTGTCAACGTGCTCACTTTCCACTACACGGCCCCGGGTTCGATTCCCAGTCAGGAAAGATTATAGTATGCGTTTTCCTCGCAATGTCCCAGTATATGTGGCTGTGTGATGAGAAAATTCACTTCTCAGGTTGAGAAGACCAGAATACGGCGTGAGGATGTCTACGTGCTAACCACACGTACCCTCTTAACCCATACATATGACCTGAGCGGTACATCTTAAATTCAAAAATCCGCTCACGGGATCTTAGCCCGGATGGAACCAGCGCTCTGAGCACACATCTGGGTAAAGATCACATCATTTAATATGTAATATTTTAGCAAAAATCCAATTCTTTGTTAACTTGTTAATTTCTATTAATCAAAAATTAGTTTACGACGATTACCAGATATGAAAATACGTTTTGTGTCTTACTTGATGTAAAGATCCATAAATAAATGAGCCATGATGTAGGAGATTCTAAAATTATAAAGCAAGACGTTAATGACTCGACAAGTATTTTTTTATATTTTTTTCTCACGCATAGATAAACTCGGACCACGCATGCATCCATAAATATACACAAATACACCCACGCCCGAGGCGGGACTCGAACCCGCACTCTTCTGGTCCGAAACCACTCCGGCACTACTGCCTTAGCGATCTCGGCCATCTTAACGGGCGTATTTTTTATGCATAAAAAACTAATTTAATTTTCGGAAACGTGATGTATGTCTGGAAAGGAAAATAGGAAAAAAAAAGTGCCGTCGCAAAAGGTTCAGATGTGCTGAGGCAATGGAAAGTTCCGTTGCAGAAGCATGGTTTAATTAACAATACTGTACAAATTTCTGCTGCACTAACATGCAAAAATTAGCGGTTTCATTGCCTCATAGCGTGATTAATCGAGTATATCTCAATTTCTAACACATGTCAGTGGCCTCACAGAAGTTGAAATTTCTGTGGAGAAATGAGGATTATTCTTCACTTCGATGGCACATCCCTTCTCTGAAATAAAGCTGGCGTATCTTTGAGATCAGAGCCATAACCTAAATCAGTACCAAAGTAATATTGAAACAACACCTCCGAAAATCTACAGGCACTTTTCTGAATCTGTTGAATGTGTTTACCTAAATATGAAGAAGCTTCACATTTGTGTGTGTATATTTTATCATTCATCATCACAATTACACTCCATCCCCTAGGGCTAAATTCCCTGGGGTGTAAAAATAGAATCAGCGTTAAAATGCTGATCCCAGAATAGAAATTAACGCGCACCTACCCCGATATTCAAGACAGCCCCGGTGGGATGCACGTTTATCGCGTGGCCCCATGATAACCGATTCGCGAAACAAATAATAATAATAAAGCGATATAATATCTAGTTCATCGCATACTTTCACATTATTTGTAACTTTTGCACTTTTCAAAAATTTAGTGAGTTCAATGAAAATCAGATACGCGCCATTTTTATAAGATCGTCTGTTCCTAGAGAGACGAGTGGACAGACGGACGGAAGGACAGACAGATGTTTCGTTGTAAATCAATTTTTCGGTATAAAGGGTCCACAAAAAGGTGGATTCTGACTGTATAACGTGTTAGAGGAAGTTACTTTCTACTGTTTGGTACAAGAATTATACAGTTTTTGGGAATCAGAGTTCCAGCGCTTCGCTAAAAACAGTTGTTTTCTGTAGCATCGTTTTACAAGGCATTATCTATACTACGTAGTAGTATGCAAGAAATTAACACTACGAACAACAACAACAACAATAATAATAATAATAATAATAATAATAATAATAATAAATATTAATATTAATAATGTAATTACAATAAGTATTCATTAATATTTTACACAAAGACCGAGTAACCTAATTTTTATCTGTTAGGTCACTCACATGTGCATATTTGAGGCCAAGCATGGCGCTTATCATAGATCATCAGGATTGTTCATCTAATCCAGAACACCATCTTCGGATTACGTCATCCGACCTTCGGATGGATCTGTATGTACTCGTTTTCCTTTGCTGATACCGGTGAGTCTGGTCAGAGTGCGGAAGTCACTTCGTAATGTGGAGCGAAGGTATTTTGACACTAGAAATGTGACGTGAATTAGTCATACGTGAGCGCTGTGAAGAAGCAATTTCCACATCTAATCGCGAAATCGTTTCAGGCTGACTGATTTCCTTCGGGCGGGGAGCGACTTAAAATTTAATACTGTGCGCGGATGAAACAGTTTTTGGTGGTATGTAGGACATAACGGAATTAGCATACAAGTATATTATTAGAAAATAAACCAAGAGAAGGTGGAATTTTTTCTTTTTGGTGGAATTGAAGTGTAGTAGTAGCCAAGGTACTGATAAAATATATAACTCTTTTTTGGGTATCATATATATTATAACCCCCACCATTTAATATTTTTTAGAAGCGTTATGTTTTGTTAAAAAACGTAATTCAGTAGACACAGCTTATCAAGTAAAGCGAAGGCCGTAAAACTTTATTAGGATGCATAAAACTCCCCGTGTTCAGTCGCAAAACCATGCAACTTAATTGTTCGAGACAAGTGGAGCGTGCAGTTTATAAATCACGCGTCCTGGAACGTGACAAAACAGCTGTGCTGTTGCGTGATTTTGCTTGGATTGTCAAGGTCGGCGAGGGTATCCTTCTAGGAAGTGGAATGTACACATTTCGCACAATAGAAGGCACCTTTCTATTGTATCTCGTCAAGTTTGACGTTGTAGCTGATGGGTTGTAAATACCCCCTGGAGAGCTGAAATGGTATATCCACATATTCGTAGTTCTAATAAACACTGAGGCTATAAGAACATCTGAATGGATAATAGAATGTCCAAGATGTCCCAGCAAATGGCGAAAGTTCCATTTTCAGCGGGTAGTGAAAGTGTTATTCGTAAAGTATATTGTAATAGATCTTAAAAGTATTTGCACAGAATTAAAATTCATCTCACCGCTGCCTGTATGGAAATGTTGTTGAAAGGAGTCTGTCTATTTCCTTTTCCAATATCGATCAATACTCGATTTTCGTTTGGAAGACGCGGTATATCTTATGACTGGTAAACGTAGACCTCAGTTCAGTACTTCACAGTTCAATGTGTCTATACTCCAATATAAATATTGTGCCCCTTCAAGGTCACAAGAACTGGAAGGATAAAAGGACACTCATCCAATCATCGGTGCTTCAATCCCCCCCCCAAAAAAATGAGGTCGTAACGAAGTTCCTGATTGAATGACAATGTCCCTCTCCTTCCAGCTCGAGACCTTGATGGGACACAAAATTTAAATCTGAGTCTACTCATACAGTTTTACCCGGCTTTCGCAGGTGTGAGTGTAGGCAAATTTTGTCACACCACCAATACATCGATATTTTGATGTTGATAAAACATAAATGTTTAAAATATCAATGTTTGAAATATGAATTAAATTGTATTTTTGTATCCTGTTTTCATTTTTACTTGGAATATTAAAAGGAAATACCGGTATATTTTATTGTTTGGTCACGTATAAGTAATACGTTAATAATGTTTACCGAATGTAAAGAAGAAAATACAAAACAAAGGACTTTGTGTTTTACTATTATTCCACCTATTCACTTTCATTCACAGATTGAAGTAAAACGTCCTCAATATAATACTAATAATACGTAAATATTAGTTTAAAAGATATTCTGTCTCAAAGCTCACTGTCACCTTAACTTTCTAATCAGTATTCTATACAGACAATGTACAAAATCGCTGTTTAACGATATTACCACGCACAAAATAATCGAAAATGATAACAAACTGTTTTTCAAACATTGATATTTCTGGAAAAATATACTGACCTGAAAAAAACATCGAAAACAATATATCGATGTTTAAAAACATTGATGTTAATATCGATGTTTCTGGAGGAAAACATTGTTTTAAAATCATTGATGTTAATACATCGATATTTATTGTAGAAAATCTCTATCTTTAAAAAAAACAATGGGGAGTTTGTGCACGCCATAGTGGACAGTACTATCGATCTTGTGCGCAAGCGCAGATGCACTATAGTGGTGTGAAACTTGAACTGCGTATGCGTAGAAGATCGATACTGCTTTAACGATCGAGGTGGCTCAACCCTCCTAATGATATTCATGTTTCTGGACGAAAAGAAAATATCGATGTTGATATACGATATATATAATGTTTCTGGTGTGAAACTCGATTTTTTAAAAACATCGATGTTAATATATAGATGCTTCTGGTGGAAAATATCGATATTTTAAAAACATCGATGTTAATATATAGATGTTTCTGGTGGAAAATATCGATATTTTAAAAACATCGATGTTAATATACCGATGTTTCTGGTGAAAAATATCGATATTTTCAAAACATCGATGTTAATATATAGATGTTTCTGGTGGAATATATCCATATTTTCAAAACATCGATGTTAATATATCGATGTTTCTTGGGAAAAATATCGATGTTAATACATCGATATTTCTTGTGGAAAACATCGACGTTTCATTCTTTTTATTCATTTCATCGGTTGGGAGCGTGGACTTGCCAGGAGGCGCGAGCGGGGCACGCCGAGGGCGGCGGCGGCGCGGCGCGCGGCGGTCGAGCGCTCCGTGGGCGGCGGCGGCGGCAGCGGGTCGGCGCGCGGGGGCGGCAGCGCGCCGCGCGCCGTCATCCACGGGTGCGCCAGCACCTCCGCCACGCCCGCGCGCGCCTGCGCGTCCTGCGTCAGCAGCCGCCGCTCCAGGTGCACCACGTCTGCGCCCACCCCGCGCCCGCGCCCGCGCTCTTAGCCCCGCGGCCTCGGGAAAACGACTCGGCTCTGACGAGCAATCGCTATTAAGCGCTACTCATTCACAACTTTACACTGTGGGAAACGTCGTTAAATCTCGTGTACATTAATATATAGTGCATTAATCTTAATGCAACTTTGTACATTCAAAAGAGCTTAAGAAATTTGTACATTAAATTTAATGCACAAGTTAAAATCAGTGTAGATTTAATGTAGAGGTTCTCACGTTTACCCTACCTGTCATAATTCATATGGTATATTCATAATCACCACTCCATCAATATCATTCCTTCCTTCCTTCCATATAAGATCATAAAGAGTTGACTGTTGTATCGTAATGTACATGGGTACATTAAATTTCATGTAGGTTCATGATAATTACTTTAGTGTAATTTATATTAAAGATATACGAACATTTCTGACAGTGTACGTTAATGAAATGTCCATTAAAGTTATTATCTTGAATGCACATTAAATTTAATGTATACATGTACATTAGGATGCAATAGTCAAAGCTTTGTGGCCATACCTGGAAGAAATGAATTAATCACCATGGTGGACTGGTGATCATGAATGTATGATATGAATGATGAGAGGTCGGAGAAACGGGTGAACCTCCACATTAAATCTACATTTATTTTAATTTATCCATTAAAATTAATGTAAAAATATTTTAAGTTTTTTAATGTACAGGAATATTAAGTTTCATGTACATTAATATATTAATCTCTATTACATTTAATGACGTTTCTGACAGTATAAGGAGACATGAATCAATGGGGCGAAGTTGCCGCCTTGTATAGCTAGTATATTGAGAACGATCCCAAGAGTGTATACTTGTTTCCACGAATTTGAACTAAAAATAATGTATGCAAATCGTACGAAAGTACCTTTGCCACACTCATTTCGAAATGCTTATCTCTGCTATCGTCGCTTTGTTTTCGGTCACATGTCTTTCGTCAACTTGTTATTCGTACACCAAAGACTGATTTTCTGTACTAGTTGCGTAAATAACTATTAAATGAAAGTTTTCAATTGTCTGTATAATTTACTGGGATTATCTATTTTATTTACAGATAGTCAATTTCTCAAACATAGGACGTAATATGATTAATTTCAGTCAAGACTTCTCTTTACAGTTAAACCATTTTCAGGTACAACGATTCACAGACCAATACGTCCGTTTTCTGTATACCTGACAATAATTTCAATTAAAAATATATTACATGCTATTAGATCGACATCAACCAATATTGAAATTTTAAAATGTTTTATATGCCATCTTTAGTTATTGTCAGAGAAGTGCGTAGCACAAAATAAATCTTTTCAAGCGACAGCTGAAGAGGGAAGGTCCCCGATGGCGGTTATAGCTCGACCGTTACATTTTCACTAGAAAAATGTGGCGTCGCCGACCCTGTAAACCGTTTTAAACATAGTCTGTGTTGAAAATATCTTTCATTCCCAGCTTTGTTCAAATATGTTCTTTCAGTATCTGGCATTGGACTTAACAGTGAATCGTAGTAGCTGATAATGTTATACTCCCGTTCAAAAGTTCCCAACACCCAATATACTTGTATGTTACCTCTATACGGGATATAAACAGGTCTAATTGTAGGTTTTGATGATGCTAATAGTTGAATTTTAGTACAACTACAGTTTTTCTCTATTTTGGTATTATGCACAAAAATTCACGTAGCACATTTGCACATTATCACAAATGCTAAATGCAAAAAGGAGATCATTCCCAATTAGTTCCGAAAATTCTGTCGCAACATCTTTTACAACTACATTTGATTCTTTCCCGGATTTCCTTAACATTTTCATACTTTTCTCCTCTCATTTTTGAAGATATTAAAACTTTACAAACTTAGACTAATTTGAGTTCACTTCTACTTCTGCAATTGTTATATTAATAGTTTTGTATGCGAATCAGGCGTTGCATACTAATCTAACATTAAAAAGCGACTGTTTTGTATATGTATGTGAATAAGGTGTTCGTTAAGTTTAATAAGAATAAGTTATGGGTCACATTCATTTGAAAATTGGTATTGACACACTTATGTAAAACGTAAAAGTGATACGTCAAACACAACCTTCATTCATTCTCTAGCATTAATCACATTTCTGGTTTCTCCGTATTCACTTGAAATTCTTCAAATTTAATGA
This sequence comes from Gryllus longicercus, assembly GCA_038098605.1. Taxonomy (NCBI): domain Eukaryota; kingdom Metazoa; phylum Arthropoda; class Insecta; order Orthoptera; family Gryllidae; genus Gryllus; species Gryllus longicercus. The sequence continues at coordinate 335,544 of JAZDUA010000777.1, read as the reverse complement.
GTTCCGAGGCAATACTGTTCGTAGTTTTCGAAATTTATTTAAAAAAACACAGTAATTCGAATCAAAATTGAAATCAATCTGCAACGCAATTTACTTGGTAATTCAATTGTTCAATTAAAGATGCCAACTTCATTGTTGCCAACGTCGTAAAAGAAAATTATGGTGCGAGAAATACGATTGGGTACTGGTGTTCAAACAACGCCATCTACATATATCGATTTAGGAGGCGTTGGTTTAATTCCTGGCATTATGACTAGATTGTAGCGCCAAAACTGAAAAAACAGGTTTTTGGAAATTTCTTTCAATCTTCTGGCCGGTTCCGAAAACAAATTATCAGGTCCCCATTATGTGACCGAGGAGCGTGGAATGACATCTCACACCTCCCGATTGGTGCACGAAATCACACAAATAAACCGCTCTATTATGTCTCGTCATATATTAATTATAGGGCCTGATGGGTCTTGAAATGCATTTTAAACACTTTTCAAGGCAATGCCCTCATTTGATTTTGGGCCAAATGAGCCGATGCAAAATGTGCAAATTTCCGGGCAAGAGTGCCAACAAAATTTCCCTTAAAAGTGTGATGAGCATTTAATAAAATTATGTAATTCGTAAAATTATGTAATATTGTATTCACTAATTTGAATGACGTTACTCTGAGGTGTGTCTGGATGGGTAATGTGAGATAACTTTAGCTCTACCTCACACGATGCAGCTGATATATGAATACTACTTGTTGCAGCTGATATTCATGTCTTGTGATATAATTATTCCGCTATGAGTGGTGTAAGTTTCATTATGTAATTATGAAATAATAATCAAATATGTTTAATATCAATTCCAGGCAGATGCCGGCGCTCGAACTTTCTTTCTCGTACCTATCACCTCTTCGGTCATTAGAGCCTGGCTTTGGACATTTTCTACGACCCCTTGAGATTATCTCTCGAGGCAGGAAAAAGACTAAATTCGGGCCTGACGCTCCAGCGCCCCGTACGGTGGGGGATGCAGTCGCGACACTCGCAGAGTATGTGCAAGGGGGATGGCGTGGGGTGTGGTAGGGGCAAGGCGAAAGTCAAGACTTTTCTAGCGTGGAAGTTCTTTCACATGCGAGATCGACAAGTTGGTATGCGAAGCTGACAAGTGCATTGTAACTTGTTTTGGTATTATGGCTACTGTAATTTTCTATTTATTTATTTCCGAGTATTTTCATAAAGAAAAAAAAGTAAGATTAGCGTTTGGGTAGATCTGGAGGTCGTACTCAAACTATAATTAACATGAGTTTCCAGCACTCCATTGTGACAGCTTGTGGCGCTTTCTGTTATACCGTAACGGAACTAAAGCGCACGGGGAATGGCCGCCTGCTCTCGCGTGAAGCCGGAAGGCTCGTGCTTCGCAATGTTACCCCACGACCGCTCTTTATGTCGCTCCATAAGAGCGTGACGTCACACCGGTGCGTTGCCTGGATTGCAACGAGACGCCAGTCACAGTGCGCGACGGGCGCTCTTTTGATTCAAAATGATTTCGTTCATCGATATTGCTGCAATTTCTCGATTATTGAATCACATTAAATCAAAAAGATATGTTTCCAACAATGAAGAATATTTTAAGATTAGCTGGGGGTTGTGCAACCATGCAACGTAACCACGAACCGCCATGGCTCAAAACATGTACGAGTGTTTTAGTTTCAAGTAAGGATAAAAATCAAACTTTTTGTCAAGTGAATAAAATGTTTTGTCTCATTTTTCAATAAGTGTCTCCACACTTATGACACCAACCGATGCCCTAGGAAGAAATAAATGAAGCGATGCGTTCTTGGCTGCGAAAATAAGATTTTTCGTAATTTATGTTGGTTGAAGCGTCCAGTAAAACTCTGTTTAAGACAGGTAAACTCTATTTAAGACTCTCTTCTATTTAAGACAGGTAGCGTGACGGGTTAAAAATTACAATGCTTATCATATTGGTTAATGGAGTAAAAGAAATACTTCTATACCACCTTCCTTTTGGCGTTTCTATGTAATTGACGTTTTGTTTAAACGAATAAATTTATTCAAATTATACAGCTAATATGTACATGAAAGCACTAACCTAGTTGTCAAGTAAATACTAAGTATAATGATTAATGAATTCAAGACATTAGGTTAAAAATTATAAACAACACAGTGTAAGATATTTTTCTCCTTGAACAAAGTGCAGTCTGAACGTTTTTTTCACATTCTGTTATTTTTTCGAAATATTCACCCATTTTCTAAAACTCTTTTCACAGACTCTATTTTTCCACTATCCAAAAATCAATATAGATTGGAATTATTTTTCCTTCATAATATGTTTTTCTCTTCATATATCTAGTGTAAACACAATGCTTGAAAGCATTCGGCATCTTGAAGGATGATGTTGGATTTGATCTGGGAGCGATACGTACTTTCTCGGTAACATAAGAAATCTTGATAAACTTATCAAAATTTTCCACCGTCAGTTCAAGTAGTAGCGGAGACATCCGTGTGCAGACTATGCTAAAGCTTCTCCAGGAATGCCTTCTGCGATAAGGTTCAAGGTTTAGAAGAGGTAGGTAAACATACGTCATGCCTCACAGATGCACTCGTAATGTTTTCATCCAAATGACTCACTGTGAATACAATTGTTGACAAATGGGTCTCCAAAGCGAATTTGGCTTCAAAAACAAACCTTCGGGAGGCTTACGTGTAGTGAATTTACCCACACTCTTAGTAAATTCTACTCATGTCCGAAGACGCTGATGTCTCGATAGGTAATATGATAGGATCGGCTCGATGTTCGAATGCTTCAATGATTTTTATTTCATCAGTAATGAACGCACATGTATTCAGGCAACGGTCCTTGGTGTGTGACAATCTTGAAAAAGTTTGCTTTTAGTTTTTCCTGAGTTGATTCCCCTCCTTGATAAGAGCTCTGAATATTCTCAGTTCGATACGTTTTTCTGCCGTTCCCACTCCAGAGAAAGGTTTTGCTTCAACAGCGTTGTTTGCTGGACGGCGCTCGCTTTGTGAGGTGCGGAATACCTTTTCACACCGAATCTGGGCTTAACCTTAGCCGAAAGAATGAGTTGAGACCTGGTACTTGTTGAGCTGGTCTTCTTCAACCCTTTCAGACTTCTTCTTCTTCTTCTTCTTCTTCTTCTTCTTCTTCTTCTTCTTCTTCTTCTTCTTCTTCTTCTTTCGAGTCGATGACAGCTAAATTCTGTTTTGCAGGTAAGTAGAGAGAGCCAAGTCTCTCTGGTTTCCTGTGGCCAGGTCATCTCTGGATACACCATTAGGGCAGTCCGGGCAGGAAAGTAGATGTTCCATCGTCTCTTCAGCACCGCAGGAGCACATCACCGAGTCATTCTGGGTCAAGAATCGCCATTTTTGCATGTTGTATTTACATCTACCAACACCCGTACGCAGTCTCTTTAGAGATCTCTATAGGGTCCACGGAACCCTGAGGCAGGGACTCTGAGGGTTTTATGAGGTGGCCTGATAGGCGGCATTCATCCGTCCACAGGTCCAGCCTTTCCTGGACGGATGGTTTCTGGAGAGAGGCACTGGTCCGAAGGAAACTTTTGCGGGAACGGAGACTTCGGTGGGCGGGAGATTGACCATGCAGAGGATGGCGTTTGTCTTTCATCAGTCGACTTCTTTACGCTCTGCAAGAAATCTCCCGGCAGATTTTTGGAGGGGCGATGGCCGAAAGAACAGAGAGTTGTGGAATGGGCGTGTACTTGAGACAGTCGGTCACATGGCGGCAGGATTGATAAAAGGCGGTGTCAACCTTCTTGGCCTGAGCGCATTTATGTCAAACTGGGCCTGGGCCTGGGCCTGGGCCTATTCACCTGCAGAGTAGCAGAGTGCTAGAGCGGATAGGTGGAGGACTCTGGGGTTAGCTCCCCAGTAAGATCCAGACAATCTCTTGAGGATGTTGTTGCGGATTTTAACTTTCATTTTGGTGTTAGTAGACACTTTTCAGACATATGACAAGATTTTGGAGAGAATAATTATTTTGTTCTCTGCCAGTGTTCACTACTTGTACTGTAGAATGTCTTGGAGAGTAATTTTGTCCCATAGCCGCTTATTAACATTACTGTATGATCAAATTGATTTCTTTCTCTAGAATGGGTGAAATCAATAAACTGAAAATATTATCCAGTATAATGTGATTCATATGCATTATCTACGCATTAAATTTCGAGTAAGCACAAACATTGTAAAGGAAATTACATTTATTTCACAAGTAAATTTTGTAATTATCATTTTTACTTTAGGTAGCCTCATAACTTCTGTGTGATGATGGTATTGTAAATTCGCTTCTTAACTTATCAAAGTGCTTCCTGTCTAGCTAGAAAAAGAACTAATGAGCTAGATCATATAGAATACGAAAAATGTATTAGAATTTTTATCAGAAACTCATATCTTCCCTGAATCTTTTTCACCCTCAACAAACGAAGGCTACATCTCTTCAGCTGTTTGGAAAATAAACAAACAACCACACTTTCTCAGACTACATCAGTTAACAGTGCATGTGTGACTTAGTAATATTAACAAAACCTAGTGATGCTACAGAATGGCACAGACTTTCTCGTATTATTTTTCTATTTTCTTTGGTTTGAGCTAGACATTCGGACTTGCCACATACTCTTCCCAGCTGCCATCTATCTCCACCTTAAGTTTAAACAAAAAAAAACTTGAGCCAATTTTGACAAAATCTTGTTTTTTTAATTGCACGTATTGCACGCCATATTTTGTGAAAACTGAACTTTTTAAAAAAAATCGTAACTTTAATTAAAGAATTTTTATTTGAAGGAAAAATCTATATCTTCAATCTTGTAGTTGTTGGAAGTAGCCGACAAAATTCAAACTTTTGTAATTATCGAAAATTGTGAGTTAACAGTAAAAATCTATGCCACCTTTATAAGTGTATTTTACTCTATTCTCACAAGAAATTTTTAAAAAATGTGGAGTCTATTTTTAGGACATTTTGAAAATGTCCGTGGGACTTCATGTAGAGTATACCCCCAAAATTTAAAGAATGTTTTTCAATATCGCCCGGGAAATATTCATTTTGGTGTTCACATAGGGACTGACGGACGTACAGACGGACGAACAAGAGCGTAACATTCCAAAATTTAAATAGGTTATGGAGATATAGTTAAAAGATTACAATCACTAACGAGGTAAATTAATTATTTGAACTTCGGGACTGGAATATATATTATAAGTTTTATCCATCAACCTTAAAGTAATTTAATATAATAACAAAGCTAAATTTTAATTATTTTACATTTATATTTTAACAATAGATATTACGATCTCCCAATGCAACCCGAAATATTTTGGAACAAAAACTGTACATTTTTTAAGGTACAATAAACCATTTGATATCACTATATCTGTATAAACTAGGGTTGTCTTAAAATGAATGCCATATTTCACATTATTTTAGCTTATTACCTGAAGGACGTTCCGTTGCCGAGTATTCATTAATTGCAATACTTTATTAGATAGGACAAGGAATCAATTCTATGTTCAGTATAATTCAGTCTTAACCTGCCCTGATTCGTCCTGGCCTGAACTGCCGTGACCTTTTCTCGTTTCGCCCGACCTCATCCTGCCGCGTGCCACCTACTAGGGAGTCGACGTTGATGTTAATGTTTCGAAACATTTAGGTTTTTGTAGAAAAATCGATGTATTAAACATCGATGTATTAACACACATGTTCTGTGATCGATGTTTTTCTTCTTTTTCGATGTTTTGTTTCTGAATGAAAAATTTCCCATGATCACAAAGTCAAAATACACAATAATAACTTATTATAATACTGTTAGTTCATGTGTTGAAACCAAAGGAACGCTGTTTGCACTACATTCATCGACCAAACTCTCTCGTCCGAGGTGTCCTCCATGCCCTTCTATTTCCGTTTTCATCATATTCATTTCGCACATTGAGATATGGTCAACAAATACGATGTAGGCGTAGGATTTGTCCGTTCTTCTCGTACTTTTATTCGGGGAATTGATAAACACGAACACTATCAAATTAAATTTTAATGCGCACGAGTTTAATGTTAGAGGTTACTACTCCAGTCTAAAAACATCGATTGTTTTAGTCGATATATTTTTAACATCGATGTTTGCTAGCTGCCCCGACTGGCTTTGCGCCGCTTAGATCCGCCCCGTTCCGACCTACGGAATTTGCCATGGATATCGTTGCCAACGCCATCATTGCTGCAATGGTAAATGGAAACAGGTTCTTTGTTGTATACTCCCTGCATATTTCACGTAACAATTTTGACATTTAATCTCTTTAACCCTAAAGCAGGGTGAGTAGCGTTCTGGGGTTTTGAAATTCAAGTTTTTTTCTCGGTTTTCCAGATTCAAAAATCATACATTTTCCAGCTTCTCTTACCCAAAGTGATCACAATTAATGTATAACTTTTTTCTCTATCAAAACACAGTACGTAGTCATATTATTTGTATAATCACCCAAATCCCTTGATTTCCCTCTTTTGATCTGTTTAAGATATTCTAGTAATCCATTTTTACAAATTAAATTCAAGTTTTTTTAAAACAAATTAAGCACTCATGTTTCCCCTAATTTTTTATTGTCTCTTGACATCATTCTAGCTATCCCTGATAATGAACGATTATCCAAACCTATCGCAGCTTGTAAATTACACGAGCGACACGAAATGTTTTCCCGGATAAATTAGCGGAAATATCAAGCATTTTAGAGTGCTGAATCCATATTTGAAATTAAACTTGCCTCTCAAATTTGAAATCAGTGCAATTTACGATATAACAGAGTAAAGTCTGAAAGCCTGCGTTTCATTATGAAACCAGAAAGGAAGGGATATTTATTAACCCAAATATGGCAAAGATTATACCTCCTTTCAGTATGAAAGATTGATTACTGTGTTCCGTTTCTCAATTATTTTGAGTTTCCTTGTGCATCTATGAGCCAAGGACGGTAGAGGTTATTTTCTAGACTTTGTTTCGTGTGCTTCCACTGAGGAAGCGTTATTCGGTTCGAGTTGTGGAAGTTCAACTTTTTTTATCCTATATTTGTAATGACACCAGAAATGTAGCTGGGATACATTCTTTGAAATAATCGATAAACTACAACTCCGACGCGGAGCGTTAGCGGAAACGAGTAGTAAATCTTCCCTCCGTCCGAGCCTTTAAAGACTAATAGACGACGTGTTACATACAATGTTTTTTCTAGTTATTCTAGTTATTAAAAATAAACATTTAACAGTTTCACGAGTTAAAAATTGTCATCACTCACGTGATTAATACATTGCTCTAAGGGTAGGGATAGGAGTAATTTTTACGAAATCTCGTACAGGGAGTAAGTCACGTGGGTAGAGTAGATTTGTATAAAAAAGAGGATATAATGAACTCTCATTAATTTTGCGTGCACAGCGCTCGCCCATAGTCGCCGCGTCCGCGGGCATAGAGTCATTGTTGGAGCTCTCTGGTAACAAGAATTTGCAACTTTTAGCGATAAACCATTGTTGCTAAGTAATACTACTAGAGCGCTTCAAAGCGCCAAACAGTGCATATATGAGCATTTTGTGCTACATGTAGCAAAAGCGTTAAACAGCTAATCGACATCTTGCAATGAGGAATGAAAAAAATGCTTATATAAGTATGTTTGACATACTTGCATGTCTCATTTAGAATGCCTCCATTAAAGAAATAATAGTTGCAACTTAATGCAAAAGGTTCAAATAAGAGTTGCCCGGAAACGTGGTTACATACATGTATACTTCGGTTTTTATTCGGACGCGTCAGGGCCTGCCTTCACGGTGGAATATCAAACCACCTTTCGCGTCTTTGTCGGTCGTGCCGCTAATGTCGCATGATCGCGACCGTCTCAAGCAGTGCGATGTGTCTAGCGACACGACAGAGAAAGACGCGATATGCCGTGAGATATTCCATCGTGAAGACACGCCACATAATACCGAGTGTTCATTTTATCGTTTGCCGAACATTCGGGTCGCGGCGTCCGGGGAGGCGAGGTCTCGGTTGCTGGGTGAAACGCTGACTCAACGCCCGTGCTGACACATGGGAACTATTGCTGCGGTTATTTTACCTTGACGAAGATGCTGAAAGCAGTGAACTTGGGCTCGAATGAATTATTGTCAGCTCGGGAACACTTTCTGATATATCTTTGAAGTAAGTCTTGAGGAGTTGCTGGGATTTTCTCTTCAATAGAGCACCGGAACTCCGAATGCGATTTTTCTCCATATGCCTGATCTTTAAAGTACTCCCAAAGGAAAAAGTCAGATCTGGTGATCTAGGAGGCTATTATTCACGACTATAAACTTTACTTAAAACGTTCATTGATCGAACAGCAGTGTGAACAGTTGACGAATTATGTTGAAAGTAACCATTGACACCTCAAAGATTTTCTTGGAGATTGTTGCAATCTGGCAGAGACTTCGTTCATCTTCTCTTCTGTCACGATATGGCACATTTATTTGTCCTTTAAAATTTCATGGGTGCGAAGTTTTTTTATAAAATATATATTCAAAATTGTCGACTGATGTGGAATTGGAATCCCGAAATTTGTTAATAAACCTCTGACGGCACTTACTGGCAGACTTAAATCGAACAAAGGTGCCGTAAAGAAATATTATCTGCTGCAATGAAAATTTCACAATGCACAGTTTAACGCTCTCGGGACACGGTGTATAGGCCGGTCGCGGCGAACGACGAACTTACAGGATGTAAGGGACCTTGTTCACAAGTCTCCGAGGAACCGACGGCTCGATCGCTGAGGCAAGCGGCGCGTCATCTTCGGCTCGTCATCTTCTATCCCGATCCCTCTGGGTGTGCGTATGTGTGGTTCCTTCACTGGCGGCCAGGCCATTTCTCGTGCACCAATCGAGAAGTATGAGGTGTCACTCGACGAGCCTCGGCCACCAGATGGGGAACTCACAATTTGTTTTCGGAACCTCCAGAAATTTCAAAAAAGAATCCTAAATCCTGTTTTTTCGAGTTTTGGCGATCTAGTGATATTGCCAGGAATTAAACCAACGCCTTCTAAATCGATATATTAAACACCAGAAGCCAAACGTATTTCTCACACAATAAGCCATAATTCTCTTTCACGACGTTGGCAACACATATATTGACATATTTAAGTGAACCATTGAATTACCACGTAAATCGCGCAGCATTGATTTCAATTTTGAATCGAATTATCGTGTTTAAAAAAATAAAATTTTCGAAAACTTACGAACGAAATAAACACCGAACAAAAAAAACATACGAACGAAATAAACCGGTGTAAACCGAAGTACAAGTGGGCATTAGAGGTTGGTGGTGGTGGTGGCGGTGATGGTGGTGGCGGTGATGGTGGCGGCGGTGATGGTGGCGGCGGTGATGGTGGCGGCGGTGATGGTGGTGGCGGTGATGGTGGCGGCGGTGATGGTGGTGGCGGTGATGGTGGCGGCGGTGATGGTGGTGGCGGTGATGGTGGCGGCGGTGATGGTGGTGGCGGTGATGGTGGTGGCGGTGATGGTGGTGGCGGTGATGGTGGTGGCGGTGATGGTGGTGGCGGTGATGGTGGTGGCGGTGATGGTGGTGGCGGTGATGGTGGTGGCGGTGATGGTGGTGGCGGTGATGGTGGTGGCGGTGATGGTGGTGGCGGTGATGGTGGTGGCGGTGATGGTGGTGGCGGTGATGGTGGTGGCGGTGATGGTGGTGGCGGTGATGGTGGTGGCGGTGATGGTGGTGGCGGTGATGGTGGTGGCGGTGATGGTGGTGGCGGTGATGGTGGTGGCGGTGATGGTGGTGGCGGTGATGGTGGTGGCGGTGATGGTGGTGGCGGTGATGGTGGCGGCGGTGATGGTGGCGGCGGTGATGGTGGTGGCGGTGATGGTGGTGGCGGTGATGGTGGCGGCGGTGATGGTGGCGGCGGTGATGGTGGTGGCGGTGATGGTGGTGGTGGTGATGGTGGTGGCGGTGATGGTGGTGGCGGTGATGGTGGTGATGGTGGTGGCGGTGATGGTGGTGGCGGTGATGGTGGCGGTGATGGTGGCGGTGATGGTGGCGGTGAGGGTGGCGATGAGGGTGGTGGTGATGGTGGCGCTGATGGTGGCGATGATGGTGGCGGTGATGGGTGGTGGTGGTGATGGTGATGGTGGTGGTGATGGTGATGGTGGTGGTGGTGGTGATGGTGGCGGTGATGGTGGTGGTGGAGGTTGTGGTGGTGATGGTGGAGGTTGAGGTGGTGGTGGTGGTGGTGGTGGCGGTGGTTCACCTGGCGAGGCGTGCGCGAGCAGGCGGCGCTGCGGCGCGGCGAGGCCGCGGTTGATCTGCTCCAGCAGGCGCGCGCGGCGCTCGGGCGACGACGCGCCCTCGGCGGGGCGCGGGCCGAGGAAGGGCAGCCGGCCGGCCAGCATGCCGAACAGCACCACGCCCAGGCTCCACAGGTCCACCTCGGGCCCGTACGCGCGCCCGGCCACGAACAGCTCGGGCGCCGCGTACTCGGGCGAGCCGCAGTGCGTGCGCAGCGGCGCGCCGGGCGCCCACAGGTTGCTCAGCCCGAAGTCTAGGGTGCAGGCGTGGAGGGAAGCACCGAGTCTACAGGGAGGGGACTCGACCCCGGTGGGGGAGGCGTGGGGGCCGTATGTAACAAAACCGCCAGCAGCTACTTGGAAAAATTAAAGAAAACTAGACTCCTTTTACATCACGCGGTAAGTGAAGGAACTTATCTCGCACTTTCACGAACTTACATTTTGTGGGGCAATTTCGACCAAACTCATTGAGTCCATGGGGGAAAGACTTAATCAGTTGGCTCGTGTTGGCGCTCAGTCCTTCTGAGCAGGTGTTTGGGTGTGCTTCAATTAAAGACAATAAGATGAAAAAGAAGTAGTAACGGAGCAGTATTGTAGTGCTAACCGACTTCGAAACGGGCGGGTCTATTGCTATCCTCATCTACAAGATTGTAAGGCAGCGAATTGCAGCTCTCTTGACATTTCTGTACGCAGCCTGTGCTGTTTATGTGGGAAATTTATATAATGAATTAGTTAATTATTATCGTAGTTGTTACGGGTATGTCCCGTTAATAAATGAACATACTATTGCTTGCCGCGGAGAGGTTGCCTTTGCTGACAATGTCTGCTTTGAAAGGTTCCTTCGTGGCTCTTTCGCCGCGTGAAGTCGCTGAAGCACAAGGGGTCTAGTTTTACTTTCATGTAACTGCCGACGTTTTTGGAATATATCTCCACCACTGGATTTGTCTCCTTCCTGTTGACTTCATGGAGGAAAGATATGGGAGAGCTATTGCGCATCGTACCCGACTGAAACCGAAGAGCTTCACGCACCAATTTGCCTCAAAACATTAGCGGAAATTTTAAATGCAGCCAGATACAAAAATTATCCCTTTGTTACAAGACATTGACACGGATAAGTAAACCAGATATATGCTACATCTTTTACACGCCTTCTTTGTGTTATTTTTGTATGGCCACCATTGAAAATTGTCACTTTATGCCGCTATCAAAATGTTTCTCAACACTTCTCGCTCTCCATGCAACTTGGCTGCCAGCGTCTCGACTGGATTTTGAAACGAAGTGCCTATGGTATGGTCACGTGGTTCGTAACGCAAATCGGTGTTGCGCAGAACGAACGAAAATCGGTGCCCCAGAGCAGCTCACCCACATCTTTCCACGATGGGCCCAGGCACCACTGCTTCTCTGTACTCCGATTTAAACTAAGTGGCACTTCAAGGTCACGAGCTGGAAGGAGACGGTCGCATTGTCATCCAATCGGGAGGCCCAAGCAAAAACAAAAAGTCTCAATGACACTCTCGGTTGGAACACAGTATGTCTCTCTCCGTCCAGCTCGTGACCTTCAAGTGCCACTAAGTTTAAATCGGAGTGAAGGTCATTATCTTCAACACTCCCTTGCAAAGGGATTGAGCTACATTTTTCAAAATTGCCATTTTACCATTTATTAATAGTACACATCGTGCTTCACCCTACCAAAGTCCTGCGTTTAATTCTTTGTGTAGAAGTGGTTTTGTCATATGTCGTGGTTTGAGCTTGGTTGTCAAGTATCTTTTTGTTAAAACGTTCTCCCTCATGTTTGGGTATGAATTCGCTGACACTGTCAAAGAAAAAACTGATTTACGTGTCCGATTTAACGTTCAAGTAATAATAACGACCGATATTTCACAATCGCAGGGGTAGAATATGCAGCGAATACGCGCTTAATACTTGAGGGTTCGGCAGGTTGAATAGAGTTTCTGTTCAGGAACGTTTGAGTCAGCATAAACACATCAAAAATCATCATCGCGCGTCTATATGCGACAGACATACGAACATTCCTATTGTATTATGAATATATTCTTCGCGGAAGTGCGAGCAATAAGTTAACAAATTTTATCGCAATCGGATGAACGGTAAAACATGGACATAAAACACGAACAAACATTGATTTTTTTATATTGTAGACGATAAAGTGATTTATTTCATCATCATCATCATCATCATCGACAGCAAGGATTAGACCTCTTGGTCTGTTCCGTCTCAGAATTGTTCATGCCATCTCTTCAAGGGACGTCCTACACTTCTTTTTCCTTTAGGTACATATTGAAGAATAGTTTTACTTATTCTATGTTCTGGCATTCTCAGGACATGACCTTTCCAGTTTTCTCGATATTTCTTTATGGTATCTATAACCGGTTCAACATTTAGTTCTTCTCTGATATCTACACTTTTTTTGTGGTCTAATAGTGAATATCCTGCCACAAAACGAAGAAATCTCATTTCTGCAGATTCAATTCGGCGCAGCTGATCTGATGTTAATGTCCAGCTCTCACTTCCATAAAGTAGTAATGGCAAAGCAATAACTTTGTAAAATCTGAGAAGAGTTTCTTTTTGCGCATTATGATGTAGAGTTCGCTGTAACGTTCCACAGAAATATGTGAAGTTGTTCAGCTTTATTTCCATATCCCTTGATTTTATATAATTAAAATGATATCCAAGATATTTAAATTCATTTACTTGTTCAATTATTTGGTCATATATAACTATCTTTGCTCTTAAAGGTTCAAGTCCTTTAAATGCCATCACTTTTGTTTTACTTGGTGAGATTTTCATACCATACTCATTAGCAACCTGACTTAACTTGTGGACTGCTATTTGAATTTCATATTCAGATTTTCCTATGATAAGCTGGTCGTCGGCAAAAAGTAATGTTGGGATCTCGACATTATTAATCTTAAAAACATCATTTAAAGTCTTCAACCATTTTTTAATGATCACGTCCATATATATATTAAAAAGCGTTGGCGAGAGCGGGCATCCCTGTCTTACTCCCTGGTTTATATATGCTGATTCTGTTCCATTTCTTAGCATTTGGATCATGATTTTATTATTTCTGTATAAGGATTGAATTGCTGTAATAAGATGGGAAGGGAGTCCAATATTTTTCAATGTTTCCCATAATAATCTTCTTTTAAGGCTATCAAATGCTTTTACGTAGTCAATAAAGACGTAGTATGTCGGTAGTTTAAATTCCCTTCGCTTTTCAGTAAGTTGTGTCAGTACAAAAATACAGTCGGAGCATGATCTACCTTTTCTGAAACCATGTTGTGTTTCAGATATTTGAGTTTCAACAATAGGCACTAATCTTTGATTGATAATTTTTGCATAGATTTTATAACAGGAATTTAGAAGACTTATACCTCTATAATTTGAACATTCAGATTTGTCGCCTTTTTTATATAGTGGGTAAATTAGGGCTTCATTCCATTCTTCTGGCACATATCCAGTGGACCAGCAGATATTAATAAAGTTAAGAAGTCTCTGCGTAAATTCATTTGATGCATATCTGATCAATTCCATGTTTATATTATCAGTACCAGGTGACTTTTTATTTTTGGTTGTGTTAATGGCTGCTTTCAACTCATCCATAGAGATCAGATCAATAGAATTACATATATCAATTTTAATTCCTCTCTCTTCTTCTTCTTCATCTTCAGAGGTCCATAGCGATTTAAAGTAATTTAACCATTTACTTTCTGAAATTATATTTAATTGAACTTTATCTCTTTCTTGATTATTTAAATATTTTATAATTTTATATGCCTTACTTTGGTTTCCAAATAAGTCATGTTCAATTTCGCTAACATATCTTTTCCAACTTTCTCGTTTAAGCTTACGGACTTCTCTTTTAACTAAAGCAGATTTTCTTTTATATTCTATTCTATGATTCATATTCCCAGGGGACGAGAGAGTCTTTAAATACGCTTCTTTTTTTTCTTCAATTAGTTGTTTGATATTATCATTCCAAAACCTTAGACCTCGTTTTGAGAATTTCTTTTTCCTTGACCCTATTGCTTCTGCTGCTGCCTGTGTTATAATTTCTTTAATGTTTGCCCATTCTTCATTTATATTGTTACTTACAGGATTAATAATATTTTTCTGGTTGAGTCTACTCTGGTATAAAAGTCTTATGCTATAATCTTGTAAAAGGTGAACTTTAAATGTTTCTATTTCTGGTTTGGGTTTTAAGATGGTTTTCTTCCATCTCTTTGGGAACATTATGTGGCATCTTACTAAGAAATGGTCAGATGACACATCAAAACTTCTAAATATTCTTACATCCTTGATATTTATCCAAGTCTTATTGTTTGCAAGGACGTAATCAATTATAGAGGCGGATCCACGAGCTGTCCATGTGAATTTGTGAATATTTCGGTGTTTAAAGAAAGTGTTAGTAATTCTCAGCTCATTGTACGTGGCAAATTCTATTAATTTCTTCCCATTATTGTTAAGTGTATATTCACCTTCTGTGCCTACTATATCTTTTATAGGAGTATTCCCTACTCTTGCATTTAAATCACCTAATAAAAGAAGATAGTCATTTTTATTAATCTTATTTATTGCTATCTGCAGTTGTTCGTAGAATTTTATCGCATCTTGGGTTCTCCCCTCTTCTGGTGCGTACAAGGCAAAGACTGAAACGTAACCTCTATCTACTTTAAATCTCATTGTTATTATTCTTTCGTTTATGAAAGTATACGATATTATTCTGTTTTTCAATGTTTTTCTGATCCAAATAGATACCCCAGCCGATGCCCTCTGTTTTTGGGGGACTCCACTGTATATCATTATATAATTTTGTAATTCTGATGAGCCCTGTAACTTTTTTTTGGTTTCAGTAATTGCAGCAATATCAATCCCAGCTTTATCTAATTCCTGTTCTAATTCAGCTTCTTTATTTGAGAGAGCTCTAACATTCCATATTCCCAGCTTTAATATTTCCGATAATTGTCTTTTATTCGTTTCCTTTTTCTTTGCATATGTTGGCATAGAAGAATTTGTCCGGCATGAATCTTTGAGAAATTTAGCGGAGTGATGTCCCTGGCCGCGGTGATTTATTTCTGTTTTATATTTATTGATCAATGGCGCTGGACAGAAGAGTTATGGTAAAGGGAAAATCTCGAAAGTGTAATCACGTTGAAAGCGAATCCTAATATAAAAAATGTACTACAAACAATATTCGAATTCTTATAAAGTCCATGAAAAGGATTGCAGTGATTTTTAGAGATAATTCCAAATTATATCATTTGGGCAGGAAATTCACGTCCTGAATTCCCATAGGACAGGTTCTAAAGACCTACAATTATATATTTTTCCGAGACCTATATGTTACGCATTTTTCACAAATAAATATTTCATTAGTAATAAATGAGAGAAAAAAAAACATGGGAGCATGGGACAGATAAATTTTATTTTAATATTAATAAATTTGATATTGTAAAAATAGGTGCACTATCGGAGATTTCAATATCCTGAAGAACTTCACAGGAAATATTATAAAGATATGAGGATGAGATTAAGTCGTATGAAGAACATAACACAGCCAATCTTGACTATTTTGTGACCAACATAAGACATAAACTTGTACATCCTTGTGCTGTTTTGCTAGTTATGAAAGAAAACAATGTTTCTATTAAACTCCCTATACAGTATTCGAGTAAAACTCTTGAAAACTGTTGGTTTGTGCAGATGTGCGAATGTGTGAGATTCCGTTACTGACGTCTACGCCACTTCTCGTGCACCAATAGAGACGTATAAGATGTCATTCGATGCGTCTCGGCCTCCTGATGGGAAACTAGTAATTTGTTTTCGGATCCGGCAAGAATATTCAAAGCAATTTACGAAAGCGTGGATTTTCGTGTATTGTTGTTGCAATCTAGTGACAATGCCTACTAACTCGATCTACGTAGGTGGCGTTGATTAAACACCAGTACCCAAACATATATTTAGCAAAATACGCCATAATTTCCTTTACGACGTTGGTAACACTGATGTTGACGTCTTTAAGTGAACATTTGAATTACCAAGTAAATTGCGCTGCAGATTGATTTCAATTTAGAATCGAATTAACGTATTTAAAAAATAAATTGTTATATCGAAGTTTAAAGGAAATCTGGAGATGAATCGAATGTAGTTGTAAAAGATGTTGCGAAAGGCTTTCGGAACCTATTGGGGATGATCTGTATTTTTGTATTTAGCATTTGTGCTAATGTGAATGTGCAATGTGCATTTTTGTATTTTTTTTGTATTTTTGTACAAAAAAAGCCTAAAAATTTAGCTGTACTCAAATTTAACTGTTAGCATAAAAATCTGCAACTATTTGTTACCGTGATTATAATTTTGAAATTGCAATAAGACCAGTTCATATTCCGTGTGGAGGGTGTTGGGAACTTTTGAACGGCAGTATACCGTTATCAGCTACTATGAATCTTTGGTAAGTCGAATGCCAGATGCAGCAAAAACATATTTGAACCAAGCTGTGCATCAAAGAAATGAAGTATGAAAAACATTTTCATTCCATGAAGCTATTTAAAACAGTTTACAACGTCGGTGACGCCACATTTTGCTTGTATAAGATATTGGCTACAGTTCCATTAAAATGGTTTACGACAAATCGTTTGTCTGTCCGTCCGTCTGTGAACCATTGCTAGCAACTAAGCCATTACGTAAGGAGGATATTTGCCATTCGATCTACCTGCTGTCGAGACTCCTTGAATTTTAAATGGTTATTTTAATTTTTGAGAGTATTGTACATAAATACTCCAGGACATTTTCAATTGTTTCTTAAAAATGGTTCCACATTTTTAATTACATTTTTTTATCGGATAGAACGAAGTACGCTTGTAAAAATGGCCCAGATCCGATTTTCTTTGAATTCCCTGAAATTCAAACTTGTCAAAAAGGTTCAAAATTTTTTGTTCATATTTTGTTCTCGGATAGAACAAAAGACGTTTATGAAAATGTCGCATGTGTTATTTTCTTTAAATTGTCTGAATTTTCAAAAATTAGAAAAGTTCATTTTTTTGCGTCTTACTACAACTACCAAATTAAAGTTAAGAATTTTTCGTCTGAATGAATCTATTCTTCAAAATTATATCTTTAAACGAGTGATATGCATTTTTTAAATAGAATTAGTTAAAATAGAATAAAGACATTTTTAAAAATAAGATTTTCTCAAAAACTGCAACAATGTTTTAAAATATTTTTATTGGATAGTGTGAAGTACTCTTTGAAAAATGGCGCAAATCTCATTGGCATTGAACTCTCTGAATTTTCGAAAATTGCGAATGTTATAAATATTGCGAATAAGAATGTGATGTTGTGGAACGACAAGTTTTATCTTTTGTTATGCCTGAGTGAGAAGGCATTGTTTTGGAAAGTTCTAAAAGATTGCTTGAAAATGAAATTAAGAAACACTGTCAAATTTGCAAGTGCACTTGTCAGGTCGCGTAACCCGGAGAGTTACAAGCTTTTGCGTCACTGGCCTAGGCAGCCTACGACTTCAGTGTTTCATCTGGTTTTAATTAAACAAATTATCTTAAAATGTGGTCACACATTCCAGAGTAATATCAAGAAATTTAGCTTGAGAAAAGTCTTACTATTGAAATGATCGAAAAATGTGTTAAATATTATCTGCTCCCTTCCACCAAGTTGGAGTTCCACTACTACATTCCACCACATCATTCCTTACAACAAGTCAAACGTCTTCCTGATCGTTTCAAGAAAACAATGGTGTTGTGTGTACATTTCACCGGCGGTTTCACCACCTTCAGTGCGTGTGACACTACCAAGTATTGAAAAAGCTTCTGAACTTCGCATGAACTGTTCTTTGGAAGAGATCCAAAAATAAATATTCTCCAGATTATCTCTTCCGACTCGAAGCTCTGGGATTAAGTAAGAAGTATCCAATTAGAAGTAAAAAATATTCTACAAAACAACATAATGGAACATATGTCCAATTTTGAATACTTAGATGGCCACGTCACATACAAATAGGACGAAGACTTTAACGAACAAATCCACAAATTACAACAGATACATCTGGTTATTGATAAAACATTACGAAGCAGGGTTGTCACAATTCTAAATTTTATAAAGTTATGTCAATTCAAATTTGCACATATGGAAGTGAATGACCATTAAGAATAAATACGGTTAATTGAAATGCAGTTTCTGACAAGAGTGAAAGGGTGCAGGATCGAAGATAAACTAAAAAAACAAACATCAGGAATACACTAAACATATTTTCCCTTCGCGATAAGATAGAACAGTACTACAGAACAAACTGACAAGAACATAGGATTGAAGATAGTCGATATCCTAAAGGAATTACGTCTTACATTTCGAGAAAAACAAGAGATGTAAGAATACCTAGAAGTCGATGGAAAGAGGTTGGAAGAGGTAAGAATACCTAGATCACAAAAGAAAGTCGACGATGTCATTAAAATTTACTTGTTCCAGACATTTCATTTTAACGTTGCAATGATTTATGAATCACACGAGTATTTTTCTTTAGGCGTTTATCTTTATAACTGCATTTATTGTGCTAACAAACAGAACAATTTTTAGTCTCTGATCTTTTCTTTGACATTTAATCTTCTATTGCGATATCTTGACCTTTGTATTGAAAACCGTTCGAATATCAATTGTAAATTATTATATTCTTTAACAAATTTACGTATATATGCGCACTGAGGCAATTTCGCAGAATACTTTTAAGTTGTTCTAGAAAACTACTCACGACTAGCTTATTGATGCCCTAATTCTAATGTGCCAATTGAATACTGACTTCAAGCATTGGTTGTACACTAAATTCATGTTGTAAATAAATATCACAATTCATATTTTATTCAATTACGAGCATCATGATTAATTCATTATTGAAACACTATTTAAGTAAAATCCTAGAAACAAAAATAGTTTCTTGATATTGATGAAATGACGTAATAATGACAATTTTTTTATTATTTTACAATTTTCACAAAATTAATTTGAATTATTGTGAACGTTGCAATTTACTTACTAACCTCACGTTACAAGAGTAAATTTCAGTTGAAGGGTGTGGCTAGACCGGGGTTAATGATTAATGATTAATTGGACCAGTGTGTATGTATATATTTATGTATGTCTATATATATTCTAACGCTTGTTTACTGGTCGTGACAGGCGTCAGATCGAATGCTGTAATCGAGTTTTGAAATCAAGATCAAGAAGGCAGGATACTTTTGGGTATGAAAAAGATTTACGCCAAGAAACAAAATCATGTAAAACAGTGCGTATATTTTCTCCAGAGTATGACCACATATAACAGCACTGAACAAAATACCAAGACCAGATAGCAAATGACAAACAAAGAGAACAACAAAATCAAATTACCCTTTAAACGCTTTGAAAATGTACATCGTTTGTCAACCTTGACTCGAATATCTCTTCCTTATCAAATACCTTTACAAATGCTCGTGCATGGTAACTACTGCTTGGACAGCACCGTTAAATGCCTTGAACTGATAACTACAGTACAATAAATTTCCTTACTTCTTCACGAATCTTTGATTGTAATAATCGCAACAAATTATCAGATGACTTATCCAACTACAACTATTCACAGTTAATTTTCACGACAAGATTACACAGAAATGATAAACAAAGGTTTTACACTTTCTTCACACACAAACTTTCGTTTCTATTTTTCAGAAAATTCCGCTTCGATTGATAGCTCGTTAGCTAGATGTTTTGCTGAATCACAGCACTATTTGACTTTTTCTGAAATTCATTAAAAAAAGTCGAAAGCCTTGCGTGTTTTGATGCAACCACAATGAAAACAGTTTTGTCTCTGTAAAATGCAATTAACTTTGCCAATACTTCTAAGAAAACGATCCCATATAACCAATAAACAAATAAATTCGAAATTAATCATTTTAAAAATGATTTTAGCTAAAGATATAAAACCAGATGTACATGTTTTCCTTTTATCATTTCCTTCTGCAATGTTGTAATGTTTTCACTATTTGCGATACTTGAGTATACAATGGGTGAATTTAATTATATTTTGTTGCCATTTCGTATCGAAACGACCCTTCAAAGTCAATTTTAAATTTGATAAAACTTGCCAACGTTCAATGGATGCGGAAAAAAATAATTAGAAATATTTTGCTCTGTGTCGAAAAACCTAGTCATTTCTGGTGTTACACAAGTTGCCTGAGCTCCAACTAAATTTAGTGAATGAACACAAAACGGAAAACAAAACTGGCATGTTCGTTTAGTTGTAGGACTGAGATTGGCGCTCAAACAGCTTGATATGTACCTGCCATGATAGTGCCATTGTCATACCACTGTCGCCTACAGTCTAGAAAGTATAGGTACATCTTGGCTTAATGTATTTACAATTTTATCAGTAAGTCCACTTCCGGCTTTTATCAATTTTCATAAAAGACTGACCAAATTTGTGACAAAAATTTAAATGACGGCCATGAAAAACGGCTTTAAAAATATTTTATTTAGGGGTCGGAGCAAATTGGGCAGATTTTGCGTGCAGAGTTTGTGTGTAAACGTAGGGGCGCCGTTCCTAATCTGTATGGGCGCCTATCGTAATCACATGCAAGTTTTTTATGTGAGTTATCATCCTGTTTTAATTTTTTTGATCCTTTGGCCCAGCGGCCTGCGGGTTGTGGATCTGCAAAGTGCGTCTCTCTGAGGGTTGCACCCCTGGCCAGCTTCTAACTACGACGCTGCATATACCCACAATCCCGTGGAACTGAGTATCTTTCCAACTTGCCTCCACGACCTTGCAAAGCATTCTGCTAGTTTTTTTTATGGTCTTATATCATAATACACCGTTGCTACGAGAAGATAACCGACAACGGTTACATGCTAGGTTACACGGGCAATTTAATTGTTCGAGTGAAAGTATTTGAGTTTAGTAATCGTATGGCAATATAGACCCGCGCACAATTCCGGTACACCATGATGCAACGCTGTCCGAGGCCTGGCCAGCGGGAAGTTGGCTTCCAGCACGAAGCCATTTTCACATTTGTTTGCGGAATGTTCACACGGGTTTTACCATAATGTTCTTATATCTAGTTTAGTGGGATCCATAGGAACCAGATTCACTTTTAGATTACGGCCGATAGACCGTAACTCGAAAAATCGTGTTTTAAGGACCTACGAAAAACCTTTTCCGTAAGTCCATTATGAGAACGCGTGTAGTGGTGCAACGCGTGTGTCAAATTCCAATGCGTCTTCTGATTTCTTCAAAGAATAATCTACGAAATTCTGTATTTGACGTCTTCAATCTGTAAGATGCAATCTGCAAGTAATTTTATCCTTAACAATAAGACATTTACGAGGTTTTATGTCCATAGCGCCTTAAAAATCGTAACTATTATCATTCATAAGCAAGTTACGTAAAGAGAAGAGACACAGAATTTCTTTCTCTGGCTGTAATCTATCAGTTAGGTAGAGTTGTAAAATAGGAACACAATACATCTGATGTACCCCAGTAAACGGGCAACGTATAGCGCGCTATCTTGCTAATTGAATACAAGCTCTCGACCCCAGTATTGTGGCGTATCCGCACCGACAGACCTAGTCGCAGAGACACCGACCTAAAGGTCCCCGGATCGACGCTAGCTAGTGCGGAGCAATGGGGACTCTAGAGCTGAGCAGATCAGACGCGACCGCCCGCCCACGAGCCTCCGGCAGACCCTGTCTGCAAGCAGTCGAGCAGCGGGTAGAATAAGAACAAACAGCATAAAATCCTATTTACACAGAATGAGGCGAACTCAATGGCGGAAGGCTATTTAACGATATTGGACAGACATCAAAAAAACGCGCTCAAGGTCTGCTGTATGCATTTCGGTTCATAGATAGCGCAACTTTTGAATGACAAAAGTTTTCTTTTATCTTAAAGCGAAAGCCTTTAATCTATTATGACGGAATATCAGATTTTTGTCTTCGATACCCAAACACAGTAGCCGATATCGGTTACATTCTCAGATAAGAATTGGGAAAGGTATCCATCTTCCTTCGAGCAGTATTGACGTGTAGTGGGTGTAAGGTCTAAAGGTTGTTCGAAATTCTTGAGTTTCATTAGAGAGTCTTGAAGAAAGTGTGGTCTGTTTATCGGGTACTAACGAGAAAAAAGACCAGAAAAAGCGTGCATTTCTCTCATAACGATAATGTAACCACAGGAGATTGTAATTTCCCGGATATTCACCATCAACCCTGTTATCACCTGACTTGCCAAAGACGTTATGAAACTTGGGATATCCGATCTAGATAACGAACATTTGTGAACGTCTCGAGTTCTACGAAAAAATGCAGACATAACTCATGAAATGCTTAATGCCACAATTAAAACGAAATAAGAAAGAAGAACAATGAAGAAAGAAAAATAGAAAAGAAAAATCAAACAAGAGAAATAACACGAGAAAATTATTCAAAATTGAAAACAAAATTGTAAAGTAACAAATAAGAGAGGGGAAAAATAAATATACAGAAAGAAGCAAAACAACTTATCAAAAAATAATGTTAAAGAGAGGATGAAACGAGGATGAATGTTAAAAAGAGGATGAGAAGGAAACAAAAGTAATATAAGGAGAAGAGAAGAAGAGTTTTACTAAAAAAAAGCAGCAAGGAAAACGAACTATGTAACAGAGAAGATAACTGCTGATGAGGTAAAGATCAAGAAAGAAAAGGAAAAAGAGATAGAAGGGAAAACGAAAAAGAGATGAAAAATATATTGGAAAAAGACTGACAGATAACGAAAAATGAGGTGAGGGTGAGCTATGAGAAATAATATACGTAAAAAGTTTGAAATTAATTACCTCACTGTGAATAACAGAAAATCGGAAGGGTTTGATACAAACATTAGGACAGAGAAATGAGCAGCAAGAAGCAAAACGAAAGGAAAAGGAAAGGAGAGTGGTAAGAGGCCGTGCATAAATAACGTAATGCAAATCTGGAGTATATTTACCCCCCCCCTCATCCGTGAAACGCACATGTAACGCGCTCTCTAATAATTATGTAACTCTCGCGACATAATTCCTCCATTCGAAGTACAATTCGTAAAAATCAATTATAAAGCAGAAACAATGAGTGGTACGAATTATGTATTAATATAGGTATGTGATATCAATATAGTGCATGTGAACGTCTTGTTTTTATATTTTTTTTAAAATTGTAAGTATTGCACGCAATATTGCATGAAGACTACTAACGTTTTCAAAAAAATGTACATGACCTTGATTTACATGACCTTGATTTGAAGAATTTACTATGAAGAACAAATTGTATTTCAAGGAAAAATCTCTATTTTTAATTTTATATTTGTAGGAAGACACCGAAAAAAAATTATACTTTTAAAATTTTCGAAAATTTAGAGTTGACCGTGAAAATCGGACCTTTGCCATTTTAATAAGTATATGTTACTCTATTCTAACAAGAAATTAAGGTATAAATTTGGAGCCGTTTTTGAGAAAATTTTCAAAACGTCCGGAGGGCTTCATGTAAACTACCCTCAAATTTTGAAGAATGTTTTTCAAAATCTCAAAGTTTCGACTTGAGCCAGATGAGCAGGAGTTTCTTTAATTTGGAAAACCTCCTACGCATGGTTTAGGCGCTAGTAGTGTTCACAGACTCCAGATGGACGGACAGCCGGACAAACGGACAGACAGAGGTTTTGTCGTCAATTCATTTTTCGGTATGAAAGACCCACAAAACAGATTCTGGCTACACCGCGTGTTAGAGGATTTTTTTCTTAATTTAGCAGCTTGATATATCCGCTTTTTCGTTATCAGCGCCCGCCAAAGAATATTTTTGCCGAAAATCTGCCGTTTCTTCGCGCAGCATTACATAACTTTCCTTATACTAGGTATATTAACTCCGTATATACGTATGTATACAGGAAAGTAAAAAAAGAAAGAAAGAAAAAGAGAAAAAAGAAAGAAAAAGAGAAAAAAGAAAGAAAAAGAGAAAAAAGAAAGAACGAAAAAGAAAGAAAGAACGAAAAAGAAAGAAAGAACGAAAAAGAAGGAAAGAACGAAAAAGAAAGAAAGAACGAAAAAGAAGGAAAGAACGAAAAAGAAGGAAAGAACGAAAAAGAAGGAAAGAACGAAAAAGAAGGAAAGAACGAAAAAGAAGGAAAGAACGAAAAAGAAGGAAAGAACGAAAAAGAAGGAAAGAACGAAAAAGAAGGAAAGAACGAAAAAGAAGGAAAGAACGAAAAAGAAGGAAAGAACAAAAAAGAGGGAAAGAAGGAAAAAGAAGGAAAGAAAGAAAAAGAAAGAAAGAAAGAAAGAGAAAGAAAGAAAGAGAAAGAAAGAAAGAAAAAAAAGAAAGAAAGAGAAAGAAAGAAAGAAAAAGAAAGAAAGAAAGAAAGAAAAAGAAAGAAAGAAAGAAAGAAAAAGAAAGAAAGAAAGAAAGAAAAAGAAAGAAAGAAAGAAAAAGAAAGAAAGAAAGAAAAAGAAAGAAAGAAAGAAAAAGAAAGAAAGAAAGAAAAAGAAAGAAAGAAAGAAAAAGAAAGAAAGAAAGAAAAAGAAAGAAAGAAAGAAAAAGAAAGAAAGAAAGAAAGAAAAAGAAAGAAAGAACAAAGAAGGAAAAAAGAAAGAAGAAAGAAGGAAAAAAGAAAGAAAAAAGAAGGAAAAAAGAAAGAAGAAAGAAGGAAAAACGAAAGAAAAAAGAAGGAAAAAAGAAAGAAGAAAGAAGGAAAAACGAAGGAAAGAAAGAAAGAAAGGAGGAGGAAGGAGGGGAGTACCGACGATCTTGACGCGGCGGCAGGCGGCGTCCAGCATGATGTTCTCCATCTTGAGGTCGCGGTGCACGACGCCGCGAGCGTGCATGTGCGCGAGGGCGGAGGCGAGCTGGCGCGCCAGGCGCCGCGCCGACCGCTCGTCCAGGCGGCCCGCGCGCTGCCGCCGCACCAGCGCGCACAGGTCGCCGCCGCCGGCCAGCTCCGCCACCAGGTAGTAGCACGCGCCCGCGCGCAGCGTCTCGAACAGCGCCGCGATGCTCGGGTGGCGCAGGCGCGCCAGCATGCGCGCCTCGCGCTCCAGGTGGCGCGACACGTACGCCTCGCGGATGCGCGCCGTGTCCACCACCTTCACCGCCACCTGCGCACCGCACCCCACCCCACGGTCAACCAGGGCCCTAACAAACGCGCCACCGACACCTCGCGATCTTTCCTTCCCGTTCCTCAACCCTTACTCACACTTACACACTACACGTACACTAACACGCATGTCCGGAGAGCAGTCGCGGTCGGGGAGAGGTGGCTTAGGCCATCAACATGTATGTATGCATGTGTATGTGTATGTGTATATGTATATATGTGTATATATATGTATGTGTGTGTATGGGTGTATATATGTGCCATAGATGTATACAGATCTGTGTATGTTTATATATTGAGTATATATGCTCGAAAGGAGTGTATTGTAAATTGTTTTTGATAAATGTTCATATATTGTAAAACTGTAGGGTTATGGCTACCACCTGGCAATCAGCCAATTGTAGCCAAATAAATATTATATATAACTAATGTCACTGAAGTGCCTCTGGCCGGGAAGTCCTAGGGTTCTACTCCCGTGCCAGGATTTTTGAAACTAGCTTGTTCGCTAGGTCGAATCCAACCGCTCTCTGGAGGAGAATTCTAGTGTCCGGCAGCTCTGTTTCCGCCGTTACTCCGATCAATACCAGGCGAATGCCGGAGTAGTACCCTAACAAACGGACAAGGACCGCGTACGATCTTTCCTTCCTCTTCCTTGTCCTAGCCTCACCCCTTACTCACTCACTCACAGTTGCACTTACTTGCTATACACAAGTGTCGGTATTCCAGTCGGAAGCTTAGAGCTTCTTCCGGATGGCGCCGTGCCAAACTGATGAGAGATACCTGATTGGGGAAAACCCCGCAAGCCGACATAGGTCGGCGGCGGATCTCACTATCCAGCGAGTCCAGCATCCAGTGATCCACGTTCCAGAATCACCTCCCGTTCATCGGATAGTACCAAGAGTAATGACATATTACCAAGAGAAAGGCAGCAGTTGATGTGCCCGAAAATATCAATGAATCAATCAATCGAATCGACATAGGTTAATAATAAAGCACAGGTCCAATTATATTATGAAAACCTCTGAAACCACAATTATAAAACTTCAAATTATTTTCGATACGCTCCTTCATTATTGAATTATTGAACAAATGTTTTTTCTTAATATTAGCTATTCTTCAAAATTAGATCTTTCATTGATGTCTTCGACAATGTCTTCAAAATACGAATAGTTGTTAAGTAATTGAGAGTCAAGTCGTCAGAATTTTCAAAAATATCTAAACAAAGTTTTTTCTTAAACGGCTCGTAATCTTTTACTTTACTTCTTTTGCTCCAATCTAACCAAGTGCTCACAAACGCAATAATAAGCGGTCCACGCACATACGTACGCGAATTGCCTTTCTCTACTGAGGTTCTGGGTTTGATTCCCGTAGAATCCCCGTTGAACCTCATGTGAAATTTGTTACGACAAAACGAGTTTGCAGGGGGCTAGTCCAACCCCTGTGAAGTGTCCTAAACCCTACCCCAATTCTAACTCCTTCCCAACTCGGGCCGCTGAGTAGTGACGCAGGGGCGCGTAGCAGGAGGCGCGTACGCGGAGATGGTACGTGGCGGTCCTCTTGACAGCTGACTGCGACGAGATATGACGGATATGACAATGAAATATTAATGGAGGTTTACTCTCGCGCTGATATTAACGGAGGATTACTCCGAAAGCGCAAAGTGCTCAACGCCAATCAAACAATAAGAACATTCCAAATCAACGCAGGCGTTCCTCAAGGATCAGCACTTTCCCCCTCTTTATTTAATATTTACTGCCACAACATTGCATCGAAAGGGGGTGCTAACATAGATGTATATTCTGACGATGTTGCAAATTACTCTACAAACTATGGCATATTAGTGGCAAAAGTTCAGCTACAAAAAAGCGTAAAGAACTATGTAGAATAAACTCAGAATTGGAGAGTTAGAATCAATCCACATAAGAGTGACTACAAAATCTTTATTCTCCTCCCTCCCAAAAATCCTCCAGAAATCATAATCCAAGGAACAAAAATACCATGGTCAGCTTCCCATATAAAATACCTTGGGGTACTCTTCGATAAAAGACTCACCTTCAAACCCTATGTTAATGCAGTCCTAGACAAAACAAAAAATAAAATATCCAATTGAACACCGATTATAAATCGCCATACTCCTCTGAGATTCGGATGGAAACTGTCAATCTTTAAATCAATTATAGTCCTAACAATGATATACGCATACCAAATATTGAGTGGTCCTGCATCAAGTACTATCAACACATTGTGTCATTTCTCCAAAATAAGTATCTGAGAATAACTCTAGACGCCATGGTTCATCCCCAATTTTCAATTACGAAGAGAATGAGAAATGCCAGAATTCAAGATGTTAAAACTTCTTGCCAGCGATTTCTACAAACAACAAACTGCGAATTATATCAATAATCCCGAAAGATGAATTTAAATCCCTTTAACTTGAAACTTCCCTCGTACCTATCCACCAGTGTAACATCCTCTAACACAGAACATTAGTGAAAACCCATCAGTACAGATAAGGAAGCAACTGCGACTTATATATAACCATATCCTAATAAGTCATATAATGTTATGTACCTTACCCTTGAAAGACATGAATGTCGAACGAGAAGTAATAAGTAAATAAATAAACACTAATCAGTTTTAATTCACTTACTTTCCTGAACTTGAGAGTCAAAAATATTGCAGTGGCTTTTCGTTGCAGAGAGGAAAGCTGTATCTTTTTGTTCATGTATCTATACATGTAGATACATACACTGTATCTACACAATTTTTACCAGGTAGCACACGTGAGACTCTCATCAAATCACTTATCATGCCACATTTCGACTACTGCGACTTTCTTCTGACCAACATAACATTCAAATTACAACGTAAACTTCAAGTAGCACAGAACGCATGCGTACGCTTTATTTTTGATCTAAGAAAATACGACCATGTATCCGAATTTTTTGACAGAATTAGTATGCTTACTCTAGACAAAAGACGGTTACTCCACTCTTTACTTCTTCTTTATAAAGTTTTAACCGGTTCTCATGCAACACGCCTCATATGTAAATTCAATCTTCTGAAACTAAATTGAGCTAGTGAATCAGCCCTGCTTTGTGTACCACGTCACAACACGACTTCATTGAGTAAATCATTCACCATTACAGCTATCCGAGCCTGGAATAAATTACCAGCGAGACTAAAAAATTTAAATACTTTCGGCAAATTCAAAGCTGAATTAACCACATGGGTAAGGAATAACGACATATAAAACAGCGTTAACGTCTTCAATCTCCAGACTTCTCCCACTTCCAAGCGCCCGGTCACCGCCCCCGTTAAACACCCTCTATTTCCCCCTCTTTATTCTCAATATTCTACCCCATACCTCATTGCTCTATCCTCATCTTCCATTCCGTCTCACACCTAAATTATGAGCATTATTATTTTTCTGTGTACCCTAAAGAAATTGTTAATAAAATATACAAAAGTATTAGTGACGTTCCAGATAAAATATACTTGTAGCTATCTTTGTACCATCATCAGGATATTCACTACAATATATTGATGTTAAGATACCCGCACTCTTTGTATTGTTCCTTAATACTGCCAGTATTGTGTTTAAAATTTCTGTTGTTATTAGCTTATAGTGTATTGTGCTTCTCTGGTGTAAAAATTATTGTATATTTATGTAAAGTGCTACTGTAAACTAAACGTAGCTTTCTGTAACGTTCCTCAAATAACTTCACTTTTTTCGCCTACTTCTTCTTCGTCCTTTTCTTCGCTTTTTTTCTCTTCCCTCTCCCTCACAAACTTTATCATTTATACTTTTTGACCCCTTCCCCTGTACGTCTTTTCTTTTCTCTTTCACGAAACTTCCCTTTCACTACTCAGTTTAACATATTAATTATAATAATTAGTATAATCTATTAATGTTTGGCCCTAAGCCGCCATCCTGATTGAGGTTTTTCTGGGTTTACTCAATCGCTTAAGGCGTATGCCGGGATGGTCCCTAGATTTGTTCTCCCAGAAGTAAATGTACAGCTTGTCCTCCCCTCTTAAAATGTTACTACTCTAAATGTATGTAAATTCAGTGGTTAGGCGGAAGAGCAGGCCCTATGGCCTGAGCCTCGCCATTAATAAAGAAATTATTATTATTATTATTATTATTATTATTATTATTATTATTATTATTATTATTATTATTATTAAATTGTGTGTAAAAACATTGATATAATTTGTCTATTGGTGTTTAGTGTGGTTGTATATTTTCGAATAAAAAACGGAATTCAAACGGGATGAAAATGGGACAAAATTTAATTGTTTTGTAATTAACGTGTAAAATATGCACCTCGTAAGAAATAATTCGCATCATTTGGTCATACTTTCCTTTTTCTTTCATTCTCAGTACCAGGAATATAAAACTTTGCACTGTGTTGATAGGAAAATAAGTGTTTTGTGTCACTTTTTCACTCCGTCGCGTGGGGTGAAAATGGGACCTACAGTTTTTCAATTAATAATATGCTAAATAAATGTTGTATAATTCTCACCCGAACAGAACAGTTATAGGATGGCAACTGTGTGGATAGTTAAAAATACGATTAACAATTGGAGATACAAAACATAAAACATACGTAATTGCTTTCTACATTAATTGTACATTCATTGACATTTTGAACAAAATTTGGTAGTTTATAGGAAATCAAAAAGATTAGGCAGTTCTATTGTACCAGCCTACTTAAATGACTACAAACAAAATAAGAAATGTATTTATTATTATATAATTTCATGTCAACCCTGAAGATTTATCTTTTATCAATTTGTGTGAGGGTAGGTAATCTCCTTCCTACATCTTTCACTTTTGCCGAGTCAATAAACAAACGCCATTGCTTTCTGATTATGATCATATTCTAGATCTAGGGTGTTTAGTCTGGACGGCATAACGTTTCATTACTCTGTATCACATTCTTGAGAA
Organism: Gryllus longicercus; assembly: GCA_038098605.1. Classification (NCBI taxonomy): domain Eukaryota; kingdom Metazoa; phylum Arthropoda; class Insecta; order Orthoptera; family Gryllidae; genus Gryllus; species Gryllus longicercus. Next base: position 305,134 of record JAZDUA010000777.1, on the reverse strand, counting down.
AAAATACTAAAAATTCTCTCGAATATTTCGAAACGTAGTTTAGCGGACAAAAGGGCACCTTTCGTGATCTTATATCTTCTGTCAAAATGATCGATACATTTTCATCTCAGAATTTTTGTATTTGCTTTATATCACATACGCACCATAATAAGTGTTCCAAATCATTGGTTTAAAAACACATTTTTAACATAATAGCAAAATTATTCATAACATTATTTCAAAATTTGATGGCAAAATTGGATTCTTCATTTGAAATACAATAGATTCATGTGTTCTATTATGTTAGTTGCAAAACCCCGTCTGTATAGAGTCATTCAAACTTCACAAATCGACTTCTTTAATCCTTTAAAAGTAAATAAAAAAAGTATCATTAACCTACATAAAAAAGTACAAACCGATATAGACGGAAGAAACAGCAGTCAGGGTGAATACAAATAATAATCGGCTTTGCTATTGTGCTCTGTTTTCCATGTCGGTTTCTCAACAATTATTTCTATCGCAGGATTATTGAGCAGATCACGCAAGGCACCAGCTGACAATACAACGTGCATCACCTCGCGCTATCTATCCACAAGCAATCATACTGCTCCTACCACACGCACAACACGCAATTCGTTCACCGGTTGCGCGCCAGATGGGGACACTAGTACCATTTCTGCTCTCTGTCCGCACTGCGTTCTCGGGCGAGTGGCGTCCACTGGAAAATAGAATCTAACGCAACAGGCGTAATAGTTTATTCAAACAACATACCTGTTTTTCAAAATTGTTTGAAGAAACATAATTAAAGTCGAAGTTAAAGTTATTGCTCCGTTTTTACTTTCGTCTTTTACGAAATAAGTAAACAAGTGCGATTTTCACATTAAATAATCGTGAATCATGTCAGCACAGACAAAGGCTGAGACAGTTTTTAAATTAGTGCCAATTTCTGTAGAAAATGAAGTGAAAGGCAATCACATTCATTTTTTTTCGAGAGATACATACATACCTCTAACTCTTCAAAAGACACCAGAGGGTCTAACCAAGAAATCGTGGGAATTCTGAAGCGATATTGTTGACGTAATCATATGAAGAAATAATGGAAGTCATCTTTGCAACTTAATGAATTTAGTTGACGGAGGTGACTTCCATTATTTCTTCAAGAAGAAATTGTTCCGGTGGCGTCCACAGGGAAGGGAAGAGAAGAATGTCATCTCAAACCTTTTTCTTTTGAGTGTAATTACCTAAATACATACTTGCTTTGGTACAACAGGGAAAATGTATATTTTTTTACTACCATGTAATGTGGGAACTGACTTTGATAGAGTTTAAACTGCGCGCGCTTTCTAAGCGACGCGAAAACTCGAGATCGCTTTGAGGAGCAATTCTCAGCGATTCCTCCTCTCGTGTAGTAATCGCCCAAATGATACAGCGTTGCAACGGTAAGATCAGGAAACATTTTTTAATGAAGTCTTACGGCCTCTCCAAAGTGCCATCTCTTGTCGGCTATTTGAATTAGAACAACTCCAGGCTGGGTGCATATACACGCATGAGTCATGTGAAATTTAAGGGCGAAGACATATGCAGAGACAATGAAACATCATTTCACACCATGGTATCACTGTGGGCTGGCGGAAATCCTTACACACTTACATACACACACAGAGATTGTCCTTTTTGCTTTAAAAAGTGTTTCGGTGACATTTGTCCCACTGTATAGAGATGCAACCCTCTCAAGCATGTTACTGTGCGATAGACACAATATTCCATTTCGACAGCAAATGTTAAAATTATCTCTTACATTAAACCCTTGAAGTGTTTGGCATATATTACATTGTACGAGTAAATCTAATCGATAAAAATTGTAAATAAGATTTTTTGGACATGAATATTTTAATTCAATTTTAGACCTCCCTTTTGTTAGGTGATGGTTCCTTTCTACACGACCAAATAGGGAAGGTGGAGTGATGCCGTCCTCTTGAACGTCGCAAGCTGTGTAAAGATTCCATATTATAGCTGTAAATTAATTAAACGCCTCTGTACATCTTTACTGTATTTCTAAGTAACTTCACAAGAACGGTAAAAGGAAAAAGAGAACCTTTACAGTACCGACAGCGTAAAAGTGACTCTGACAGTTCAATGCGCTGTTGCCGCACGTTACTTCGCACATGGCATCACCTACATCACAGATAAATTAAATCTCAAAACTGTAACACTTAGTGACAGGCTATGTATGACACGTCTTGATACCTTGTTCATAACTTTCGTCAAAGCTGAATCGTATCGCCTCAACGACTTTGTGTTCATCAGATAAACGGCAACGCTGAACCCTGGCAGTAAGAAAGAAAACAAATCTTCGCAAGCTGATTGCTTCAGAGCAGGTCACATGACGTGCTAGAGCATGTGGCGAGAGAACTGTCAGAGTCGCTTATAAGCTGTCGCTAGTGTAGTTAAGACACAGAATTGACGTAGAAAAACTAAAATACAACATTGCTACTGAGCGTAAACCCAAGAACGTTGTCTGCTTAGAATTTACGAATGATACTGAATGTCTGCAATTGAAATAGAAATGATAGTAATTTGAACAAGGTGCCCAAAAATTAGAATACACGAAAAAATGCAGTTTATATATATATATGTCATTTTATTTGTTAATTTTAACGATAAAGTAATAACTTAACTTAAACACATTGAGATCACCACCCGGTTTGGTGCTAGTCACGTAAAGGCAAAGGCAGTCGCGCCCTTGGAAATGATATAAGCAGAGTAGTCATAAGCACCAGTGACGGAAACGGGGGAGGGGGGGGAGCATGAGGACCATTCCACAGGCAATTTTTTTGTTATAATTTTACTCAATATATTCAAAATAATTCATATTAATATATCTCATCACATTCAATCTCATCATATTCCCATTATGAGTATACTGGAACATATTTTTTTTTAAATTTGAAGCTAACCATTCCAAAAGATTTTATGAAATATAATTTTGGGATGTCCGAACTTAAATTCCTGCCACCGTCGTAACTCGAACCTAGGACCTCCCGGTCAGGGGGGCTGCAATGACAATTGATGCCCTGAGCTATTTCTCCCGCTAAAAACCGTAGATATGTGTAAACCGAACGCTGTGACAGCATTGGCATGAACGAGCGAGTAGAGAGAATTTCTACCGTAAACGGCGAGGAGACCGCATGCGCTGACGTGGGTGGAAGGTGGTGGCGAGCGAAGCAAGAGCTATGAGAAGACCGCGAAGAGGCAAACGAGACGACGAAGGTGACAGAGGAGGGATAGATGATTGTGGTAGAAGGCCGTTAACGTCACGTATTGTTTGAGGGCGTGCGGTATGGGCGTAGACTGTGAGTGATTCAGAGCACTCCAACTACTAGGGTTATTAGTTCCGTAAGTGTAGTGTATGCTTGTTTTGCTCGGGAGGTAGCGAGGGCCTTCCCATGCTCTATGGCGAGCGTTTGAGGGTGTTGAAATGTGTTGAAAGCTAGGAAGTCAGAGCAACGGAGAAACAGAAAACTACTCCCTCGCGACAAGCATGAGAAAGCACGGCGAACATCGTAAACGCCGGGTTTAGGGAGGAAGAGCAGGAGCGGAGCAGGGAGAAGCAGTGCCGGCGAGTAGCCGGCGGGAAAAAAAATGTTACGAATGTTAGATCATCGGGGACGGCGGAGACGGCAACAGAGGGCCACTTGCAGCTGACGGCAAAACGACGTCGGAGGAAGTGGAAGGCGCGGGGGCGGGTGCGATGGTTAAGTAAATTGTGTGCGGCAAGCGAGGTGAAACGGACGCCGGTGGCGATAGACGAGGGCGAGAGGCGCGTGCGCGGGTGGGCGGGGCGAGGGCATCGAGGTGGCGCCTGTGACAGATGCTTTAAGGCCGTCGGGAGGTACTACGTAAGGGAGGGCGCTAAGGAAATACGGGGAACGACGCCACTGTCTGTATGGTGAGCGCGACGCTGCGCGGAGGCCACGGGCGAGGGAGGCGAGGCGAAGCGGGCGTTCGCGATGCAGCGCGCGTCGCCGCTTTACGCGCGCCCCGTAAAACTTAACGCCGCCGAAGCGCCGCCGCCGCTGCTGGCGGTCCGATACCGTAAAACCGAAATAACGGCCGGCGTGCGGCGGCGGCGGCGGCGGCGGTGCGGGAGAAAGGGATCTCACAAGTGGCAGCGAAGGGCTCAAGGACTGCGCTCTCGCGGGGGTGCGCGGGCGGGGGCGTGGGCGCTGGCGGTGGCGGTGGTGGAGGCGGGGGCAGAGCCGGCTGCGGAGGCGGAAGTGTGGAGAGGGGGAAGCGAGGGTGGAGGCGGAAGCGGTGCGGAGGCCGGGCGTGGGGGGGGGCGACGGCGGAGGCGTGGGCGGAGGCGTGGGCGGAGGCGTGGGCGGAGGCGTGGGCGGAGGCGTGGGCGGAGGCGTGGGCGGAGGCGTGGGCGGGGGCGTGGGCGGAGGCGTGGGCGGAGGCGTGGGCGGAGGCGTGGGCGGAGGCGTAGACGGAGGCGTGGGCCGAGGCGTGAGCGGAGGCGTGGGCGGCGGTGGGGCGGAGGCGGGGGTGGAGGCCGAGGTGGGGTGGGGGCGGGGGTGGAGGCCGAAGTGGGGCGGGGGCGAGGGCGGAGACAGGGACGGAGGGGCTGTGGCAGCGTCTGCGGCAGGAGTGACAAGGGGAGGGGAACGGGACGGGGCAAGCGAGAAGCGCAGATGGGGGAATGAAAACGGAGGAAGGGGGAGGACTGGTGGAAGAGAAAGGGACGTGCCGAGGCGTGGCGGGGGGGGGGGGGAGCGCCAAAGTAGGAATGAGATTGACTTCGTTGGAAATGCGGTAACGTGATTGGAGGATGACGTTTCAGAGAAGGCCCCAAAGAGCCGTATTAAACCCAGATGGAATAAAGAGGATGAGAATATATGGAGATGTGCTAAAAAGAGAAAATGGCGGGAATAAAACATGTGCTTAGAGGATACGTGGAAACGAAGACCCAAAGCCATAAAATCGATCAAATGTGCATGAAAAGTGCTTTGAATATTCAGTAGTAATGACGATTAAATGAATCCATAACTGCTGGCCATGGATAGCTACTCGTTCGTGTGCAGTCAAATTTAGTCTAAGGAATGTACATATATGTACTGAATATGCACATTCTTCAATCGATTAAGACTTTTTGAAATTATTTTCTACTAACCCTTTACTTCATCTTGAGATTTACGGAGGAGGAGGAATTATTTGAGGAAAATTGTATTTATATTTTTAACAAAATCCAGATCACTCAAATAATAAGAGAATTTCAATCCGATGTTTTTCCATTACCGTTCACTTCATTTACGCCGATTAATTAATATCACGATGTGGAATTTTTTAGCACCACATCCTCGTAACACATCCTGGGACATGTCGCGTATAGCTTGTTTCTTTCTACTTTAGTTCCAAGTACTGCGATAGATCTGGTGCCCACATTTTGCTCTTGGTTAAGAGAGATCCTTGAAAAACTCTGCGTTACACCCAACTATCAACGATCTTACTCAAAATAATTTGAGGGAAATACTAGAAGAGACTTTATTTTTCGGAGATTTTTATTCATATAGATTGTGTTAAAATGGGCAAACATATTCCTGGCATTTAAACTATAAGTGCCTTTCAACACACTGTTCCGTCAATGTGGGTCTAGTAAATATAAAAAGATTGTACAAACGAATAATACACGTATAAGAATAATACGTGTATAAGAGAAGAACATTCGTGGCCTGAAAGTTTATTGAAGATTTGTGATTTGAAGACTGACATTTGGGGAATTTTCGTCCTAATAGCATTGAATATTTCGAATCGATTACTTTAAAAATGTTTGTTTTCCCTGAACTCTAAATTATTATTATTATTATTATTATTATTATTATTATTATTATTATTATTATTATTATTATTATTATTATTATTATTATTATTATTATTATTATTATTATATTTATTATTATTATTATTATTATTATTATTATCATTGTATTATTATTGTTCACGATATAACATTAATTCCTATGATAACTTTTTAAAGTCATTTTATTTTTACAATAGTTGCGAAAGAATGTGCTTCAGTGTAAATTAAACATGATCCATATTTCGAGGATTTGGATCTACATTTTTCTTCTCGGACTCTAACGAACAGGCCACAGACCATTCGCGATATTTCCTTTCTCTTCCTCGTTCCATCCTCGCCCCTTACAGATTTACACTTACACGCACTACACTTTAACACATGCCTGGAGACCGATCAGGAGCTTGAAGCTTGTCCCGGATGAGGCGGTGGGAGATACCCGCTATCCGGCGGTGGGAAAATCCCGCTATCCGGCGGTAGGTCGGCCCCGGATCTGGCCACCCAGCGGGGCAAGATCACCGCCACCTCCCGAGCAAACTAGTGGTGCTACAGATTTTCCCGTATTAGTTTTGTATTTCCTCTGGTCGGCTAGCAATAAGAACTTGCCAGGTGCTATCGCCGCCCAAAGTACATTTTTTAAATTTTTTTCTTAATTTTTCGATTTCTTAATTGTACAACGGAAATATTGTTTTGAGAATGTTAAAGAACGGTAAAATATCACCCTACAAGGCAATTTTCTTTGAAAAATTTGGAGACGTTTTTATGAACAAGGCGTTTACGCGCTGCTATATATGCGAATTTTGAAGCTTCTTTCACAGAGTTTTCAAAAAACTTCTTATGAAGTCATTTCAAGCACTTCCAGTCACAAGAAGAATAGTGTTAACAAATCTCTACAACTGTGCGTATTAAAGACGTGAGAGATCTTAAAAAAATACGTTTGTGTATTTTTGAAAAAAAAAAAACAACAACAAAATAATACACCAAAATTAATTCTACGTCATCATAAAAAGTACTATTAGCACTGACGGACAGACGGACGTTTTGAAAATAACCACTTTTTCGGTATGAGGGTGTATTTCCGTTGAAATCTCGAAATCGATTTCCCGCAGCATTACATAACTTTCCCTGTAGTGCATATATTACTCCGTATTTACGTACGTATACGCGAAAGTAAAAACATGCTTTAAACATACGCGACCAATGTCCTTAGCACTTGACGCATGCGGAATCACTAGTAATCAATCAATCAATCAATCATCTCACTAACGCCAGAGCGGATGGCACCTCCGGGAGGCGCGAGCCGTGGTCCTCGGTTATCGATCACTCTCACTCTCACTCTCTCACTCTCTCACTCTCGCGAGAGGACTACTAGAGGATGAATCGCGATTTACGAAATTTGGATTTTATAGAGAGACATTTCAAGAGAAGCTTTAGACTTCAGCGTTTGTTCCGTCAGTGGGGACCTGTTAAAAATAATCTTAGTGGGAATCGTCGAATTTTGGATTGTAACTCACTACACCAAAATCAAACGATATACTCTCGATATTCGTCCATATTTTTTTTTTCACGAACAGTCCAAACACAGGAGTTTTGTAACATTGCAGAAAACTGTGAATATTTAGACAGAAAAATACATTTTGTTCTCGCTGAATCTGAAAAAATATTTATTTTGTTTTCTCTGCTTTTCTCAGCATCCTCCTTCATTATTGAATATACAGATTTTTTCTTAATAATTTCTTTAAAATTAGATAGACTAACTATATCATGCTCTCTGTAAAAAATATGCATAGTTTTCGCGTGACTTGGTGAAAATTGATGAACCTGAGTGAGACCTGAGGAATTTAATAAGTTTTCATTCCCGATCTGGAGTTTATTGAACTATTGAATTGGTTTATTGAATCGTTCCTGGCATATGACATTTTGCCACTTTCTCCTAATTCTTGAATTCTTCTCATTCTTTTTATATGCTCGATTGGACGATTTTGGAAACAACAGTGTTTCAATTATAAATTTTAACAGCATTGTAGATACTACCACGACTTATAAGGAAATTATATTATATTCCTAAGATTCTTCAACACAGTAGCTGTGGCAGTGTTAAGGTATAGAGATGAAGCAAGAGCGTCGTCAAAACACGATAACTCGAAAATCCAGTCAGCAGAAATGAATTTTCTGAGAAGTACTCTAGGTTACAACATCTTAGATAAAAAGAAAATACGGAGATAATAAATAAATTGGGGGTCAAACCACTGCTGGAGAAACGGGAAAGATGGTATGTACATCTAAGAAGAATGCCCGATAGCTGATTACCCGACCCGATAGTGAACTACAGATGCAAAGAAGGAATAGATATCGGAAGGCTCAGAAGGATATGGACACCGGTTTTAGAATATATCCCTTGAAGTGCAGAAGAAGAAGAAGAAGAAGAAGAAGAAGAAGAAGAAGAAGAAGAAGAAGAAGAAGAAGAAGAAATTATTTTCACAGTAACGTCTTTGAGAAGGAATTCGAGAAGTGGTAATTACCTTCTCATACCTGGAAGAACAGAGAAGACTGGAGAAGAAGATTGGGCGCCGGAAGACCGATGTAGAGGTTAAGAAACCGGCAATATTATTATTATTATTATTATTATTATTATTATTATTATTATTATTATTATTATTATTATTAATAATAATATTATTATTATTATTATCAATAATAATAATAATAATAATAATAATAATAATAATAATAATAATAATAAGAAGAAGAAGAAAAAGAAGAAGAAGAAAGAAGAAACGTCATTGTACATTGTTGCTCACTTCCTCTGAGTACTAGATTGCGAAACCCCGACTGCGCCGCGCAGCTCTCCTCCCACGCAATGCAGATGAGGCGTCGCCGCCCGCCCTCCTCGCGCACCCTCCGCGAGGACATCACGAGCGGGGCCAGGGCGAGGGCGAGGGAGAGCAGCGAACACTGGATATAAAATTAGCGATACTGATCTATCGCTTAATTTCCATTCTCAGACCCAGATTCTGCGTTATGGATGGACGTGTCAAAAGGAATTATTCAGCGCTTCGTGTCGGGACGCAACGAAGGGGCGGCGGGGCGGTGAAGACGACGCGGCCGGCGAGAGGTCGGCGAGGGCGGAGGGAGAGCGGGCCAGGCTACACCGAACGGACGCCGCCGCGACGCATTTAGCTGCCAATTCGCCTCCATTTCGAAGTCGGCGCAAACTCGGAGACGGAAGCAACACGACAATTGTGGCGTCATATCTGCCGCCAGCACATACGTACTATATCAGCCATGTGGACAGCGCTGGCGGAAGTGACGCTGGGCTGCACAAAGGCTAGGGGGCGGAGAGAAGGGGTGACGTGTCGTGGGTGGCAACGTGGAAACCCCGAAGCCGGCGGAAACTCGTCGGCAGACACTGCGGGTGACGCGGTTCCGTCAGCCTACCCAGAAGGTATATAAGCGGACTCCGACTTAAGAGCTTCCTTCTGTTCTTCTGATTCTTCAGGTTTGGGCGCGTCGGTAGAGCGTCGTGTGGGTTGTGCGCGGCGTTGCATTGTAATGCATATGCTACCGAGGCGGGGAACCGAAGCCGGCGTGCTACGTCGTGACGGTCGGTGCGGCATACTCGCCTGTATGCTCGCGTAAGGTACTGGTGCATCACACCGGATATGGTAATTAATTATCGGGCCAGCGGTGGTGGTAACCAGGGAAGGTTCCTTCTTGTAACGGTCAAATTTATTTGTAAATATTGTATATAGTATTTTGGTGTCGGAGTATTTTTATTTTAATAAATACTAAATATTTACAAGCCGTTCACGTCTGTAATTATTTGCCCCGGCAAAGACGCCACACAATGAACACGTGAGACCGCAACCGAGGAGTATCCCACGGGCGGGCGCGAGGGGCGGCGGGTCAGCGCATGCAGGTCGCCCGGACAATGGCACGTTGCGCCGCGCAGGCATCGGGGAAGACCGCCGAGCAGCGGCGCCACACGCCGATATCGAGCCGGCCCCGAACGCACCGAGTGCTCCGACGCACAAATTAAATGCTTCCCCAACTGATAAAACCGGTCGATGGGCGTGCCATGCGATATCGGAACGCACTTCGTTCGTATCGCTCCTCCCCCCCCCCCTGCTGAACGGGGGGGGAGGGGACAGCGAACGCGGAGTAGAGTTTGGGAGGATGAGACGAAGTGGGCGGGGAAATTATGAAAACTCGATCGCAGCCGTTGTTGGACATGCATAAAAAGAACAATAAGTAAAAGAAAAGAAACGTGTCTTATTGCTAGTCGGGACAGACTGGAAATACAGCTCGATTCATTATCCGAAATGAAGTCACTAGAGGATTGAAATGCGTGAAGGGAATTACCTCAGAGGTACAAAAAATCAATGATATGAGCGACAAGGATAGAATGAATGTAATGTTTGGTTAATGTGGAGTAAAGAGACAAACGTATCGAAGATATACTAAATGGATCACAATCGGCGGTAACGTAGACAATAATTGGATGAGAAAAGGAAATATCAAGCTTGGAGAATAAAAAGTGTTCTGGGATGTCCGGGTGACGCCGCGTCGAAGGCTGAGGTGCCGACGTTTCGACCGACATATCGCGGTCTTCTTCACGGCTGTACTGCTATACTGCTCTGCTCCTGAAGAGGCTGTACTGCTCCTGAAGAGGACCGCGAAATGTCAGTCGAAACGTCGGCACCTCAGCCTTCGACGCGGCGTCGCCCGGACATCCAAGATCATGACTCTGGCCGAGGAAACCTACGATATCAGAATAAGAAGTGCTCAGAATTGCATGGAAGAAGAGGATCAACAGGAGAGAGAATCGAGAGCCGACATATGTAAACACAACCAAGGCAGAGAGTGGCAAAGGACAAAGCATAACCGTGGTAAAACTATGTCCGTGAGCAGAATGATGAGGGCGTTATGAGGCGAAGACGATAAGTAACGATGGCAAAGGACAGATAGATTCCAAGATAAAGAAGTTCAATACACAGAATGAAGACCTCGCCTGATGAACACTAAACACAAGTCAATTATGACGGACAGGACAATGAGTAACCCGAAAGGACATTGATAACAGAGTTTCGGTAATGAGGTCATAAGCAGTGACCAAGAGAACCCAGAGACGAGGACCATTTCCAACCAGGGAATCACCGGAACGGTACAGTTATCTCTGAGGGTATTGCGTTCGAGGATTTGATGTCGGAGGGGGGCGGTGCGGGGGCGGTGTTCACGAAAGCGAAAGCGGTGGTCCATCTGTTGAGGCGGGCGTCGTTTTGGGATAAGCAGGACGGGCAAAAGCAGGTAAGCGGCGCTCGTGGAGTCGAGAGGTCAGGGTTTCTAATTTTGGGCGGCGCGGTGAGGCGGATGAACGCTTTAGGGGTTGGGCGGAGGGTGGCCCTGCGGCGAGTGGGCGGGAGACGCGGGCGCTGCGCGGGCGTCGCGCCGGACGCAACCCGATTGCGCGGCTATCAGCGGGCCCGCGGGCGAGATTGATTTTCGATTCGATTTTCGGCCCCGCCTTCCCAGCGACCGCCACGCCGGTCCGCGCGCCTCCCCCCTCCCTCTCCCCCTCCCTCATTCCTTCCCCGTCCCCCTCCCCCCGGCTTGGGTCCCGCGCCGCGTGCAAAGCGCGCCTCAAGGCGCGTGGGCGGGAAATCTGGTTCCGCGGGCTCCGTTGGCGTCTTCGCCCAGTCGGGAGGGCGCGGGCGCGGTTGCCGCGGCGGAGTCGCCATTCTGGCGGGACCAAACGCTCCTCGAGGCTCCCGGAGACAAGTCCCGGGAACGAAGTTACGACAACTTGGTCCTACGAGTCCTGGCATGCGATGTTAATTTTATTGCGGCGCTAAATAATATCACAAAATAATGATTGCATCTGAAAGTGAATTAGGCATACAATGCATTTTTGACAGCCGTTAAGTAGTAAAAGCGGTTCTTTCTACACAGCAAGCCGAAAGATAAATTTTTAGCACTAGTGCTAAAAGTGAGGCGATGCTCAAGTGTTCAGGTAAATCTGTGAATGCAACAAAGAAAACAAAATGTGTTCGTCTGACCGCATAAGCTGCTCCTGACATTCGTGAATCATTAAGCAATTTGAATACTTGAATGAAAATAAAATGAAAGTCAGTAATGCAAAAAAATAATGCATGAAACACGTGGGAAAAGTGATTGATTTGGCTCGTAGTATTGCGGCACTCGGCCTATCAGCCTCTTGCCGTAATATTTCCTATTCGTAAAATAAAATGTCACTTTTATCACTAGCATCATAAATAACTATTTTAATTCTTGAAACAGAGCTCTAAATTGCTGGAGACATATTGTTTAGAACTGAATAACAAAAACAAAAATAACCTTTTACAAATGTTCATATTTTAAATGAATATTATTCCTTTTCAGCGATGCAACCAAGCAGTTTCTTCAACACTCACTGAGTTTTGGACTGATATCTTACGACTTCCTTAAATTGTTGGTCCATACATTTTCCGCAATTATTAAGTTATTTATCGTAAGACAGTTTCAAATTGAGCACACGAAATTCAGGAATTTAGAACAAGATTTCAACTTCAATTACAACAAATAATGTTGTCCCGTTTGAATGAGGATTCATCCCAGTGTACACAGTTTCCACCCTTCGGGGCAGCAAAGCGGCGAGGTGGACTACACCTCGAAGTTTCAGAATTTCGCCGCGAATGGTCGAGTGGGCGGGAGAGCTAAGCTGCATCCCCAAGGTGAGTTTGGCGTTCCAAATCGAGCCGTACGGTAGAGAAATATTTTTGTTGTAGTGTTCGGTCGATTGAGGAAAGCGATTCAGTCATTGAGTTTAAGAAGTCAAAGCCATTAAACTGCACGGAATGGAAGAACTAAAACTTGAGTAAAATAAAATGTTTTCAATCTTTTTTATTGCTGAAAGCTCATTTTTTAAGAGAATCCAGTTCTTTAACTTCTGACAATTGATTACTTCAACAACGTTTCAGGCGTATGAATATTTTTCTCATGCGAAATATTTGTCGGGGTTTCGTATGTTATGCCCTTTATTACGTTTCCTCCTATTGTATTAGAATCACCTCAACAATAAGATATCGAAGTTTGGATCGTATAATCTATGTTTAAGATTCTTTCGAGCTGCAACGACTCACACATCTCAGAATTATTGTCTATTTGCGCAGTTTCAAATATGGTTAAGGTTGTTGCAGGTGGTGAGGAGATACAGTAATTGTGTACATGAAAATCTGGATTTCTATCTTCCTGGATGTGACACGCATAACTCATAGATTTCAAGCTTGTGTGCTGAAACTTTCAAAAATCATCAGGAGTATGATCTAGTTGTCCCATTCTACAAATCGTTTAAGATATTTCAATATTGGCGAGTTGCCATGAAGCTCCTGTGAGATTTTAAATTTTGTTTGAAAATGGCTAAACATTTTTGTTTTAAACTTTTTGCTCGAATAGAAGAATGTGCATTTACAGTACCAATTTTCATCAAAACCTCTGAAATTTTTAAAATTGCAATAATTTTTATGTTGAAAACGCCAATGGGTTTTGTTATTAAAGAAATTTGAGCATTCTACTCGAACACATTTTTTTTATTTTTCCTTTCACGGAAAGGTCGATGTATCGGCAGTGCCTCTGATCGGGAGGTTCAAAGGTTTGAGTCTCGTCGGTGGCGGATTTTTGACGCTAACTGGATAGCTCAGTCGAATCAGCCCGGTGTGGAGGAGAGTTCTGGCGGGCGGCTGCTCTGATCAGTAGATTTTCGTGATTTCTCAGATCAACACAAGGTGAATGCCGCATCTGTATTCTAACAAATAGGGCACAGACCGCGTGCAATCTTTCCCTCCTCGTTTTCGTATCCTCACCCCTTCCTTACACACACACACACACTTACATACACCACACTACCACACATGACGGGAGCTAGGTCGAGAGTTTAGAGCTGTGGCGGTGCTCCTCTGGGGGAGATGCAAGGAGAAGGAATTCCCCCGTCAAACGACGAAGATCGGCGCCGGAACATTCTGGCACTTATAATGGATGGCAGAAAAAAGTTGAAAAGTCCTCTAAAACTCATTGTCACCGCAAAAATCTCATCTCCCTGTTGCCATTTCATAGGACACGAAACTGTGATCAAATAAATGACTTTCCGCATACACACTGTCATATTTATTTTGTTGCAGTACATTTTCAGAAATTGGAGGTATACACGAGATAGAAAGAAGTAACAATCAAAACTAGAAGTTAATGTTATTGAGCACTTCAACTTAACTTTAGAACCATACTAACTCCAATACTTCCGGGATTCCTAAACAAAGCAAAGTAAGGTTAAACGAGTATTTCGATTCGTTCTTCACTAAAACCGCTTCCTGAATCCGACGAAAGCGGAGATAAGAGTCTGTTGATAGGAACATTGAAGCTCAATAAATTCTAGGAATCAAGATCATAAACGATAGACAGGAATGTTGATTTAAACTCATAACATTAAAAAACGAAACAAAAAAATGTTTTAAAAAACTTTTAAATTTTGATAGCTGATTTTCATAGTTTGTTTTTGGATGCTGAATCCACATCTGAATCCGTTCGTTTCCATCACCCACAGTTTAGTCGGAATTTGATGTAGTAAGATACAGGAAAACATTCTAAATATGCAAAAAAACTCAACAGTAAACACCTTTTAAAGTATTAACAAAACTTAACTTAAACGTAAAAGATGGCTTTATATTCTTAAAATTACATTCTAAAAGGCTTTACGTGTCCATTGACATATATTTTCTGGTAGTGGTTGTCAAATGCAACTCTGAAAGTGAAACCGCTATTCCTATCGATGCCCGGTAGCAGAAAGGATCACGATGTAGAAATATTTTATCAAAGCGTATTCTACCCTCTTTGTCGTCCTAATACTTTCTCATTCTAACTTCCTGCATCTCATACCATTCTAGACTCAGAGATGCATTTGCCTAGCTACACAGAAAAAATGTTAAAATGTGAACTAGTTGTGGATGATCCGGCATTTTAATGTTTTTAATCACCACGCTGAAAACGATAAGAATTATATGAATACATACAAAAAGTTTTTTCGTCGTTCGCCTATGTTATCAATACTGATAAACTCAGCAGGTTATACTATGTACTTTACAGCAAATCAATAATGAATAATTCAGTATATTCAGACCAATATATTATGTCGTACATTTTGCTTCAATTTTTTTCGAATTGGATCCAATTACATTAACACCATACTCAAAATCTTTCTTAAAATGATTAATTATCGAAATTACATTGCACCTCAAAATCAATAAAACGTTAAACGTTTACGGCATGTCAACTTATTCATATTATCTTCTATATTAATTATAATTGAGAAAGGGAGTATGTTCGACGAATTTTTCACACGAAAAATCTTTGAATCAAATCAGAACAAAGACGAATGCATTTCTCACGTCCTATTAAGCCTTTGAGAACACAACACACACTTCAGATCGAGCGGTTTTAGAATGGTGTTTATTTTTGGTAAGTCTTTATTTGGAAAAAATATAGACGTAGTTATTTCTTATACTGGTGACGTAAAGCAAAATTCATTCATTTATTTAGTGGCTTCAAAATATTTCCGGGGTATTCATTTCTATACTTACTCCGCGGATACGACAAAAACCAACGGCTCGTTCAGTCACTTAATGGTACTTCACCCGTTGCGCTCAACGATGCTGATCCGAGAACGGAGAGGAGGAAACCATTTCTAAGAAGTTGCGACATCACGGAAGGTCCGTGAAGGCAGTCGAAACGGTGACAGGATTGTACAGACAATTTTGGAGTTTAAAGAAAAGGCACAAATGGTTTCAAACTCGTGAATTTTTTTAGGGGAGAAACATTCTTCGTAAGCCTTACTTCGAAAGTGAAATAAAGCCGTTTCTCATGTACAAGATTTACGGCATGTAACATGATCTCAACCTTAAACGACGCCTCTAAGCAAAATTCTGCAATCGTCCATTATCCTACAAAATCCTTCTTTTGCGTGACGTTCGCGCATAAACTTTTTTTACGTTTTCTCAAAAAGTCACCAAATCAGTTATTAAACTTGGTCCTAGAATAGCATAGAATGCACTTAAAAGAATGGCACAGATCTCATTGTCGTTAAATTCCTGATTTTAATGAAAATTGCAAAAGATCCATTTTTCCGGTGTTTTTGTACAACTAAAATACTGACGATACCATTTTTTATCTTCATGAAATCTGTTCATCAAATGATCAAAATAGATATTGAAATATGGTTTAAGTTTTAGAACATGTCAGTAAATTTGAGTGAACTTGGTATTTTAAAACAATTTTAAACTATTTTCTCAATAATGACACCAATTTTTTTCTTAATTGTTTTTCCTCATGAGTAGCAAAAAAAGTAAAAAAGTGGTGCTGGTCCCATTTTCGGCGAACTCTCCGAAATTACGATCAACAACAAATAATTAGCATTGCAAAAGTACAATGTTGATAAAAATATTTCTTGTTAAATGAAATCTGTTCTAAAAAGTTCTTCAATGAATGTCGTGAAGTTTGAAACAATATAAGTAGTTTAGACTAATTTTGCAAATTCGTGAATTTGGAAATTCGAATTTCCCACGCTACATTTGCTAGTCTTTCAGAAGATATCAGATTGGAATACACCGTACCGCGAAATGGCAGTTAGAAATTCTGAGAATTCCTTCTTATTGGAGACAGATGTTTTGGCTGTATGAAAAATTTTTAATTGTTGAAGGGATTTGCGTTTGTGAGTGTTAAAAGAATTACTTTTCGTACATTATGTTCTACGATTTGTAATTGAATTTTACAATTGAAGAGAGAGGTGTTAATGTGGACCGAAATAGCGGTATTATAATATTACCTCATCGTTTAAAATATGAGCAGTTCTTGCGATTTTTGAGATATTTTAAGTGGGAAAATATATGAAGCATTTAGCATTGCGTGTTAAGACAAGAGGAGTAAAGTGTAATTCATGTTAACACGAGCAGATTTGAAGAATAATACATTACGATTTTAATAATTATTATTACATATTTTTCGATTTTTTATTTGCATTTGGTTGCCAGCACTTTCAGTATTTCTGCTTGGTGAAATGTATATGTCAAACAAATCGCCCAGTGTTGTTTTAAGAAATACGCGTTGGCATAAGCGGATAGTAGTGACAGCCGCCAGCGCCGCTAAATTCAACGGCAGAAAGATATTTCCAATTAAACTTGTAAATTAAAAAAAATCACGTTTGATTTATTTACGAAATCAAGAGATATTTGAAGTATAAGGAATCATAAATTGTGACGTTATAATAATATATAACGACATAATATTGCGAGAAAATATGTGCTATTGTAACACTACTAGTTTGTAATTTATTGTCATGTTGAGGAGAAATTTAATTTAAAATTGAAAAGTAAGATCTCAAAAATTTATGTCATTAATCTTCAGGTAATAAATAATGGATATTTTGATCAACATTTAAATTGAGTTGGGATGAACTATTTGGAGGAATGGGATGCACTATTCGGAATTTTCATTGTATTTTTGTCAGAAAAATTCCACGAACATATTACATATTTACAACTGTCACTTTTCACGTGATATCTACATATTTGTAAAATTCATTAGATGGTGTTTCTTGGAGATAACTTCCCTGCAACCAACGTCACATTTCGTCAACCTTTCCCCTGATAACATACATTTTAGTTATTGATCAATATTTGCAACTGAGGAATATTTCCGGTCCTTCAATCCGTAACTCTGGCCCACCCGAGACAACGCTTCAGCCAGCTGCGTGCTTCATCGATGGAAGGTCTCCCGATGCTGACCTAAGCAGCACGAAGAAGTAGGGGTCTCGAGTGGAGAGTTGAAATGCGGAGGAAGTCTTCCGAGTTTCACAACAGTGAACACAACTTCGACGCACGTTTTAGAATGTTCCAGTTCGTGACATTTATTTCACCTTGATTTTCAAAACGTTGAGGTCGGCAGATCTCACCATCCAGCGGAGAGGAACACCAGCATCTTCCGAGATAAAACATTCACTTCACCAACAGGCAGACCATAGCAGTTGACGGAAACCATCAATTGATCGATCGAAAATGTTCTTCCCATTGTCGATCATTATAATCAATTGTCGAGTCATTTGTCTTATCCATCCCACTCATCCTGACTTCGGACGTGTGCTCTTATACGTCACGACTCGCAGCTTCCCCCAAACAAATTGCTGACCCAGACATTTCCGGGTTCTCCAGTTTCTAGATCCCACCAAGGCAAGGCAGAGCAGCCGCCTCATCCAGCCGCTGACCTCACTGTCGGAGGCTCACCCAAGCACAAGGCCTCGCCTTGAGGAGCGGAACGGCGTGGTGCGGCGTGGGCAATGCAAACACGCGTGCGCCTGCACACGCCGGCGGCTCTAGAGGGCACCCGCACAGTCATCCAGTGCACGCAAAACACCCGAATTGTCGAAACATTCGCCGTCTACAGAATCCAGATGGCCATCCACAAGAGCTATGTACGGAAAGTGAAAATCGCGGATCCCTATAGAAGGTTTCCCAGAGCAAAAAAAATGTAAGATATGCAGTATTGCAGTGCAAAGGACAAATGTAATTCGTGGAGATGGATCGGGCCTAAATATGTAATACATGCTGTATACAATTATGAATATGATCAACGCAAATACTTAAATACGTATCTTTTCGTTAGGGGAATGTTATGAATCTTTCACAAATGTGCAAGACTTTTCTGAGAAAGAAAAGGCGGCCAAAACCTCAGCACCGACCACTTGGCGTGCAAGTTGCGTCACGTTAATTAAACGCCCAATCTGAAATTTAAGTTCCATTTTTGTTTCAGTTGATCAAAGTGTGAAACAAAGTATAGCATTATTAAGGATTTATCAATACTTTCAGTTTTTATGACGCAAAATCTTCTTTTTTTCATGTTTTTTTCCTTTATCCATGCCTGTCGTTTCTCTCTTTTTGATACATAAAAACGAGAGAGTGACTTCAATTGTCTCTTTTTATTCATAATAATTGAGAGAATGATATTTCTATTTTCTCTCCGAATGAAAATGATTTCTTCCAAAATCTCCAAACATTTCCCCGTCCATTTTGTTCCCCATTATTTTACCACAACGAACCAAATTAGTATTTTGGGGACAAAATTCCCCAATTTCGCAACCGTGTAGCCAACGCTCGTGTGTTTGCATCTCTGGCTCAATGGCGTCCGACTTTGCTCGGCACACACAGCCATGATAGAAAGAAGCAGCGCGTTCCTCGAAGAGCCACTGTTAACACATAGCGCCGCAAATAATTCCTATTTGGCACCCAACCGCAAATAAAGTAATTATAACCTCTTTTTCACTTAAAGAGGTAAAGGTGTACATTTCAAACATGGATCTCAAAAGCGCGCAAAAAACCTGTGAACTACGTTACAGTGTTAAAGCTGCGAAATATTGCTTAGATGATTGAGAGAGCATTTGCAGAAACTGCAACAAGTTCTGTTCATTGCCGTCTGTTCTGCGATCTCGTCAGACGAGGAGATTCTGAAACGACCACACGCATTGAACACGATTAACACCTTGGCGTAAGAATCATTAAATATCTAGGAAGTTGTCATGGTTACCTTTGTCTGGACAAAAATAAACTTTTTCGTTACGGATTATATTAGTTATTCATGCTTTTTGTGGTTTTTGCCGCGTCTCAAAGCGCTGGTTCACGGAGACTGCATAGTGGGCTAGAAATGCTCGCCACCGTACAAAACCAACTTTCAATGCGCCCAAAACGCATATGACGTAGCATCTCTATGCGATCACTACGAAACCGCTCGCGATGACAGATTCTCAAACAATGCTATCTCGTCGCGTCGTATATGGAAAAAATGGGATTCTGGGAAATAACTACAATGTGCAAAGGTCCTTCGCCGACAGGTCAGGAGGTGGTGCGATCTACCGGTCACGTTTGGAAGCAATTGAACGTTTCTTTCAAAGAGTTTGATTAAAACGAATCACTGCTACTTGCGAGAGATAATTCACGGATTTTTGGACCAAACATCCCGAGCGCGCAATGTTTGAAATGTATGATCTTTTCCATCTTAAATTCCTCAAAAAATTGTCGAAATGAATGCGCTCCAAGCGTGGCGCCAAATTTGAATTAATTTGGCCGCCTATGAACACAGAGAGAAAAAACAATTTCTCTAAGAGTAACACTTTCAAACTGCTGTCCAACGTAGTTCGCAGTGCGCAGCATCGGCCAAACAGCTGCCCGAATCGTTAAGCTAGGTTACTGAGAAACCGAAACAATTTTCCAAGGCGCCGGTACCACGCAGTTTTTAAAAACAATAATTGGACCAGATTTCGTGGATCGTGGTGACATCATCTACGCATACCTCGGAGCAATTTTTTATGGTCGCTCGGTACTTTATTGAAAATACTTGGCGGCGGCATAAGCAATGGGAAAACACGTTTTCATGGCAAATGAAGCGTTTACATGCACGCAAATGAAGTGTGACGAAAGGTGATTGAGAACTACCAGGACAGGTGGCATATTTTGTTTGAAATATGTAGTATTGGAAATCAAATTCTAATGCCGATATGCGAAGACAGTCTAATTTTTTTCATTTCCACAACTCTCTATTGCCAGAACCAGGGAAGGTGGTTTTTAGAAAGTCGGCAAACAAAACTTTCGAGTTCTCTCACCTCGCAAATGTAAAACGAAACATTTCGATGTTTCAACAGCCACTAACAGATATTAACTATATATTTAATGCGATGGCTGTTAAATTATATGTTGCAAACAATATTAACGTTTACGATATATCGATCGAAGCATACGAACACTGCGCAATGAAATATAATGGGAGTAAATATAAAGCGAAATAGTCATAGAGCCAAGATAATTTATTCACTTTCGTTTTTGTGATTAAGTTCTATAAAATATTAAAGGAGAAGTAAAACTCCCTGAACTAATAATATAAAAGAAAAAAATATGAATAGTGTAAACGTTCATATGTTTTTACTTAAACTATGTAATAACATATTCCAATATCTCTAACTGTAGCCATTCAGAGATACAACACAAAACAAATTTATCAAAATTCAATTTTATTAATTTTCAGGCAACATTATTACGATTTACTCAAGGTACATGAAACCACGTGAAAATGAATGTTGTGAGTAATAAGTAAAACAGTGTGGTTCAGAGCAATATTTATTTCCTGATCAGTGCAAGAATACCATAACGTATTACCCTTAAGACTAGTTAAGTAGTAGAGTCAATACTGGCAGTAGGAGAAAACATTGCATAATTGATGGCTCCAGCAAGTAAGACATAAACATGTGATTTTATACTAATAATGGTAAAAGAAATTGTACTAGTCATGTCCATGAAAACAGTAAAATATCTTTCAATCATTAGCAGTCTAAAAAGTAAATTTAACACTTAGAACGATTACGTGGAATACAATAATGTAACCACGTTAGATATTTGTTTTACTTGGTAGGAATGTACATGGAACATTGTAGCTGATGTGGAAATCAATTTATAGTTCATAAAACAGTGACCTTTGCCGTGTATGCTTCTGTCCTGTCCTAAGGCTCGACAGCAAGCTATGGGACTTGGCCGACCAGAGGTGACCCAGCCTCTCGGCCATGGGAAGAGAGGTTCGTGTGGTTAGCACGAAGACATCCCGTATATTCTGGTCTTCATAACTTTATGGTAGGCTTTCTCATCGTCACACATCAATAGATACTGGGGCATTTGTGAGGAAAGCGCACAGTTATAATTTGCTTCGACCGGGAATCGAAGCCGGAATTGCGCCCTGGAAAGCAAGCACGCCAACCAACGAGCCAACGAGCCAACGAGCCACCGAGGGCTTGTGTATACTTAGACTTGAGGTAAACAGAAAAAAATCCACAAATATCCAGATAATTCCACGACCATCTGGGTGTGGTGTAGTGCGACACAATTAAAACATCACAGTTCTTGGTAGAACAGTTTTGGTAATATTGTCAGCTGCAGAAATTCATTTGTTTTTGGCGTGAAACATTGTTCTTACCATTGCTCTCAAATGCTATTTCAGCAGAATGTTATCTTCAATAGGGTCTACAAAACGCATCTTCCATCCTGATTGAAAAATGGAAATTGTGAGGATGAAAATACAAAGCTCGTGTTAGCAGTCAAGGTAAAAATCTCTCAAACTCTGCAATGGCTTTAAAAAAAGACTAGTTTTATACAAATAAGAATATTACTAAAGTAATGAAATGAAATGTGAAACGTAAAGTAACGTCGTAAGCGCGGTCACTTAAAATGCAATCTGCATTCAATTCACAGAAAGTCAAATATAGAATTTAATGGGCTTACGACTTAAGCATTTGGCAGAGGAATCCTAAGAATCTATTATATATCGAAAGGCTCATCCTTAATTTGTATTTGAGTTAACATTTGACTGCCAAATGGATATTTATTATGCTGCTCTACTTCTCAATCTACTATTTTGGGCTTTTCACAAAAAAATCTTCGGAAAGACACTCCTCAAAAAGCACGTAATAATATTCCACAAAGTGCAGGATGATCAGTTGCACAAGAGTATGGAACATCGACCAGGGTTCCAAACCAGCACTCCCCACCGACTGTGCGTTGGTGCTGGTGGCTGCGATGGCGGTCGGTTCGACGCCGGGCAGCAGTCGCCCTTAAATATTTACGGCCGAGAATTTAGAGGTGGCGGAGGCGGGGGCAGGGGTGGGGGGCGGCGTGCCGTGGGTTATTGCGGACGAGGCCCCCGTTTTTCACCGGAGATGAACGCCTCACCCCTGGAGGCCGCCCCAGTCCCGCCCCTGCCACCTCCGCGGGCAACCCCCACTCCTCCCCCGATTTACGGCAGAGAGATCACCGTCGTCTCCCCACCCGCTCTTTCCCCTGCTCACCACGCCACGTGACGCGCCAGGCAGCGGAGCAAGTAGGGACGGTGGAGGGTGGCAATGCGAGAACGACATAGATATAGGGCGGCGGAGCAGAGGATGGCTGGGAAGGCCAAGGCGAGAGAGTTGGGAATGGTGGGTGGGTAAGAGTTGGGATGGCGCGGTCGGTCGGGAAGGCGTGGGCGGTCGGGAAGGCGTGGGCGGTCGGGAAGGCGTGGGCGGTCGGGGAGGCGTGGGCGGTCGGGAAGGCGTGGGCGGTCGGGAAGGCGTGGGCGGTCGGGAAGGCGTGGGCGGTCGGGAAGGCGTGGGCGGTCGGGAAGGCGTGGGCGGTCGGGATGGCGTGGGCGGTCGGGATGGCGTGGGCGGTCGGGATGGCGTGGGCGGTCGGGATGGCGTGGGCGGTCGGGATGGCGTGGGCGGTCGGGAAGGCATGGGCGGTCGGGAAGGTGTGGACGGTCGGGAAGGTGTGGACGGTCGGGAGGGCGTGGGCGGTGGGGATGGCGTGGGCGGTTGGGATAGCGTAAATAGCCAAAGCATAATGAAACTTTGCCTTGAAGAACAAAACACTGTCAGCTACGCTGCTTCATTATTTTATAATTATTTTTCGTCACTATGACAGTTCATTATTTTTTACACTTAAAGAGCACGACTACAGAAACAAATTTCGCTTTCTGTTTTACTATTTACAATAATTTTTCCTAGAGAAAATTACTGCACGACTACAATTACAGTTACCTGTCGAAAACACTGTTTCTAGTAAGGTGAATCACATTTTGTTTTTAAAAAAACAAAGATATTTTATCAGAAAGCTTACTTTGTATTTTGTTCTTTTATTTAGCAGTTTTGAAATGTGATTTTATAGTTCGGAACTGTTACTCATACTCATAACGAATATGATAAACTAAATTGGGTTTGTTATTGTTTTAGTAGCATAGCTTTTAAAGTTCCTTGTGCTAATAAATGAGGTTTCTGAAATAAATTGGAAAATCATCCCTTGAAGTCTATCATTGGATGGTGAATTCATCCCATTAAAATCATTGTCCTCAAGAAAGAAAAAAATTGTGACTTATTCCTTCATCCGTTGCATCTCTAAAATCAGCGAAATGGGAAACTTTTGCTTGTAAGACAACAAAATAAAAGGGAGCATCTTTCACATTTTTCATTTTTTTCAAAACAACTCTTTCTCAAAGAGTTCAATTAGATAATGATGTCATTAATGGAGCGAGAGTTGTAGGCCCCATTTCAAATTTTAGCTAACATCAGTTGAAATTCTGCTTTGTTAGCAATTCATTACGCTCCGTACGTGACTCTGTTGCCCGACTGTACATCCAGTCTTGATTCAACTTATACATATGGAAACATTTGAATGAATTACACATGCAATCATATTACAATTACCATGCATTCAAGTTCCCTGCTCGCCACAATACGTTGATAGAAGACACCATTCACATTATTTACATCACAATAGAATGCAATAAAACAGTTGTCCCTGTAACACTATTAGTCTCAGATGACTCATAATTATGAAATATGAGAGCTTACAAGAAATGAAAAACAAAAAATAACTTGAATAGTCTTCGTGGATATTACGAGTACATTAATTGCAAAATATGTATTAAGTCGCTCGCCATTCCTTTCCTCTCCGATTTCCGGTTCTGTTTACATTTTCACTAACACTACAATGTGTACAGATCTCCATGAGCAAAGCAGATCTCTGTCAGGTTTTGTAACTAATTCCCTTTAATTGGTAAGTTCGACCTCAGGAATCTCAGTAAAAGAAATACAAAGAGAATAATTAAAGCAGCTTATCACTATATGAAGTGAAAAACTAGTGCCAAGAGGAATATTAATTATCATACCCGGAAGTGAAAGAGGTCTACCGGAAACCATTATTCAGTAGATTGATTCATCAGTAGGAAATTTCAAGATATTACTTTCGAAAAGGTGTTTAAAATTTACACACTTTCAAATCTATTAGAAAAAAATTCGTAGGACATAAAACAGCAAGTTCTTACTTCAATCGTCTTCCAATTCTGCAAATTAAAAAAAAATATCCAGAGTGGAAATGTACAAATGGAGCCAGGTAACGCAACATTTCGCAAGATTAGAAACGGAGAAAATTAAAAAAATTCGCACCCTTCGTCGCACTAAGCGCTTTAAACAGGAAGCGCTCCCTACCGAGCGCATCAACTTCATAATCTGTCGTTTGCGAAACCCTCGGCGGAGGCGAGCCGCTTGGGATCTCCCCCCCTCCCTTCCTCCTCCCCCTCCCCCTCCGTCGCCTGCTCCGTCTCAACCGCTTCCCTCTCGTTCCGCTTCACCCGGCGCTCTCTCCATCTCCAGCCCCTCCACGTCTCCACCCGTTCAATTGGCCCTGCATTGCCACTGACTCGGTAGCGGCTCTGACCGGCTAGTCCTAAGACCCACTGGTGACGCATTTTGCACACTAGATACAGAGCTACTTGTAAGTCGGATTGAGTCACTTTTTTCGGTAGTTTCTCCGAACAAAAGCAGCCGAATGTCGTAGCAATTTCCTGACAAACTGAGCACGGAGCGCGCACGATCTTTACTACTTTTCCCTGTCCTATCTTTACCCCATACATCCACTACACATGTCGGGCGCTTAGAACTGTTCCGGGCTGGTGCAGCTAGGTAACCCGCTAGGAGAGATTCACGGAGGGGGGAAATCCCCTCCTGCGACGTATAGGTCAGCACTGGATATCACCATCCAGCGTAGCAAGAACAGCACCATCTCCCGAGATAAACCATTCGCTACACTAACGGAACTAAAAACCCTTGCAGTGAATCCTACATCTCCCCCTCCAACGCTCGATCAACCTTCACCACATCACCTACCAGCCCTTGCATCCACCTGCAATGACGGCCTCATCTCCCTCGACGCAGCGAGCCTGATTCAAGCTGCAGCCGCACCCAATTGTCATCGCCGCAATCTCCACCACCTCCACCGCCGCAACCGAAACTATCATTAAAAGTGCACTCGCCGCCGCCTCCACCACCGCCGCCGCCGCGCAGCCTGCCTCAATGCTGAGCCGGTGGCGCGGGGGTGCGGGAGCGCGAGGGTGTGGGGACGTGGGGACGCGGGGACGCGGGGGCGCGGGGGTGCGGGAACGCGGGGGTGCGGGGCGAGGGTGCGCGGGGCGCGGAGACGTGGGGGCGCGGGGGCGCGGGGACGCGTGGGTGTGGGGGCGAGGGGGCGCGGAGATCAGGGAATGCGGAGGTGCGGGGACGCTGGGGCGCGGAGCGAGGGTGCGCGAGGTGCGGAGGCGTGGGGGCGCAGGGGCGCGGGGCGCGGGGGCGCGGGGGCGCGGGGACACGTGGGTGTGGGGGCGAGGGGGCGCTGAGGTCCGGGAATGCGGAGGTGCGGGGACGCGGTGGCGCGGGTGCGTGGGGCGCGGAGGCGTGGGGGCGTGGGGGCGCAGGGGCGCGGGGTGCGGGGATGCGTGGGTGTGGGAGCGAGGGGGCGCGGAGGTCCGGGAATGCAGAGGTGCGGGGACGCGGGGGCGCGGGGGCGCGGGGACGCGTGGGTGTGGGGGCGCGGAGGTCCGGGAATGCGGAGGTGCGGGGACGCGGGGGCGCGGAGGCGCGGGGGAGGGGGGACGGAGCGGTAATCTGCCTGTAGACGCGGCAACGCGACACGAAGAGCCGGCTTGTTCCCTCCGCCCCAGCGCAGCCACTCCAATTTAGCAGGAGAGCGGGCGGGCGCGCGGGCGGGCGGGGGCGCGGCGCCGATGCGGTGGGAAGGGGCGGGAGCGGGCGGGCGCCGAATTCATCAGCGCGCGCGCGCATGCCTCAAGGGAGCCCAGCTTCGCTGAATCCAAACAAGGCGCTCGCTCGCGATCCGCGGGGCGACGCCACAGTCAAGGGCGGTGGTGACAAGGCGATGGGGTGCAGACCAGGTGGAGTCTGCGGTGGGGGGGAGGGGACGAGAGAATGGCGGGAAGGAGGAAGACGCAGGCAATGGGGAGGGTGAGGAAGCGGAGCTGGAGACAATGTAACGAACGAGGAAGACGAGTAGGTGGCGATAGGGGCGAGGTGGGGAAAGTTTCGAGTGGCGGCGAGGCGGGTGGACGAAGCGGCTGGTGTGAGCAGCACAGACCAGGTGGAGAACGAAGGAAGAGGAGGAAAGGGATGGGGGAAGACGCAGGAAATGGGGCGGGTGTGGAAAAGGAACTGGAGGCAGTGGAAAGAACGAGGCAGAGGGGTAGGTGGGGATGAGGACAGGGTGGGGAAAGTTTCGAGTGGTGACGTGGGGGGGCGGAGGACGCGGCTGAGGTGGGGGGTACAGACCAGGTGGAGACTGTGGTGGGGGAGAACGAAGGAAGAGGAGGAAAGGGACGGGGGAAATGGGTGGGTGGGTGGGTGGAAGCTGTGGAGGCAGTTTAAAGAAAGAGGCAGAGGCGTAGGTGGCGATAGGAAGAAGGGGGAATGTTTCGATTAGTGGTGGCGAGGGGGGACGGAGGAAGCGGCTGAGGTGGGAGGTGCAGACCAGGTGGAGACTGGGAGAGGTGGGGAAGAACGAAGGAAGAGGAGGAAAGAGACAGAACAAGGCGCAGGAAATGGGGTGGGCGTGGAAACAACTGGAGGCGGTGTAATAAGCACGAGTGAGAGACTATGGTAGTGATGAGGGCGGGGTGAAGCAAGTTTCAAAAGAAGGAGAGGGGGACGGAGGAAACGGCTGGGGTGGGGAGTGCAGAGCAGGTGGAGACTGCTATTGAGGGTGGCGGAGGGAAGGAGAGGATGAAGCAAGAAGCAGGACACCAGGTGGTGTGGATGTTCAGCTGGAGGTAGTGTGAAAAGAACGATAGAGAGACGTAGGAAGTGATAGGGACAGGGTGCGTAAAGGTATGAATTGGGGCGATGGGGGCGGAGGAAGCTG
The DNA here is from genome assembly GCA_038098605.1 of Gryllus longicercus. Classification (NCBI taxonomy): domain Eukaryota; kingdom Metazoa; phylum Arthropoda; class Insecta; order Orthoptera; family Gryllidae; genus Gryllus; species Gryllus longicercus. The sequence continues at coordinate 277,489 of JAZDUA010000777.1, read as the reverse complement.
CTGGTGGTGGTGGTGGGGGGCGGAGCACGCTTCGCCGTCCGCGTCAGTAATATTGTCATTGGCGACGGTTGCCACAATAACGCCTGAGCCGCCACCACCGCCGCGTCGCCGTCGGCTGCAGCGACGTAGGCGGTGGCCGCTACTGAGGCGAAGGTGGGGGGGAGGGAGGAGGGCAGCGCCGCGGAGAAAAACCGCTCGCGCACGCCCTGTAGCCGCCCGCCGCGGAACGAGAGTTGAGTTATTGTTCCTAGAGCCGCAGAAGAGAAAAATGGAAGACGAAGCGCGCGCTGCGCGACGAGGTTGTGGGATACGGAGGCGATGGTGGAAAAAGAGACGTTACGGCGCTCCTGACAGAGGCGCGCTTTCTCTGCGTTACACTACGGCAACAGTGGTGGTACGTGCGACAGGGAAAACAATACTTTTCTGCTTTGGGAAATAACACACTATGCAATAAATAACGTCATAGTGGAAATGAGAAAGCAATGGAAATGAGGTTGATGGAATTAGAACGTAATGGAAAAGATGGCATGATGGGAAACGAGATCATGAAACAGAGGACGTCAGGGAAAATAAAACGCGATGGAAAAGAATGATGTGAAAACGATGAGTTGTTATAGAGACATGGTGAGCTAAGGACATGAAAATACCGAGGACGTGATTAAATCGAGGTCATGAATGTAAGGACCTGATAAAAGCAAGAATTTATGGAAGAGACGACGTGATGGAAGGAAACTGATGGACGTACAAATTTGACTGAGGCGCAGATCACACAGACTGACTTCAAAGGACAGACGGTGATGTTAATGATGCCAGAGTTAGCGATCAGGTAAACGGCTCAGAGAAGAGCTCCAGACAAGACAGCAGTCGCAATAACAGTCCAGTAATGGTGGCATTCCAAGATGCTGCCAGCGCACAGTGGAAGAGGAAGAAGTACGGCGGGGGGACATTAGTTGTTCCATATGGAAGTTGCGGCGCGTGGTCGAGGCGAGGGTCGTATCCAAGGTGGCGCCACCGGTTTGTGACAATGGGCTGACGACGGCGCTTCTAGCACAGCAAGTGCTCTGGCGGCGGCGGCGGCGGCGGCGGCGACGGCGTTTGAAGGCCTGCCGGCGGGGGGTGAAGACCGAGAGAAGTGCCTGCGGAGGGGAGGCCATAGTCTTCTTGTCGGAGTCACGTTGTGATGCAGTATCACCACCGCCCCCAGTCACCATCACTGTCGTCACAACCATTACTACTGCCACCAGCAACAATCATTGCCACTGTCGCTACTTCAATCATCGTTGTCGCAACACTCCTGTCATCGCAGTTTCTCCTGGATTTTCGACTTCCACCGCCTCCACCTTGCCATTTTCATCTGTCGCCACCGACCTCTTTTGTCTTTGTTACTATCTTTACTCCCGTCACCAACGACCTTGAAGCATATCAACACTATCGCTACTAATGCTGACACCATGGTGTCAAGAGATAGGTGGGCTCCTGTGGTTTGCTCGTTCTGCGCAGCACCAGCTTGTGTCACGAACCATGTGACCACAGCACGGGCACTTCGGTGGAAAAGCCAGACCAGACGTTGGCCGCCATGTTATATAGTGAAAAAGAAGTGTTGAGAAACATTTTAAAAGTAGCATACAGTGACAATTTTCAACGTTGGGCTACCAAAAATTACACGAAGATGTAATTGAAATGAAACGTGCAATATTTAAAAATAGTGCTTCATATATCTGTTCGTAACAAGGTGAACATTGTGGCATTTAAAATTACGCTGATATTGCGGCGCAAACTGGTGCCTGAAGCTCATTGGCTGAAGTCGGATACAATGCGCAAGAGCCCACTCGTCTCTTTCCACCATGTGACCATCAAAGTGACTCCACGCACAACACTTTCACCATGTGTGCCATTAATAGCAATACCGTTTATAACTCACTGCGCCACCCTTTTGGGACCATCGTCACCAGGAGCACTTCGTCCAGGCGCGTGGACGACCACTTTGACAGGTTGCAAATCAGTTGAGCATCGCCGAATAGGTAGTATCACTGCCCAACAGTTAGTCAACATTGGTTCAATGAAATCTCATCATTTCTACATGTTACTACACCGCCGTGTCCCCCATGTTGTTGGCATGAATGGCGTCAAAACAGTTGCATTCCCCACCCCCTCTCCGCCCTACGATGAGACGAGACAGCGCTCGTCCAAGCTGCGTGGGGCGTCTTCTCAACAAGTCTGTTATCCTGTTTTCCTCCTTGAGTATTGAGGATATCCTCTTTGGGCGCGAGAGTAATCCGCCTTTACGTTTTTGTCGTTTTGTTTCGTCACGTCATCGATGCCTTTCATCCCGTCGGCCAGGGTCTCGGCGCCGTTAGTACCCGGGGTTCTCAGACGGGCACCCATCCAAGAATCCGTGGTGTCTCGATCTGCTTAACTTCCATCACTTCACGCAGCGTAGTTAAGCAATTCGTCTGCCGACGTCGGCCACACATGGCAACGTGCACCGCCTTGTCGAAGATAACTGAGTAACACCCTTGGGGTTTCGTATACCTGGGAACGTGAAAACAGAACCACTGCCCTCCCTGTGAGCTAATGGCTATTTATTAGCAGTTTTTGATCTCGCAGCGTTACTAATTAATTTTGACTCCATACACACGTACCGCCAGGGACTAAGACGATCAATCTGTTACATTCAGATGTAGAAATTGCAGCATTCACTTTCTCTTCTCCTACAACGAATCCTTAACCTGACTGGGATAAACTTTCATTACTTAGTAAATTTATAATTCAGCTAATTGTTATTATTTTTCTGCAATGGTTTGACTCAATATTTTTCCTCACGCATATCAAAGTCTCTATTTTTTTTTAAATTTCAGTTATCATAATTTTACAGATCAGAATACACTCTTGTCAAAACATTTTTATTCACTTAAACAAAAGACACCATTCCCTTCCATTTTATCCTGATTTATTTCAAAATAGAATAATATATAGATTTTTATTTTATTTTACCTGCACATCAAACTAATTTACTCTCTTACTTTCTCCGTCAAAGAAAACTCACTATTTCCCCCACTTCTTTCCTTCTCTCTCTCTCTCTCTCTCTCTCTCTCTCAGCCCTCTACTCTGGATCCATTAATGGATTGCTCCAGCGAAGGAGGAGCAAGCATAGCAACACATTCTGGTATTAAGGGAATGAGATATAACATGACGTCGGAGATCGTCAATATGCCCAGTATTCCATTTGCGGAAAGATCGCTGGGGTCGTAGTCTGCTTTCACGTACAAAACTTGGGGACACTGCGCGAGGGACAAAAGCACTCTTAAGTCAAGCCACGCTCCCAACGTTGCTGTCGCTGCAGCATCGGGATTTCGGAAAAATAAGACCACGCTCTTACGTTGCGCGAGATATTCTCCGGCTGATTTGTAATAGTACTCCAGAAATTCTCTCATCGCGCACGGAATATGTGGGAACGTAAAGAATGTATCGTATACTTATTTTGAACGTATATACACATTTTCCCGTATAGATATTTGTAGCATTTCATTTATGTAAACTCATTTACTTTCTTCAAAATATAAACATAAATTTGTTTTTATTCTTCATTCTATGGAGAATAAGAACAAATTTATATACAGCCGGTGAATTTTACTACACTGTTAATATAATTTAAGCATACATTGAAATATACGATTGTTAACATCTCATTGAAAGCTATCTCATCAAACAAATGCATAGATTCCTCTGTTAATCCATACTTGCAAAATTTTGTTATTTGCTTTAAACTATTTCACTGTGGTCTACATAGTAAAAATGGTAATGTTATTCATGATTTCCTGGAGTAAATCCATGCAGATTATTATTTCTGGGAGGTAGCTCCTTAAGCAACTACTGTCACTTTCGGGTGCTGATGTTTTCTACTCGTGAATACAAATTCATTTAATTATCATACAACACACAATAATGACTTCATATGCATATACAATTCACGTTTCTCCAAAAACTTAACTACACTCATATCCACCAAATAAATATGAAAATTCTTCGAATTAACATTTACCAGAAATATTAGTTGAAATTTTATTAATATAATTCACGACCATGATGTAGAATTAGGAAATGGATTTCAATCCGACGAAATCCCGTGAACTACATTTCCTAATGAAATCTTTATTAGTTTCATTGGAAACGAGAAACTTAAATGAACAAAACATTTAAAAGAAAAAGAATTTTTCAGTACACCCTAAGCCTCTGTTAAGAAATATACTATGTGCTATACTGTGCTTCGTACGAACTCCAGTCATTCCCCACCCTGCGCAGCCACCTGGGGCCTTACCATCGCGACGAGAGGCTCTAGAGCACAGACCGGCGGTGGTGCCTTCAATTGGACAACCGTAGTTCGAAGCCCTTCGCGCAACCTCTTCCATTAGGCGCTGCGTCCCGAAACCTTCTTGTTGCGCTGATCTCAACCCCGTTCAGACGACTTGCCCGGAAAGGCAAGGAATGAAGGAAGGATTTGATGTTCAAGGATGGGCCGACATTGTGCTAAAAGTGAACAGGATACCACAACACATATCTGCCATACACACGATTGGAACCCACAGTCCGGATTTCTTCGGCGCAAGACGTCCACGCTCCCACGCCTCCTCAGGAGAGAGACCTCGAAAGGAAGGAACAGAGCTTAAAAGCGACACGTGTTAGTTGGGAGGGATTGATTATTTCGTATTTCCGGCTAAGGTGGTGAGTCCCGTAAGTGTGGAGCTTTGTTCTCTGTTGGGAGGTAGCTATGATGGTGAGATCTGGCGCCGACCTACACGCTGGTTAGCGGGGTTTTCCGCAGCTAGGTATCTCCCACCAGCGGAGAAACGCTCCTCACGTGACAAGTCACATCTGGACACATGCGACTCATGTCAGCATGTGTGAATGTAGGAGCACGTGTGTGTAAGTAACGGAGGTTCAAAAAAGGAAGAAGGAAAAATCACGCGCGGTCTGTGGTACGTTTGATAGAGTACTTCATTCGCATAGTGTTGATCGGAGAAACCACGAAAAACTATCGATCAGAGCTGCCGGCCGCTAGAATTCTCCTCCACACAGCGACTGAACACGGTCTAGCTATGTAGTGTCAAAACTCCTGCCACCGTCGGGACACGAACGCTAGTACCTCCCGATCACAGTTGCAGCATTGATGTCAATTGATGCCCTGAGCCATCTGTCCGGTAGGTTAGGAGAGCCCATCATGTAACAACACATAAGGAAACCAACCTTGCCTTTGACGGGATTGGAATCCAAGATCCTTCGAAATGAGACCGCCATGGAGCATCTATTTTAGTGATCACTTCCCAGGTCGGCTTATATATTTATTCTTTTGAAATTGTGTAATTAAACAAGATTGTTCCTTCCCACTGTTAAGCGGATATAATGTGAGAATCTGAATACACACCTCTAATGTGCGAATGAATGAGTTAAGTACTAAATCTCGTTTGCTTAACAAATGACGTACGCACCACTTGACTACGATTTCGACATTGCAGCGAAAAGCGAAGCAGTGCAATGAACCGTTTCACTTACTCCTGGAAAAGGCTGCCAAGGCGGCACGATTTACAAGATATCGTAAATCAACAAAACTCGGTTGTCATGCTGGCAACTCATAAGGCTTGCTGTGCAATCCACTAATTTAAGCTCCCTTGCAAGATTTTATGCATTATGAACACATCGTGCCTATTACGAAATGTCGGCTCTAGTGAGACAAATGATTCAGTTCTCAACGCCAATTCATTATCATTACAATGGTAATGTGAATACACTGACTTCTAATTAATAGCGGAGCCAACATACAGCGCGCACAATTACACTAACGAAAAGGACAATTTGCAAGTTGTCACAATGAATCACGTTATCGTTGTTGCCTATTTTCCCAACTAGTTACGCTTTGAAATGAAATCCTATTTTTACATTTTCAGTTAGTAAACGTTTGTATTGTCATAATATGCTAGCGAGAAACCAGGAAAGAGAATAGAAGGAGAAAGAACAAATGAAGAAAAATAGCGGTATTTGTGTCAGTATCCAATATTTACTAGTGGGATACTGGTGGCCAAGAACTGAAAACACATAGCTGTCGTTTTCTCGAAAGTTTTAAGATGACAACAGAGCGAATTTCGTGCATTATATAAATAAGTACTTTTTTTCCTGAACTATTTATAATTTTCTGTTCGTCAGCTACGATCTTGCTACTAAGTAATACAGTTAATAGATTATAATGATGTAATTTTAGATTTTATCAACGACCACAAATTGTAAAGATTAAAAAAAAATATTTTCAAATTCAAGGAGTTTCGAGACGGGCCAAATTGTTCGGGAAATATTAATTTCGGAAAAATGCTATGCGTTGTTTAGACGCTAGTGTTGTTCACAGGCGCACAGAGGTTTTGGAAAAACAAAACATAAGAAAACACTTTTCGGCGTCCACAAAACGTATATGTCAATTAAAATCTCGACATCAAATTTGGCAGCATTACTACAAAACATTGTATTTACTACGTATACGAGAAAGCAAAAAGCGTTGACGCAGTAATAATTCCTCGAATAGTACACATAGTGTACAGGTTTAGACTCCTTTCACTACGCTCAGGGCTCATCTGCACACATATAAACAGACACTTTTTCAGCGTAATTTTCAAAATGTTTATATCCGCGAAAAATCTTAGATCGAGTTTCTTCGTGATTAAAATATCATATTTGTTTAAAGTAATATTAAGAAAATCTGAGTCACGACGGCCCCTCATCACAAATCGTGGCTGAGAACGACACCGAAACCTAAACGTAGAATACTGAATACGTGCTTCACCTCCCAGCCAACGCCCTGCCCCCCACCCCCTCATTCTCTCTCGACGCTCCCATTGGGCGCGCTGGCGGAGGTTGAAATCGAACCCGGGACTTCCCGTCGACGCGGCCCCGCGCGGCGGAGCGGGCTATCGGCGCGTGGCTCGCACTCTCGGGTAAATTCATTAGCGAGGAGGCTTTCACGCCGCCCGCCCGCCCGCCCGCCCATCGACCGCCCGCGGGCGACGGCAGCGCTCCCAAGCGGCGACAGCGCGCGAAGCGCCGCCAGGGGAGGCGTGGAGACGGCGGCGGTCGGTCGGCGGTTCGAACGCGAAGGCAGAGGCAAGCAGGGCCTGGCATCTCCCCCATCAAAACAGGGGACAAAACTCGAGGGTGCTACCCTAGGAGACGCTGCTGTCGCCAGGTACAGCCGCAGGTTAGGCTCGCCAACTTCCGCACTTAAAAATTGGCTTATTTTTGAAAAACAGAAAAAGTTTCTTTTTTAAATGTTCAATTATTCATAATCTACACATACAAGAAACCCCTGAAGAAATCGCAAACATCGGCACTATCTGTTGTAACGTTACGGGCCTGCTTGCGATCCGCGCACTCACGCTGCAGCCAAGCACGTTCTAAGCAGCGTTGGCAAGCAGTTCGTGTTTTTAGTTCCTGTACGAAGGTACTGCAGCAGAGCGCGCCACCGTAATGGTTTCTTCCACGTTATATGGGAGTTATTAGGCCCTGGAGGCAAGTCTCGGAGCAGGGCTGAGGGACGGCGCCGGCGGAGCAGACGGCGAGAGAAGGGGGGCGTTAAAGAAAACTTGGAGGAGGATGCGGTTCGTCGAGGCGATGGTGGTAGTTCACGGTGGATGGGTTGGCGAGCATTGTGTACAGATAGAGAGTTTCGTGGCCGAAGGATGGCAACTCGGAGCACTTGCAACAGGAAGGGAGGGGACGGCGAGACCTTTCCCGTAGGCGGGAGGGGGGGAGTGGTGAAAAGGGCGACCAGAAGCGCAGTGCCGCGGCGGAATGACAGGGGCGGGAGGAAGGACGGCGAGACAGAGATTACTGAAATGCCGAATTACGAACTCGAGTAGTGTTGAGGAAAGGTAAATGCTGGAAAGTGGTGGAGGGGTGTTTTGGTCGCATGCAACGATGTCTGAAATGAATATTGGTGATTCAGATAGAGGATTCTAGAAAGCAATGACTGTGGTAGGGAGGATAGATGGTACGAAGTAGTGGAGAGGTAGAATCGTGGTGGTGAGGAAAGGTAGCGATGAGCAAAGGCTAGTGGTGAGCAAAGGCTAGTGGTGAGCAAAGGCTAGTGGTGAGCAAAGGCTAGTGGTGAGCAAAGGCTAGTGGTGAGCAAAGGCTAGTGGTGAGCAAAGGCTAGTGGTGAGCAAGGCTAGTGGTGAGCAAGGCTAGTGGTGAGCAAGGCTAGTGGTGAGCAAGGCTAGTGGTGAGCAAGGCTAGTGCTGGGCAAGGGTAGTGGCGAGCAAAGGCAGGGGCGAGCAAAGGCAGCGGCGAGCAAATGCAGCTGCGAGCAAAGGCAGCGCCGAGCAAAGGCAGCTGCGAGCAAAGGCAGCGGCGAGCAAAGGATGCGGCGAGCAAAGGCAGCGGCGAGCAAAGGCAGCGGCGAGCAAAGGCAGCGGCGAGCAAAGGCAGCGGCGAGCAAAGGCAGCGGCGAGCAAAGGCAGCGGTGAGCAAAGGCAGCGGTGAGCAAAGGCAGCGGTGAGCAAAGACAGCGGCGAGCAAAAGCAGCTGCGAGCAAAGGCAGCGGTGAGCAAAGGCAGCGGTGAGCAAAGACAGCGGCGAGCAAAGGCAGCGGTGAGCAAAGGCAGCGGTGAGCAAAGACAGCGGCGAGCAAAAGCAGCTGCGAGCAAAGGCAGCGGTGAGCAAAGGCAGCGGCGAGCAAAAGTAGCGGCGAGCAAAAGCAGCGGCGAGCAAAGGCAGCGGCGAGCAAAAGCAGCGGCGAGCAAAAGCAGCGGCGAGCAAAGGCAGCGGCGAGCAAAGGCAGCGGCGAGCAAAGGCAGCGGCGAGCAAAGGCAGCGGCGAGCAAAGGCAGCGGCGAGCAAAGGCAGCGGCGAGCAAAGGCAGCTGCGAGCAAAGGCAGCGGCGAGCAAAAGCAGCGGCGAGCAAAAGCAGCGGCGAGCAAAGGCAGCGGCGAGCAAAGGCAGCGGCGAGCAAAGGCAGCTGCGAGCAAAGGCAGCGGCGAGCAAAAGCAGCGGCGAGCAAAAGCAGCGGCGAGCAAAGGCAGCGGCGAGCAAAGGCAGCGGCGAGCAAAGGCAGCGGCGAGCAAAGGCAGCGGTGAGCAAAGGCAGCGGCGAGCAAAGGCAGCGGCGAGCAAAGGCAGCGGCGAGCAAAGGCAGCGGCGAGCAAAGGCAGCGGCGAGCAAAGGCAGCGGCGAGCAAAGGTAAGTGGGAGGAAAGGCAGAGGGTTGACGGAGACGGGCAGCGCCGGCGGGTCGGCAGGTGAAGTGCACAGGAGGCGGAGGGGGGGAGGCGTATTGGAACTGTCAGCAGCGAAGCGGGCGACGGCCCCTGCCGGCCCGGCGGAACACTTGTAGTCCCCAGCGGCGACGGGTGGCAGTGGCAGTGGCAGTGGCAGCGGCAGTGGCAGTGGCAGCGGCAGCGCCGCGCGGACGAGCGCTTCACCTGCTGGCATCGATCCGCGCGGGGGCGGAGAGGGGCGGGCGGAGGCGGGGTGGAGGCGAGCGGAGGCGGAATGGCGGGGGCGGGGTGGCGGAGGTGGAGGTGGGCGGAGGTAGGGTGGCGGGGGCGGCGTGGTGGTGGCGGCGTTGGCTGTGGCGGGGTTGGCGGGGTTGGGGTTGGCGGTGGTGGCGGCGGTGGTGGTGGTGGCGGCGGCGGCGGTAGCGGTGGTAGCGGTGGCAGCGGTGGCGGCGGCGGTGGTGGCGGTGGTAGCGGTGGTAGCGGCAACAACCGCACGCGCGGCACATTATAAAAATTAAACGACGATCGATGCGCCGTCAACAGGTCCAAGCGCGCCCTCCGCCCCGCCCGCCCCCGCGCTCCCCTCCCCCGCGCCCGTCGACCTTCTTCTTCGGACGAGCTGCAGTTCCTTGCTGGGCTTCATCGCTTCCCTCCTTTCCACGTTCTTTTATCGCCTTTTATGTTTACTGATTCACTTTCCTTGCTGCCTCTTGGATCTCGCCTTTGCTCTTGCTTCTGCCTCATCCTGTTTGTATCGAACTGACTTAGAAGTCTTTTTCCTTTTAGTTTTTCGGCGCAACAGAAGCTTCCCACTAACTACTTTGTGTACTTAATTCGATTCGACATGTCACTTAAAGATCAGCCATACGTTCACTCTGCAGTTTACGAAGTGGCGCCACGAACTAGTAAGTCATTTTCAGTCACGTGTATGGATACTTATGATCACATAGTGTATGTGCTCTAATTAATACGTCATCTGGAGCAAATACTTCACGAGATGGGACGATTCGTGAAATTATTTTAGGGTCAATGAAATGATCCCCGAGTTAAGTAATACGTCGTTGGCTAAAAGAGTACGAGGCAAAACTTTCGCTGGGGGTTAGCTAGTAGTAGATGTAAATAGTATGATGCTGCAGAAAAACATCCGTGAATACACCTGCAAAAGATTCATATATCGCAACATATTGTTTAATCTCTATCTAATAAATCTGAGTTTATCGATGCGGCTATACTGACTGACATAAATGAAATACGCGTTCATTTTTATTTGAATCAGCCTCTACAGATTTTATTAAGGGACAAAAGCTATCTTCATTATCGTAGTTGTAGAGAGCCGACGAAATTTTTTTGAAGTTTCGCAATTTTCGAATACGACAAAAATGCGACCGCAATTTTTCTCAATTAGAAAAAGAAAAAATAACCAAAAAAAGAGCCAATTGTTGAGAAAACTTTGAAAAAGTTGAGGCGACAAGTAAAGCACCCCATAATCAAAATATCCGTTTCAAACTCAGAGGTCATTGAGTTCATTTAAATCGATCAAGGAATATCCTTTTTGGAGAAACGCTACCAAACTATTTTGGCAATAGTTTGATCACAAACGGACAGACGGATGAACAGAGGGACACAGGGACCGACAGAGAGACGGGAAGACAGACTGACGGACTGATGTTTTGCCGGCAATAGATTTTTCGGTATCAACGACCCGTAAACATCTTTGTTGACGTGTAGGACGAAGATAATAAGTATGTAGGCACACGAGTTAACCATTTTTTGTTAAAAATAATAAAGAGCATTTCTGTCGCAATAAAGAGTATTTCTGTCAAAACTTTGCCGTTACAACACCACATCTTCTTACGAAGCAAGCATAAAAGAGAAAGATAAAATTAACTGGACAGCGATAGTAAAGGCGCTGGGCTCGAGCGCTGGGCACGAGCGTTTGGACAACAGTCGAAGAGAACGGAGGGAGGGGGGGGGGGAGAGCGTGGTGGGAGAAATTTCCCTGGAGAGCGGAAGGGGAGAGGGGGAGGGTACACAGCGGGACGCAGTACGCGCAGGGTAAGTGAGTGGGTGCTTCCACAGCGACTTCGCGCAGAATGGCCTCGACGGGGGGAGGGGGGGGGGTTGAGAGCGCGCTCAGGATGGGGTGAGACGGCATCAACGTGCACAAATCGCCAGCGAGGAGCGCGGACGTGGCTGGGCGGGGTGCAGTGGGAGGAGGGAGGAGCCGTGGTGAGAGGGAGGGAAATTGAATCGGAAGGGGTTGATCCGCGGGGCGTGGCGGGGGAGGGCAGGGGAGGGCGGGGCCGGGGACTGGGCCGGGGACTGGGCCGGGGACGGGGCCGGGGCCGGGGCCGGGGCCGGGGCCGGGGCCGGGGCCGGGGACGGGGCCGGGGACGGGGCCGGGGACGGGGCCGGGGACGGGGCCGGGGCCGGGGACGGGGACGGGGCCGGGGACGGGGCCGGGGACGGGGACGGGGCCGGGGACGGGGCCGGGGACGGGGCCGGGGACTGGGCCGGGGACGGGGCCGGGGCCGGGGCCGGGGCCGGGGCCGGGGCCTGGGACGGGGCCGGGGACGGGGCCGGGGTGGGCGGGGCGGAGCGGGGCGGGCCGGGGCGGGCCGGGGCGGGCTTGGGCGCGCCGGGGCGGGGTGGAGCGGGGCGGGGCGGGGCGTAGCAAAGGCGGGGGAGGGCGTGCGCCGGGGCCGGGCCTCGAGCCGCCAGCGCTGGTGGAAACGCAACGCAACGGAGCGCGGTCGTTTCCTGCGCCGCCTCCGCCTCTGCCCTGCGCAGCGCTGCGCTGCGCTGCCCGTCCCTTCGATTTATTTTCATTACTCCGTCGCCCCGACGCGGTCCTAGCCCCAGTTCCCTCGCTTCCGCCGCCCCCCCCCGCGCGCCCTTCCGGCGCCGGCGTCGACCTCCCTCGCCCGCCCGCGGTCCGCCCGCCCGCCGGCGCTGCCGCCTTTTTATTTCTGTTCATTAAGAAGGCTGCGCGTCGCGGGGGCGGCCGCGCGAGAGTGCCGGGCGCGAGGCGCGGGGCGGACGACGCGGGCGGTTCGGGTGGCGACAGCGACGGTGGGGGCAGAGGGGGCGTTGGGGGGCGGCGTGGGCGGCGAGAGCAGCGGGGGCGGCGGAGTCCACGGAACCACGGGTCGCAACCCGGCAGCAGCGCAGGGGCAGCGGTGGCGTGGGCGAGGGCGAGGGGGTGGTGGCGCGGACGGCGGCGGTAAGCGGCTTACGCGGGACACAATTACGTGCCGCGGCCGCGTTAATTAGCGCTTGGAGGTGGCGGATGCGGCGCGGAAAAGGGAGACGGCGGCAGCGGAGGAGGAGGAGGAGGAGGAGGAGGAGGAGGAGGAGGCGATGGCACAGATGAAGAGAGATTACAGGAGACATGCGAGGGGACGCGTTCTCCCAGGAAGTGGGTGCGTCAATGCGATGACGTAGTAAAGTTGGTGAGGGGGGATACCAACAGTAAGAAAGAAGGGGATGAAGAAGGTTTCGTCGTCTAAACAAGGTTGACACGTTCCGCGGAGCGACGATAGCGGGAAGAAATTACAGCAGAATTTCGTGAAAGAGAAAAGGTGTGGAAGCGAGATGAGAAAATGGACAGTTTGATCCATGATGATGGTGACACTGCGGGGCTTAAAGAATAGAAAAGTAGACGTTGGATAACGGAGTGCAGTACGAATTCACAAACGAAGGGTCTTTGATAAAGTGAAGCTCGAGTCTTAGTGAAGTCGGTAGGACATCCGAGGATGCCGACAGTCGTTAAGAGCACGAAGGAGGTTTCGTCTTCTAAACCAGGTTGTCGGGCACAGCGGAGTCATGACAGCGGGAATAAATTACTGCAGAAATTCGGGTAACAGAAAACGTGTACAAGTTGGAACAGAGAACGACATGATACATGACGGTGACATTGCGCAGCATTCAGAATCGAAAAGAAGCGGTTGGATAACATGTATGTAGAACGACTGCAGAAGGGGAAGGTCTTTAATGAAGTAAAGACGTGAGGAGGAGGTAGTTAGGGAAAACGAGGGAGAGGCAAGGAAAGAATAAGTAAACAGTATTTGCAAATGTGTGTTTTTTTTCGTAATGAAGCGACAATAGCGGTCAATGACAGGAACGCACGGAAATTGACCGCGATTAGTTCCAAAAATAATGGTGCAAAAGTCAAAGTAATGGCGTCGAAGGAATAAAAGAGCAGGACTGATTTAAGGCTAAGAAGACGTAAAGGAAGGATGAACAAGTATAAATTGTAGAGAAAGAGAGCGATGTAGTGGCACTGATCCGTTAGAACTGAGAGGAAGCACGTGTGGGATCTTCCTAACCCTCCATGTCACTACAATACCTGACCGGGAGTTGCAGTCGTGGCAGGATTTTCGAAACTAGCTCGTGCTACAGGCAGTCGCTGACTGGAGGAGAATCCTGTCGGCTAATTCCTCTAATCGGTAGTTTTCCGTGGTTTCTTCAATCAACACCAGGTGAATGCCCTGTCAAACGGGCCTCGAACCGCACGCTATCTTTCCTTCCTCTTCCTTGTTCTATTTTTATCCCTTACACACACACACATTCACATGCACTACACTATCACACTTGGCGGGATCAGTCAGAGTATAGAGCTTGTCCCGGCTAGGGCGGTGTGAGATAGATGGTAGATGAAAACCCCGCTAGCCCGAGGTGCGTGAACAGCTAATACCTCATGGTGGACGTCATGAGACTAGATGTCGCATGACGTCAGGTGTCTCGTAAGCAGTGACAAACGAAGTGTGAGAATTCAATCGGTTCACGCAATAAGAGGACAAGCGGAATCAAATGCATTTTCAAGTCAACATTAAAACTGTTTCATTGTTCATGAATTGTTCTCGTTCTGGATATTTAAGGAACCCTAGACGCCTCTTCTATGACTGGAGAGAGAATAGTTTCTTTCCAATTTCTGCACGTATTTAATATAGATACCGCGTATTAGGTCGTATAAAGACTAACGAGGAGAAGGAACAGAAGAAGTAAAAGGAAAAGGATGAGGAGGAGGAGGTGTTGAAGAAAACGGAGAAAGGGAAAAAGAAAGAGAACGATCTAAAGAAAATGTTTGTTTTTTCACATGCGAAATTTGTTTTCCTTAAATAATAGTGTTCCTTACCCGTACTGTCTAATATTTTTTTCGGTAAAAAGGTTAGACAATTTATTATTATATTCTGTGGTCCGGGTTGCAACTATTTATTCAAACGTATAAAGTTAACGTATATATTTAAATTTAAATGAAAACCGAGTGCAATATGCTTTCTCAGATAAAAAATTGTATTAATGAAAATCCGGCAAATCACGCATCAGACAAGAATTCTTACATAAAAAAGTCACAGATATAAAAAAAACTGTAAATTTTCAAGAGACAGTTTTCAGTTATTCAATTTCACAGTTTTTTGGTACAAAGTGATGCAGATAACAATAAACTATAACTGAATATCCTGATGTGCGCCTAAAATGTGTTAATTACCTTTCAAAATGAAAATCTGCACACCTGTTGTTTATGACGTCAGCCTAAGTCTACAAAACTTCTAAGCGAACTCTGCAATGAAAACGCATTCAAAGTAAGGTGAGCGGGCAGACTGTTGCCGAGATGCAATAGAAAGAAGAACATCCACTTTCGAAACAATCGCACCAGTTTTTGATAAAATGGCATTCACTCAATTCTGTAATTGTAATGGCAGACAAAATGACTAGCCACTTCTAAATACTAGATTTAATTCCCTATCCTATTAATTAGTTTTCTACAATTCTGCCGACTGCGAATGATCCACAGAAGAACCATAGTATATAAGTGTCAGGATCCATAGAAGTATATGTGTATGGCAAGCAGGCGGTTTTTTGTAGGGCAGTTCTTCTTTAATCCTGAAAAAGTTTAATGTTGTGTTCCGGGCGCTGATTTTAAGCTCTTGATATTTTCATCTTTAGAGTCTTCTGTAATTTGAAATTAATGTATTACTAAATATATATATATATATATATATATATATATATATATATATATATATATATATATATATATATATATACCAATTTAATTGAGAAACTTATAAAAATCTCAATAATCGAAAACTGGAATTATCTAACAAATAAATTGGCAAAAATATTAAAATACTGAACATTTACAATAGAGTAATTAGTAAACTCATACCAGCCTTCTGTCATAACTGCTAACAATTAACAATTGAAGGGACCGTTGATACAAAATTATCACTATTACCAATTTAAGGTATAACTCATTTAAGGTTTTTTGAAAATGTTTAAATAAATATATCACCAGGAAAATCAGACATCTTTTATTCTGTATTTTGACCAGAAAACCTATACTGACCGGGAAGTGGAGGTTCAGAAAGAATCGTGGTTCCTTTCACTCAAGTAAGTCAAATTTGTGGCTTCTGGGTGTCTCACAAACTAATTTATTCAAACTTATGTTGTAAGAGTCTTGTCCATTTCCCAAATTACTTCACTTTTTATTTTCCTCCCTATCCTATTGTAAAGAGGGGAAAGGTATTAAAATTATCTCAACTACATTGGCCTCGATCGATCTTGTTCGACTTAAATCCCTAAGATTTTGGAAATAATTATTTAAATATTTGACATAGTGGTCATGAACGGGTATGGAGTCACTGCAACATTTTAAACTTTTCTCAAAAATGGACCCATATTTTTTCTTTAAATTTATTGAAGAAGGACCATTGATAAAGAAGTATTAGGTCAGATTTCCACTCTTTCCCCTAAAATTTCAAAAAATACAAAAATTTGACTTTTTGACTCTTTTAAATATAAGTAAATTTCGTGTAACTTTGCGTGAAATATGGGAAATAATAAAAAAAGCTTTCTCGAAAACAGCAACAAATTTTTCTTAAAAAATTATTCGAATATTACTAAACTCTCTGAATAATGTGACGTAAACGTTATTTGATGTATTCTTTTGTTAACAAACTATCTTGAAAATATCTCTAGTGATGGTTTCTCAAAATCCATATGTCTTCCGTTATCTGAGAACTAAAAAATTTTTTCGTAAAGTTTCGAACCAAATTTTCTCAAAAACAGATGCATTTTTCTCTGAGATCTCCGTATCGCAAAAGAGCTAAATTATGTACGATAATCCGAGAGCCGTATTTCAATCAAGAGCTATACAGCATGGAAAATAAAAAAAAGTCGCTGAAAAATGTGTTTTCAGTCAAACCCAGTGGGATAATATCGATTCAACAACAACATAAAGTAGACCATCGCATTAATTGAAATGTTCACTACATATTGTTTCCTAGAACATATTGTCACAAGTTTGTAAATAGTAAGAAAAATGTGCATTTGACGTCTTCACGTACTTACAAAATGGCAAGTGATGTGGGCTTCTAATCGGTTCCCATGTCAAGAAGTTTAGATAAATAACGCGTTTATTTTAACAAGATAAAATCTGTCAATGATTCAGTGTACAGAATAAGTGAAGAAGTTCATAAGTGAAATATTGAAATAGAAATACGAGTATATATAATGACTGTATAATATGATATACAGTAAACCCTCATTAACACATTCCAAGGGCCTGAATGAATCGGCATGTGTGTTATAAAAATGTCTTATTATCCGATTTTTATATTCTGTGTCCTCATTACTACGTTTGTTTGGCGGTGCTCAAAGTTTGTTCGTTTGACGGCGAATTTCGTGATAAGGGAGTTGGTGCTCAGAGTTTACCGTATTTGCCTTCGTGGTGTAGTGACGTTGTGACTGTATTTCAAACGCATTATTTCGAATCGTGTTATTAGTGAAATCCGGTGCGGGTCGAGCACCGAGGACCGCTGGGCTGAGAACTGTGTGCCACGACTTAGGCCCGCTTCACACGGCGCGGCCGCCGCGCGCTTCGTTCAAGAAGCATAGCTCTTCCGACGCAGCCACCGCCGGAGTCACGGCCGCACCGCCGCCCGCCGTGGAAGGGGGTGGGGTCTGGAGGGGTAGGTTTCGCCGACCCTCCGGCGACGACGAACAAAGGGACCCGAGCAGGTAGAACGCCGCGACCGGCGGCACAGTGAGAAGGCTCCCATTTAAAGCTGTGTTCTGCTAGCGGTGGCGCGCGGCCACTCCTGCGCTTCTGGTGGCCGGAGTTCGGCGTCTGCTGCCGCAGCAGCCGCCACCCGCTGCACGTGGGAAGGCCTCCATTCAAACCAATGCTCTGCTACGCGGCCCGCTGCTGCGTGGCGCGCCACCCGCTTCACGTGGGAAGGGGCCCTTAGGGTACGCTGCGCAAGACCGCGCCGCCGCCGCCACCGATGGTGTTGCCGTTGCCGTTGCTGTTGCTGTTGCTGTTGCGCGACACTACACTAGTTGTAGCATCATTTCAGTGGTCATACAGAACTTTTTCGAAGCCTCCAGCAGCGGATAGAGAGAAACAAACATAGAAAGAGAGAGAGAGAGAAGCAAACATAGAAAGAGAGAAACAGACATAGAAAGAGAGAAACAGACATAGAAAGAGAGAAACAGACATAGAAAGAGAGAAACAGACATAGAAAGAGAGAGAGAAGCAAACACAGAAAGAGAGAGACATAGAAAGAGAGAGAGAAGCAAACATGGAAAGAGAGAAACATGGAAAGAGAGAAACATGGAAAGAGAGAAACATGGAGATAGAAAAAGAAATATAAAGAGAGAGAATGCTGGTATTAAAATAGAATTACGTTCACTGTCATCAAATTTACAACACACAAACAGTTCATTGGTATAAAATGAAGACCTTGTCAATTTATTTCGTAGACCTCCACACCGTAGGTATTCACTGGGAAGTTTTAAATTTCGTTTACATTCATGGAAAGTTACTGACATGCTCTTACATTACAGTAACTTGTACGCAATGTGAAATCCAAAATGACTGTAATAAAACGGGTAATGAGCGCTATTCGGTGCAATTCTTTGCGCGCAATGTGAAACACGCTCGGAGTTACAGAACGATGAGTGGCAGTGTCGCAGGGGGAGGGACCTCAAAACGAGACGAGGGGAGCTAACTGTACCAACGAATGCAGCATTAAAACATCCTAAAATGCATGCAGAAAGAAGCAAAATGTACAACATTAACTACTTGTTTGCTGGTGATTCGGAGACGTTTAATTTACAAAATTATAATTAATATTTTATTTATTTGTACACACATTTTTACTTTATTACATATGTAGGTAGGTAATATTGAGAAAATTATATAATGTTATAACGAAAAGCGGCGGTTTTTCTTCAGAAAAAATCGTGTCTCGATATCTGATAACGAAAAAAAGGTATTCCATATATGTAGTAAATTTATTTTTCTACTCTCTAAATTTCTCTCTCGCGTTCTGTAGTCAGAATCCACGTTTTGTGGGTATTTGATACCGAAAACTTTCTTTAAAGCAAAACCTCTACCTGCCCGACCGACAAGGCTTGTGGCTGAACTATCAAGTAGAATTTCCACCAAATATTCCACCAGATATTCCCCAATCGACCTGGCTGATGACGCGGCCCCTTGAATAGGAAACTAACTAGGGCGACTAAGTCTCTGCCATTCTGTATCGCCGCTGGTTGATCATTGACTCACAGTAGGCTTTGACCTTACATGCCAAAGTTTTTAATGTGTGAACATTTTTCGACGGTCATTTGCAACAACGCACATCACACCGCACTCAGAACTAAACAAAGAGAAATTATTGTCTGTTGTTCCACGGTTAAAGAATGTAGGTCTTTCTGTTTACAATAATTGACAAATTGTACTAAATAGTGTTACTAAAATAACTGAGTTCGTAAATGTACTAAATAGTTCACATGCTACAAAATTAATTTGTAGTTTAGGAAGAACGTTATTAGTTGTCTATTAAAAACAAATTTGAAATGGTATTATTTAATGATTTGAAAATGATCCATTATCCTTAAATATTCATAGCGGTATCGTTTAAATATTGACGACGAAATACACAAAATAACTTCAAATACTAAATGTAAAAATTAGTTTCAAAGTTAGTGTAGGCTTCAGATAAACAAGGAACAATATAACTAGCTATGGGATTTCACGGTCAGTAAGATGTCGGAAGGGATGTACAGAAGACTAAGAACAATTGCTTCAAAATATAGAATAGTGTAATCGTACAATAAAATGTCATTTATACTTATATTATTTTAATACTACCAAAAAACTAGGTTTCTAGATTTATTTATGTTTACCACCACGATCTTCTTAATCACATACGTTCACAATCCCATCCGTATTTATTTCAAATGCAACTTTAATGTTGTAAACTCGAAAAAAACGACACATTAAATTAAGCATCTCGAACCTTTTAACCATACTTTGCCCGCA
The DNA here is from genome assembly GCA_038098605.1 of Gryllus longicercus. NCBI lineage: Eukaryota > Metazoa > Arthropoda > Insecta > Orthoptera > Gryllidae > Gryllus > Gryllus longicercus. The sequence goes on along the minus strand of JAZDUA010000777.1, from coordinate 257,905 downwards.
AATCGCAGGGCAGCGTGCCATGGCGGTGGGAACATTTGGGTAGGGGGGGGGGGGGAGAATCGGCTGCCGGGAGCAGTGCGTCCCGCCCCTCTCCCACGCACCCCCCCCAACACCCCACACGAGTACAACTCTCAGCCCACGCGCAGGGAGACACTCCTCCCCCCCCCACCCCCTCGCCACTCAAATGTTGACTGCGCAGATTAGCCGTTCACGCAGCGACGGGCACTTCCAGCAGAAATTGCCAAGTGCTTCTAAATTAGCCACACGCGCTGATTGCACAAAATGAGTTAACGTTCTCGGGGTGTTTTATACAGCGGTGTAATTATGAATCGGATACGCTAATGTTAAGCTTAATGGCCCTGTATTCCGCAAGACTGCTCCGCTCGCGGTCGTAGGCAGTTTTTGGCGACTCATTATTCTAGATTACAGGTGAACAGGAAGCTAAGCCCTTTTTAATCCCGTTCTCTCCGTCTTTGTCTCTCTCGTCCTTCCCCGCCCAGCTCTGTCCCACACATGCGTTCTCAGCCTTCAGCATTCCTGTTTCTCTACCTTCCCTCCCTCTTCCTTTCTTATAATTTTCGTAATCAGATTTATCTCACTGATATAAGAACTACATATTCCTTTCACAGTAATTAAAATACATATCCGCGATACCTTTGGGGACCAATTCGTATTAACTGTCGAGCATGAGGCAACTCGGTAATTCACACGTATTATCTGTGAGAGAAAGGCGAAAACACCTTTTCACAACACCCTGTAAGGTTATGTTTGTCTCCTGGCGATTAAAATGATTTTCGTAATATTCGCAGATATTTCTGTAAGTTTTATATCGTCTTTGTCTCTCTCAACCTTCCCTGCTCTGTTCTGTCCCACACATACGAATACTACGTTCTCAGTCTCCTTTATTTCCGTTTCTCTGCTTTCTCTCCTTTTTCGTTTATCATTTTGGTAATCAGGTTTATCTCACTGATAAAGAACTACGTATACCTTTCACAGTAATTAAAATAAGTATTTGCGATACCTTTGCGTACCAACATGTATTAATTGTCAGCATAAGGGAACTCGGTAGAGACTTCCATTCCACTTTATTCCTATTGCTGCGGAAAGTATGTCTACACGCTCTTATCTGTTTTTATATTGATTTATACAAGGGTCCCTACAAATCGCCCCGTATTCTATTAATGAACGAACTAGAAATAAGCTAATTCTTTCGCTTTCGCAGTACACTTTTTTAGTACTCTTTTTCAGTATTAGGACTCATGGAATACTTTCATTGCCTAAACGGTTGAGTTTCACTATATTTGCGGCCCCTACCAAACGTGATGGTTTTGCTTTTCGAACTATTTATTATCATGCTATTTTTGCCGCCCAGAAATGTAATCTAGATCACCCTGCAAAATATCATCGCCTACTTTTGATTAAATAAATCAATATATTATACAGTCATCTGCAAATAGTATTACCATTGAAAATCAATGTCAATTTGTGGCAGGTCATTCACAAATGGGAGAAATAGGGGAGGTCCAATAACGCTTCCTTGAGGGATCCCTGATGTTACCTTCGCCAGAGTTGACAATTTTTGTCCAACTCTGACTTTCTGATTCCTATCTCGAAGAAGCTCATCAGTCCACGCCAAAACTCTGGTATCAATACTCAAATATATTAATTTATGAATTACTTTATCGTGTGGGACATCAAATCCCTTGGCGAAATTTATTATTACGACATCCACCCTCTTAGTATCATCAACGTTATCTGATATATCCTGAAACAATAATACTCTCGCAAGAGAAACCATTACTGAAACCATGCTGTCTCTGAAATAGCCATTCTTTTTGTTCCCATTCTTGTCTAATACAGCTAGTTATCAAATGTTCCATTAGCTTACATACAACTGACGTACCGGTCTATAATTGGCTAAAACAGTTCTGTCACCAATCTTAAAAATAGGAACAAAAGTAGCCAGCTTCCAATCTTCGGGCACGCTAGAATTGTTGATCGAAATATGAAATAATCTTGTTAGATGCGGTAAAATTGCCCCTGCACTGAGTATAATTACGTTCGTTGAAATGGCATATAGGCTCCGTCACTTTCCATTTTTCATAGATTTAATTCGCTTTCGCAATGCATTTACATCTGTATTAAACCGATTTGGTACAGCCTTCAACGATATCCGAGTATGGTGATATTTTGTTTTAAAAACGAAACTGAAGCAGGCATTAAATGCGTTTGCTTTTTCCCGATAATCTATTAGTAACCAGTTCTTGGTATATCTAAGAACATGAATTTCTTCTTTATTTTCTCTTCTTCTGCGAACATATATGTAAAATCCTGATTAAATTATTTCCCTCACTGTCGAGAATATGCTTTAATAATATTTCCTGCAATTTTCTTTTCCCGCTCTAATTCTTTTGACCAGTTACGAAAACGTATCCAATGATTTTCACTGCGATGTCTATTATTGAAAGCTTTTCTGGTTTTTCTTTTAATACGTCGAATTTTCGCATTATAATATTCTGGATCTGAATTTCTTTTTAAGTTTTTGTGCGGCCCAAACATTTGCATTGCATTATCTAGAATGCTCTTAAACGCGGTCCAGATTTCCTCCATACCCTCCTCTATTTTCAGAAAACAATCGTACTGTTCTCTCAGGTAGTGGTGAACCCTCTCTGTATTTGCCTTTTTGAATTGCCATATTTTTGTACCGTTAGGAATTCTTTTCAGTGAAATGTTTTGTAAGATAATCTAACTTCTTTTTTCGAAATGGTTTGCAAGTACGTAGTACAACAAATTGGCAAAGTTCCTTTAAGCAGCCAGTTATTCTATTCGTTTTTCAAGAGAAATAATAATAAGAATATGAAGAACGTAGAAAGGGAATACATTGAGCGTTGAAATGTCGAACCTCGCAATTTGCGAATAATGAGAATTGGTTCAGTTGAACGTCCGCCCTGAGGTTATCCAAAACGAATATTCAGCGCCAAATCGTCAATAAATCAAACTTACATAACATGTTAATGCATTTAGCTAACGTTTTCACGGAGCACATGGTTTCAGAATATTCAGTTCGATGAAAGCTCTCATGATGTCAAGAAAGATGTCAAGTCCAGGTGTCACTCAAGCAAAAGTAGAAAAGTTCTTGATAAGTACATTTTTAAAATATTAACTTTAATTACACGAACGATGCAATTTTCAATATTAAACGTGTATTCGCAGATAGTGACCCATTTATTTTTGATTTACATTTCTCGGTTACATGAAGTGAAGAAAAAAACCTTCATGGAACCAAACATTCCAGGTGGAGATATCTCCGAAGTAAAATCTATCATGAATGTGCCTAGGACGAAAAACGTTTTCACCACACTGTATGAATGATTAAATGTATGTGATAAAGAGAGGAAAGAGAGAGGAGAGGAGAGAGTAGAGAGATGAGAGAAAGGAGAGAGAAATGAGAGAGGAGCGATACTTTCTATATTGATGTGAATTTATGACTATGTAAATACTAATATTATATTATTTGCTGAATCAATTTTTGTTGAAAACGTTGGGTAGCATTTTTTCTTCGCCGCCGGTTCTAATCTAACCAGATCGAAAAACGTGAAATATTGTAGTTTAGAATCTTGAAAAAATCGTATTCCTTTTTGCAAATGATATTATTGTCAATTCATGTTAACTGAAAGAAAGAAGTAATGAAAAATAATAAAAGTACTGTACAAGCTACAATAGAATTCAGTGACATGCAAATTTTCGACATTTCTATTCCGAAATGAAATAGAGTACAACTTCATACACAAATCCATCACCAGACATATTTCGAAATACAAGAGTTACAAGCAAGGTCGCAAGATTATATGCCAACTTCCTTCAACCGTTATACTTACACGAAAAGAAAACTTGTTTTCTACAGCAACGTACCAAAAAAAGGTAAACTGTTCGTGACCAAGCAGTGTAAAGATAAAAATGCTAATTTACATTATTTTTCAGTGATTCTTGTTTCTTTTTCATCGCAGCACGCTCAATCGTAACTTTCGGAACAACAATCCAAACTCATTTCGGCTGTTACACGGGACAACACTTCATAATTTTCCCCGGACTTAAATTAAACGACCGCACGATCGTGAAAACGGAATCTCCAAAGTGATAGTTTCACGGCCGGAGGGACAATAACAATTTTTAAACGCATCCAAAGACACCGGGATAGTTTTAATAGACGTATTAAACCCCGCGGCGCGCTCTTCTGATAATATATTCCATTATACGTTTCCGGGCGCACCCCGGTCATCCGGGCGGAGGCTGTAATCGTTTTATCACCGCCGAACATTTACGCGGGCTGGGACAAATGGGCAGGCCGCTAATTGTTATTATCATTCAGGGGCGTTCCCCCGCTTTACGCACCCGCCCCTCTCCCCGCCCTTTCCAACCCCCCCCTCTCTCTCTCCCCTGCTCACCTGCCACGTCCCTTCGCCGCTCCCCCTGCGTGCCGCAACCCGCTCGCCGCCTCGTCAGAACCCCCACCCCTCCGCGCGGATCTCTTTCCGCCACCCCTCACACGTGTATCGGCCGAACGCCACTCCACCCGTCGAGCGCGCAGTCGACGCTGAGCCGCTCAGGGCACGCGCACACGAGAAATCAAGCGCTCACCCAACTGATATCACATTCATTACACATGTGTCAATCAAAATCGGTTTAATTAAGCCCTCATCCGGATGTAATCGTATTGGTTAGCTGATAGTCTCCAATCTCCTATATTTACTAGTATCAGAATTTCTTCCAGTATCATTTGGTAGGGAGGAGAATTAGAACTACGCAAAGATCCAATTTTAGTCCCTCCCTAAAAAGATGAATACACTACAGCATGTAGCATCTATAGAACGCTTACAGGATGATACGATTATAATACGAAAAAAACTTTATATGTAATTAATTTCTAGCCGATTAACCAGTCAAATTAGACAAATCGAGTGAAACAAATACCGGAGGTTGGAAATTCGGTATGATTGTTCGTTGATACCTACCGCACATTATACTAAACCTCCTGAAGTGTTGGGGGATGAGCCTGGCGAAGCAGTGGGAAGTCGGTGCGTTAATTTTGTTTTACGTTTTTTGCCTACATCTCCAGAACTATTAATCCTGTCTAAAATTCTGTTCCGTTCTGCACAAAATCAAAGTAGACACAATATCCTACAAAAATGTTCCTTTAAGGTTTTGTTGTAAAGTTAACTATTTTAAAGTTATAGACTTGAGAAATTTGTTTACGATCCGACCCAGTTTTTAGATATCTCCCTTAAAATATGATGTTATGATATGTTCAATGAGCTGAAGTAATTTTATATTTATTCAACATCTATCATCAATACGTATTTGCATACATTCCGCAAAAAATACGAACATTTTACATCTTATCAAATCTTGCTTTGTACATAGACTTCCGAGTATCCGAGGTAACTGGGTCTGCGAATATCACGGGTATGAAAACTGATAATCCATAGTTTACTTCATAAGAATCGAATACAAGTAGCTGGTAAATAATTGTGTATCCTGTCAACATATAAACAATATGGGAGTACAAATATCGTGAATGGAATAATCGCGTTTACCGCGACGTAGAGGGTCAACTAAAGGAGCGTCAATGACGAACGACACAATCTTCCATTGGCCCCGGGCCGCACGCCCGCCAGCGCCGCCGCTGCTGCCCTCGCGCTCTGCGCAAGAGGAACGGCGTCCGTCAACAGGCTGACTGCTCTGAGGGTAGCGTGCGCATTCCGCATCGCCCCAGGTGAAGCAGTACGTGCCTTAGCGGGGATGCCGGCTGGAGATAGAAGGCGTTAAGGAATAGCAGACAAGGACGATATAAAACTTCCTGGAGCCACCAGCGGAATGGTAACGGCGATGAGACACTTCCTCTATGGAAGAAGGTACGGAGGACCTACCAGATTAATTCGATTGAATCGTGGATGAGTCAGAAGACGGGGAGCTTGCCTGTCACAGTTTTTGCCGGATCATCGATGATTTAGAGTCTTTCTCTTCGGCATCAAACTGGGAAATACCCCGTATTGTTCTGGTCGCCGATCAGTTTTTATCGGTACTCACGTTTCGACACTCAACCCTGGATGATCACTGAGATACTTGGGATTGACCTGGCGACTCTTGAATGCAGAGTCGCTTATATGTTTGTCTCTGAAACCAGCCCCTGCATGTCAGTTTTCAAATTAGTTCAGCTAGAGTTAACACGGCTGGGGAACGAGAGTAGAGGAATCTCGTAATGGCACTCGACTACTTTAAAGATAGAAGAAGGGATGTGTCATGTGACTCGGTCACTATTCCATTTTTATAAGATTATTCCCGTGGAGAATACAGTAAATTCGACAGAGGTCTTCGAGAATTTCGTGCTTGTCGAGCTAAAAAGAACGCACGATCCTAAAACCTAATTTAATTATCTGAATCCCTTCTAAAGTAGGGAAGACTTCATAATATACACAACTTAGCCTAAGAGATATGATATATTATATTCATTAACCTGTCTGTCAATAAGTGTATGTGTCTGTACGAAGTCCACAACGTAAAAATAATAAACTAGCCATGCTAGTTAAAGAAAAAATTTAGAGATGAGTCAGACCTTTCAATACCCTGTATCTCGGCATACTTGACGCCAATTACCCAAACTGGAAATCATCACGGCAAACGAGAGCAAGTGAACTCGCCTTTATTGGCCATACGAGTAGGTATTTTCGAGAAAGAAAGAAAGAAAAAAAAAGCTGCCTGTGCTACCGTTCGCCCGCGCGAGTACATGTGGGCCGGAGCTGCATTTGCGTTCCTCCGGTTCACCCCCCCCTCTCCCCGACCCATGCGCGTGGCACTTGCCTGGCCGCACGCCGCTCCTCTCGTGGCAATTCGCCCCCCGCGCTACCTACACGCTCCGCTCTGGTGCTCGTCGCTGCTGCGTTCGTTTACCCCGTTGCGTCCTCGCCTCGCGATGCGATGCGACGCGACCACCGGGTTCGCTTCACGCGACCGGTTACCCGGTGGCTCACCCCCCCCCCCCCCCCCCCACACACACACACAACCTCGTGCACGCTCGCGATGATTGTCAGTGCTCGCCCACTGCCATCCGCGAGCCTCAATCACCGGCCCCCCCCCACGCGCACGCGCGCCCCCGCGCCCCACTCCTATTATCATCCCGTCATTCAACCATTCGGAACAAGTTCTGCCCGACATTAACATCACAATTATTAACCGCTGCCTGAACTCCAAATTTAGTTTTTTCCTCAATACGTCATTGATTGATTGATTTATAGTGATTCCTGGCGCGTCAACGGCTAAGGTGATTAGTCACGTAAGTGTAGTGAATGTTTTTCTCGGCAGGTGGCGGTGATTCCCCGTTGGATGGTGAGATCCGGCGCTAACCTTCTGTCGCTAAGCGGGGTTTGCCCCATCCAGGTATGCCCCACCAGTGGGGCACCGCCCCAGCCTGGACAAGCTCTAAACTCACGATCTGTCTCCTGGCATATGTGGTAATGTAGTGCATGTTAGTGTAAGTGTGTGTTAGTAAGGGGTGAGGAATGGACAAGGAAGAGGAAAGAAAGATCGCGCGCGGTCCGTGGCCCGTTATTTAGAGTTCTCCTCAACACGTAGTTTTCTTTAGCAAAGTGATAAATCGAGATCCGGAAATACAGAATATGGAAATCAAATTACATTGCGAAAAAATATTTCCATCGTCGAATTTCGTATTAGAGACCAGGGCACGGCGGAATCTCATAAACACTTAAACTCCTCTCGCAGACAGGGAAGTGTTGCCCTCAGAGGTGTTCTTTCCAGAATATCTTGCTTTCAACTTTTGTTCAGAAGCCTTTGGGTCAATCTATCAACTGACCATAACGTTGCATTCTCAATCGTTGATAGTTTACCTCATTATTTCATCGTCATATCAGTTTAAATTTGATAAACTAGCAATTTAACTCTTGTGTCACGTACACACTTTGCGAAAGGGGGAATGCGATACGTACTAGATTATTAAGTTTCCCAAATGGCATAACGGATTAAAATAACATTTCGATTAATTATATTGGACCTGAAGGAGGGTAGGATTGTACGATCTTAAAACCGTACTTTCTTGGAATGGTACTAGTAACTGCAACTAGATTGTTGAACTAAAATTTAGGATTATCAAGCATTTGCACCTAGTTACTTGTGGTATTAAATAAGCAAGACATAATTTTCTGGAAATACACTATAAGAAATTGTTTATCGTAATCATTGTTACCACTGTCAGGAAATCAGTCCGGATATCGTTCTATTGAAACTACGATATGGATGCCCTACAGTGGCATGAACTTAGTAAGGAACAATATTGCAAAACTCAAAACTGGCTACATTACAGCCACTATAATTTGCAACGATATTAATCTACAAATCACTCTCTGATAGGAAGCAAACTGCCTCAATTTCACTTCAATTCACTTCCCATCTCGCGGAATGGGTTTTGCACCACGAGGGAGCGTGGGCAGGAGCTCGTGGACGAACCCATCTCGCGCTGCGTCCCACGCACTCGACTGGCGAAGACTCCGGAGGACCCGCCGGCCTTCGAGGCTTCCGGCGGGCAGTGGCGGCGGCGGCGGCGGCGGCGCGGGCGGCGGTGGCGGCGGCGGCGGCGGCGGGGGCGGGGGCGGCCGACCCTCGCCCATCGACCGCGCCGCCGCCACCGCCGCCGCCGCCCGCACCGCGGCTCGCCCGCTCGCTCGCTCGCTCGCTCGCTCGCTCGCCCGCTAAAATATGCACCCCGGCGCCCGCGGGGCCGCGCTGTGACGGCGCATTCGTTAACTTCCCGAATGTTTCATGGAACAACTCCATCGGGCCGCGCGCCCGCCGCCACCCACGCCAGCCCGCTCGCGCGCGCCCGTGGCGCCGCCCGGAAGCGATGCGAGTGCGAGCGGGGGTGGAGCAGGGGATAGATGCTTCCGTGGGGGGCGGGGGGCAGCTGGTTTGTGGGAACGATACGAGTAGGGTTGGAACCGGGGATGCTGTCGTGGGAGACGTGGGGAGCTGGGGTCGGGGAGGAGGTGTTTGTGGGGGCGATGCGAGCGGGGGTGGAGCAGGGGATGGATGCTTCCGTGGGAGAGTTGGGGGACTGGGTTGTTGGAGCGATGCGATTAGGGGTGGAGCCGGGGATGCTGTCGTTGAAGACGTGGGAGAGCTGGGGTAGGTGAGGAAGTGGTTGTGGGAGTGACGCGAGCGGGGGTGAAGCAGGGGATGGAAGCTTCCGTGGGAGGCGTGGGGGAGTGGGGGGCAACTGGGTTGTAGGAACGATGCGAGTAGGATTGGAGCCGGGGATGCTGTCGTGGGAGACGTGGGGGAGCTGGGGTAGGTGAGGAAGTGGTTGTGGGAGTGACGCGAGCGGGGGTGGAGCAGGGGATGGATGTTTCCATAGGAGGTGTGGGAGAGTGGGGGGCAGCTAGGTGGTTGGAGCGATGCAAGTAGGGGTGGAGCCTGGGATGCTGTGGTGAAGACGTGGGGGAGCTGGGGTAGGGGAGGAGGTATTTGTGGGGACGATGCGAGCGGGGTGGAGACAGGGATTTTCTTGTGTGAGGAGTGTGGGAGCTGGGACAGGGGAAGGTGGTGGCAGTTTGTGGGAACGATGGGGGATGGACCAGGGGAATGTTCCGGAGGGAGACGTGGGGCACCTGGGGCGGGGGAGAAGAAAGTGTGTGGGCGAGTCCAGCTTCATGAGAAGGCAGTGAATTTCTGTGGGAGGGCGAAATATTTCTGTAAGAGTGGAGGAGAATAAACAAAAAGTAGATTGTGGGATAGAATGTAGAATCTTAAAACACGTTGGGTGGAACAGGAAATATTTCCGATAGCGGTTGAGGTGAACGGGAGGGAGATGGACGTGGGAGAGACGTCTCATGTTATAACGGTGACCGCGCGTGGAAGATCTTTTTTTCCCTGAAGGGGTGAGGGTGGAGAGAAATTGTGTAGCAGCGAGAGGTTGTGTGTATGTAGGTGACCGTGCGTGGGAGTGTGTAAAGGTGGGGGGTGGGGGTGAAACGTGGTCGTTTCATGCGACGGGGGTGTGTTCGCGTGTGAGGCGAGGTGAAAGGTTTCACAAGGAGCCGGTCTCCGTGACGACGAGGCCAGTGGAGGGGGCGTGGTCGGGGCGGCGACGCGTCCCTGACGGAGGCGGCTGAAGGGCGCTGTGTAAAGAAACGGAAGGCAGGGGCGGCGATTGCCAAACACGGCGGCATCTTCCGGCTTGGCGTGGCGAAGGAGGAGGAGGAGGAGGAGGGGGAGGAGGAGGGGGAGGAGGAGGGGGAGGAGGAGGGGGAGGAGGAGGGGGAGGAGGAGGGGGAGGAGGAAGGGAAGGATTTCGTCTTTCCGATTTTTACGTTTTCCCCGCCGGCCGTAAAAAGGGGGTGAATGTTTTCGGGAAACGTAAAAACAAAGTATACAAACGATATTTTGGGAGGAAAGACGGTATTTGGGAGTGTCTTCTTGAAGAGTCCTGTCACGAGATTATTGCTTTCTAGTTTGGGTGCTTCCAAGTCATGTCATGCATCAATGATAACGTGATCGTTGTCATGAATCGGCTATTAATTTGTTGAGAGTGTTATACAGAAAAGATAAAATGAGGGAGGTAAGTTTCATGACTTTTAATTCCAAATGCATTTAAACATTTTGGCATCATCTGCAAGTAATCTAGTATGATACGAACGTAATAAAATATTTTAAGCCTTAAGTATTCAAATGACGGACCATAGTCTATATTTACGTGGTTTTTATCGCATATAATTTCTTCAAAATGTGCCAATTTTTTTCCAGAGACGATAAGATAATCAGAGTAAGTATATACTAAAATTCCTTGTTGTTGTTGTTATTGAAGGTCGCATTAACATCTAGGTCATAAGCGACCATAAAATATCTTAATTTAATACAAACATTATACAAAATTCTTATACAGCTTGTCCAGATTCTACCCATACCGTTGGTAGTATTGACATCAAACTTTGAGAAAACGCTCAAGGAAGTATTGTATTATAAATATGATGAAGAGGACTATTGTGATACATTCGTCTTGATTAATTGACTGATTTAGACCGAAGTAGATTTCATTGACGTGGTTTAGACTGAACGTTTTCATTATTCCTAGTATCGTAGTAAGCCACACTTTAGAATATAGTTCCGGCATACCAGTAACATTAACAGCATCTGTATTATACATTATTAAGGGTTATTTAAAGTTTTAAAAATAGGGTTCATCTTTTTAAGAATTATCAAATTGAAGATTTATTAGTGATATACGTAGAACTCGACTTTAGTTCCGGCTAACAATTTATATTAATTACAAGAACAGGTTGAATTAATTTTAAATTGACCCACTTCATGAGTTATTTGTACACGTTAACATTTGACTGCTGAACTGACCAAGTTCCTTTGGTATAACCTACGTTGTTGTCAATATTTGTTCGCAAATCTCTATTTAATTTCTTGCCACTTCAGGAAATTTCAACATGACAAATTACAAGAAACTATTAACCGAAGGACACGCCGACAGTTCTTACAACAATTCTCGCTGAAACAGATATACAGGTGGCTACTTCATCAAAAACGAGGGCAAACGAACAATGCTGCAGTCGGCCGGAGAGCGAGAGGTGGAGAGCGAAGGTGGTGACCGACGGTTGCTGTTCTGAGAAGCCATTACGTGCTTCGAAAAGTTTAATAGTTCGCAATCGCGTGCAGGCATGTGTTTAACGAGTGCCGCTGGCTGCATTTGGTTGACACATGCACAATACTCCATCAGAAAACTTTGAAGTCATAATGCCTCAAAGAAAATCCGCTCAGCTCGCGGTTCAACATGAACCCGTCTCGATCAAAATAAAAATAAAACGAAAAGAAAAAGCTTGTCGACACTTAAGAGCAGTAAGATAGAATCGAAACATCTTCTAGCCTACAATAGGTCTCTTGAAAGCGACGTGAGTGGGATAATAAGTTCTCGGAGGCGTCGCTTGGAACCGCCACAACAGACGCTCTTCGCCGGTAAGGAAAGAAAGCTGAGGCGTCATGAAACTTCAGGTTTCAAGGTTGAATGGTGAAGGCGCGTTCGTCGAGTGCTTCACATTTTGAAGTCATATTACGTGGTTTTGAGATGGCTATTGGTTTTTGAGAATTTGACATTGAAAAGAGAGGACACAATACTTTCAGACATGAACATTTATCTGAAAATCGTAAATTACACGAACTATAAAAGAAATTATAATAAGTGTTTTGGGGATTTGAAACGATGGAAGTTTTTTAGCACACGGCAAATTTCACAGTTTACAATCTCACCCGATGGTCGTTTTTCATTGTATTTTTTTTGTAACAATATATGATTAAAATGCATTGTAAACGTTTATAACGCAAAAGACAAGTTGTTAGTGAATGCTCACAAACAGTGTGAAGAACATCACTTGTTAGCTGAACTAAAGGTACTACGATATTTATCTGCATTTTGAGCAGTGGCGGTTCGTAGCGTTGTTGCAGTGTTGCACAACTAGCAATTTTTGGGCAAAGTCGCTTGACCGTGAACATTAAAAAGAAATCACTTTAATAACGTGCATCTCTTAGAATGAATGTCGTACCTGCAAGCGTTAACCGGCGAAAAGAGGCTCCAGTAAGCGACCGAGAACTGACGTCATCGAGGGACTTGGCCTACAGCTACAACAACCGGGAGTCCTGCCATGCGATACGAGCCGAACTTCTTCGTTGTATTATCCCATACTATTTTTAATGCGTTACAAATGATTCACAACAGCGACACGTGGAGCAGCACCTCTCAAGTCCGTGTTGGATTTCAACCACCGAGGTATATGGAATTAATAAGATAGATGGCACAGTTCCGTATGCTTTATTTATTTATAAAAATAAATATTTACTTTTATGAAACTTAATCAAAATATTTATTTTGACATAGAGCCCCGCTGCCTCTGTTGCCGTCCTTAACTGCGTAAATGTTGCCGGGGCAGGATTTTGTACACACTATGGAACTTATAATATTGAATTTCCTCGCGACTTCCGAAATGGAATGTCCCGTGCGTCTAGTTTCGACTACCATTCCGCGTTTGAAGTCTGTTAATTCTCGTCGAATGGCCGTAATCACGTCAGAAACCTTTTCACATGAATAACTCGAGACCAAAGAAGTCTGTTAATTCTCGTCGAAGGGCCATAATCACGTCACGAGAAACCTTTTCACATGAATAACTCGAGACCAAAGAAAGCCTGTGTCAACGTACTTCCCTTTTAAACCTTTTGTACGCGATACAAATGGCATCTGTATATTTGTAAATTGCTAACACATGGCTTTTGTCACCTCAGTGTAGAGTGCAATCTAGCAACAAAATTACTAAGAAACACAACAAGAGCTACTGGCACTAATGTATTACAGGTCCTCCCCTCAGTTTGGATTGAGGAACTCAACTTGAAATGTGGGCTATCGTCCTCGACTTTCTGTAAGTCGTGTACTCATTTTTTTAAATGTATAAGACTCTTAAAAAAACAGATTTTTAGAACAGTTCATTTATCAAAAATTTCTATCATCCAAATTGTACTTAGGCAAAGATATTTTCGCAATTTTAAAAAATTTTGGGTGTTTGCTTCACCAATGTTTCACAAGAATTTTTCACGAAAAATTACGTGAAAGGAACTATTCTTTAAATTACAGGATATTACCTCATTACTTCGTACGAGCCACGTATTTTATACAAGAAAATATTTCAATTTTGAATATCATAGTTGTAGGAAGACACCGAATAAATTTTAAACTTTTGCAATATTCGAAACATTAATCATTTCAACGAATATATGACCTATGTCATTTCTTTAAGTGCCTTTGGTCTCTCAGGGGGAAAAAGTAAAGAAACAATTTTGAGCTAGTTTTGGATAAAAATTTGAAAATGTTGAGTCTTCATGTTAATTACCAAAATCAAAAGATCCGTTGCAAAGTCGTAGAGCTTTGGGTTCGTCCACATTGATGGGAGCATAACAATTTTCGAGAAAATCTGCTTAATGGTTTAGGATAGCATTGACCACGGACAGTCAGACTTTGGCTATCAATAGCCTGAAGGACGCACAAAACATGGATTCTGGCTACACCACGTGTTAATAGAGTTTTTTTCTTCTGTATATGGCAACTGGCTTTAACCACTTTTTCCTTACCAGGTCCCGGCAATAATAGTTTTTCTATCGAAAATTCACCCTTTCCGGTGCACGATTACAATACTTCGTTTCATACGAAATAAGGCAAAATAGTAACACAAACTATTTTTCAGTGAACACAATAACAAGAGTATATAATTCCATTTGATTGCATTGACTCCCGACACGCAATTACTCCTCCTAAATAGGTTCATTAAGATTACCTGAATTTATTATTGTAAATAGATTGTAATACAATGTTTCGAAAGAATCGTTAGCCTGGGGATTGAGATGCAAATCAATCATCCCACTTTTGTGTTTGGGCCAACGAGCTAGACATATATAGAACATATATACAACGAGCTAGACTAATATACTACATAGAGTGGCTGAAGCACCTCCATCTTTGAAGCAAATTAAAGCCATTTTTTTTTGCAGTCAAGGCAGCGCCGTCTGGGAAAAAAGTAATCTAGCATTATGTTTGGCACTGGTTACGGACGGTTACACCACCAATCGTGTGTTTTGACGTCAAAAAACATGTCGGCCACTAGTTCGGCGAGCCTCCACCAAGAGCGCTGAAACTATTGGGACAGCCACTCTATGTAGCATATTCTAGCTCGTTGGTTTGGGTCGAGGGGCTGTGTGGGGAGCCTGTGGCGATCGGCGCCCTTGCCTGGAGGCAGCGGAGTGCATCCGTGGAGGGAACGGCACTCTGGGTGGAGGGGGGGGGGGAGGCGTGGCGCTGGCCAACGGCCAGGCGCGCGCGCGCGCACGCACGCACGGCCGAGTGCGACGCGCTTCCGAGAAGCACGCGTGCGCGGCGTGCGCGACGTGTGTGCGACGCGGAGCCCCGCCGAGGCGCCACGCCCCCCGCCCCCGGGAAACGGAGAACGCAGCTTCGCGAGATCGCGTCTTCCTAGCGTTGGTCTCGCCACGGTTTCTACGGTGTCCACGTATGCCGGCTATGATTGGTTTGTTTGTTTGTTTGTTTGGTTGGTTGGTTGATTGGATGATTGGTTGGTTGGTTGATTGGTTGGTTGATTGGTTGGTTGATTGGTTGGTTGATTGGTTGGTTGATTGGTTGGTTGATTGGTTGGTTGGTCGATTGGTTGGTTGATTGGTTGGTTGATTGGTTGGTTGATTGGTTGGTTGGTTGGTTGGCTGGTTGATTGGTTGGTTGATTGGTTGGTTGATTGGTTGGTTGATTGGTTGGTTGATTGGTTGGTTGTTGGTTGGTTGTTGGTTGGTTGATTGATTGGTTGATTGGCTGGTTGATTGGCTGGTTGATTGGTTAGTTGATTGGTGAGTTGATTGGTTGGTTGGTTGATTGGATGTTAGTGATACCGGGCGCGTCAACTGTTAAGCTCATTTGCTCCGTAAGTGTATGTTTTTTTTTACTCGGGAGGTGGCGTTGTTCATCCCCAACTGGATTGCGAGGTCCGGCGCAGACTTACCGTTGGCTAGCCTTCCCCAACCAGGTATCTCCCGCCAGCGGGAAACCATCCCTGCCGGGCAAGCTCTAACTCGCCATGTGTGGTAGTGTAGTACACGTTAGTGTAAGTAAGGAGTGAGGATAGGACAAGGGGTAGGTAGGAGAGATCGCGCGCGGTCCGTGGCCCGTTTGTTAGGGTACTGCTCCGGCATTTGCTTGATGTTGATCGGAGAAACCACGGAAAACTACCAATCAAAGCAGCCGGCCGCTGGAATTCTTCTCCAGACAGGGACTTAATTTCGACTTTGCTAAGAACCCAGTGTCGAAAATCGGGACTCGAACCTACGACCTCCCGGTCAGAGGTACTGCAGTATCAGTTGATGCCCTAAGCCCCCTATTCCGGTGTTTGCCGGTTATGATGGGTTGGGTTAGGAGGGGACTCGCTCTCTCCTGACGCCCCAAACCGGATGTGGGAGATGATGGGATGATGCCGGGAAGGAAATGGGAAGAAAAGACCACGCGCTCTCCGTGCCTCTTGTATTATAGGCTGGACCGGAATTCGTCTGGAAGTAATTTGCAAACCTTCCACGTCTTCAGTTACACTGCGCACGCAACAGACGCCACATACCAATGTTCAACGCAAGTGACTCACGGACCCACGCCGGACTCCAGCCCGCGACAGGCAATCACTGACCCGCCGGGATGTACGTGTCAGAACATCGCGCTACCGTTGTTGTTAGAATGCCGCATCGTCTGCATAGTGCACTTTTTCGCGGCCCCAACATTCATTATGTTTAACACAAAGAAGTAAACAGAAGAAGGATGGACAGAAACGGCAAACGACCCGAAATCACAAGCCATTTCAGAATAAAATTTAACCTCAGGGGACACAAGAAGTCACTTGAAATTTTGGGCTATTTGCGATTCCTGGCACTAGTTGTTACATCCTGTGGAGCAATCTATTTTATTCTTATATCTTGTGGATTGGTAAAGAAACACAGCTTTCTCTGAATCTCGCGGCCTGTGTGTCGAAGGTTTTGGCACACTGTTTCAGAAAATCGTTGTGTCAACAATCTCTGTCATTTCTATTACTCTCTACCTTTCAGATCTCTAAATGTTCGTCAAAAATTATTTGGTATAAGTCGACTTAACGAAACATCGCCAATCAAGAAAGCTTGAAAAAATTAGAGCCTCTGTTATATGACGATATGTTTAGCCCTGGCCCGATATGACCACGCAATGTTTGTTATTACATTTCTGAAAACCGATATCTGTCATTAGCAATTAGCAAGTTATTCCATAAAATTCACGGAAGTTTGACAATACCTATCACGCTACAAGCACAATGTGAAAGAATTCATGCATAATGTGGGAATCGTAAACAACCCTAAATAGACAAGATTGTACAGGGTGAATATTTAGGTCTTCTGTTTTTTACTATTTATTAGCATAGGTTGCTGAAACTTACTTTGCAATTATAGTTTTGTTTGTAATGTCCAGTAACGTAAGTGTATTTTGAGATGAATCGCTTTCATAATCTTCTACTTTCTGTATTCGCAATAATGATTTCAAGTAAAAAAAAACGCTTATAGCACTCACTCTCTGACAATGAGAGCAGCTCGTTTTTCCACGTTCGAAGGCAATGTAGCAAGAAGTCTAGAAATGTTGGATTTGTTGCTGATGAATGTTACTTTTTGTTTTGACTGCTCTATTTAAAACTTGGGAACAATTCTCCAGTTGAACTAATGTCAGTATCATTCACTCGAGATTTTCACATTTTCCAGCAACTTTAGTTATCTGAGCACACTTCGCCCTTCAATGAACTTGATTGATTAGGGATTCCGGGCACGTCAACTAACAGTGTCATTAGTCCCGTAAGTGTAGAGCATGTTTTTGCTCGAGAGTTGGCGGTGATCTTTCCCCTGCTGTATCGAGAGGTCCGGCACCGACCTACCGTGGGCTAGCGGGGTTTTCCCCAACCAGGTATCTCCCACCAGCATGACACCGCCTCAGCCGTGACAAGCTCTTATCTCCTGTAGGGGGTTCCGACATGTGTTGTAATGTTGTGCATGTTAGTGTAAGTGTGTATGTGTAACGGGTGAGGATAGGATAAGGAAGAGGAAAGTGAGAACGCGCGCGGTCCGTGGCCCGTTTGTTAGGGTACTGCTCCGGCATTCGCCTCGTGTTGATAGGAGAAACTACGGGAAACCGATCAGAGCAGCTGGCCGCTAGAATTAGCTAGTGTCAAAAATCCTGCCACCGCCGAGACTCGAATCTAGGACCTCCCGGTCAGAGGCTCTGCAGTGACATCAGTTGATGCTCTGAGCAATCTCTCCCGGTCACTTCAATGAATCACCCTAAACGATACTATTGCTTGTTTATCAATTTCTGTTCTGAATGCGAATAAAGAAACCAGAGCTGACTCTCAAAGTTAAAAAAAAAAAAAATCAGTGCCAGACAACCGCTCTTGTCTTTTGTCCTTATCTTCACTTAGCAATACCGTCACAACAATTGTGCAATACATCGCGGCCGTGTAGTTTTCGTTTTATTACCGGGGCTCGGATTTGGGATTGATAACATATCTTTTCATTAGTGCATTCTAGTTAAATTGTAAATGAATGTTTACCACTTCATATAAGTGATAGAAGTGTATAGTTATTGAGTCATGTATTGTTATTTTTTGCCACTTTTCAATTTTTAGATCGTTTTTCGACCTTTACGTAACTCTTGTCATTTTTATGCATTTTGTTTCCTTTTCGTGCTTTTTCATTAGTGAATGTTTCATGAATTTGCAATGACACTAAATCAAAGTTTTTATTGCATAATCAGTTCATGAAGAAATTCACTACTACAGCGGACTCTTGTTTTTCGAATTATCAAAATTACACGGATCTTCAGTAACGTCCTCGACATTTCAAAAGTAACGGTTGGAAAATCGGAGGTAAAACTTTGTGAATTAAAAGCTCCCAAGGCCATTTCGATATTTTTACTCAGAAAATATTAATATTTTAAAAGAATTCCATTGTTAGACATTGAATGGAATTAGGATTCAGACACGATTCCTGTTCAGAAGGTGGAGTAAGATAATTAAATGAGTTGCAGTTTCAGCATCTTCATTCAAGAGTAAGTAGGGACGTTACCACCACCTACACCACAATCACTATTTCCTGCCTCTCCTTTTCTGCCATCGACATAAATGTCCTCCACTTTTCATGCTCGTCAGATCTTTCTTTCTTGTCCTTGATGCACACACATCCCGTCAATCCGCTGTTATTGTCTTCCGTTTCACGTCGCATATTCCATTCATGTCTTTTCTTTGTTCGATCAGCACCTTAGCATCATAACGCCAAGTCATTATCACCAACTTGATAATTTTATATGAAAGGTTTGTTTTTAGTCAAGCATAAAATGGTATTTATACGAGATTTAAGTATTTTTTCCTGGGAAGTAACGTTAGCATTAAGTATTATAACGTACATTTACTCTTCCCACGAGAACAAAAAAAATGCATGTTAAACAAATTTGAAGCCTTCTTCTTGTATAGAAGCTTAATGTCCAGTGCTTATTATAAGGATTAGGAATTATATTTGTAATTTGATCAATAATTCTGTAAGTACCTTCACTGATGTACCATTTATATAACCAATAACAGTTCCCGATTTATATAACCGAGATAGACATATAAACTACTTTTACAATTGGTACCCATCATTCAAAATATATCATATCTACGTTAATTTCTCATTAATTTCCTGTATCATTCCACTCTTTCTCAGTTTCTCAATGGCGGCGCTACAATTTAATACTATTTCAATCGCCAGCACCTCAACACCGACGCTTCCTCATTGACAGAGTTGAATCTCACAGAACTTAATTCGGTGCATCCTCACAACTGAATCGTTGAGTTCGAGCAATTTGTGTAAGGTACAGTTGTTTCGCCCTTTATTAAAAATTATTAATAAATTGATAGAAAAAAACTTTCGAACAGGTTGACCCCTATGTAATGAAAAGTAGAAAAAAGCGATGAAGTTGCTATAAAATTTCGGAATGTTTTGCTTTCTGTTAGTTTTGGAACGCCATCTGGCGGTGTAAATTGGTATTGTGCACAGCATGCAATTCGAAGTTGAATGAGTTTGGAGTTGGAAAGTTAGTCGTGGAAATTGAATTTGCAAAATATCGCCGTGACAGTTGAATTCCCTAAATTGATGTCGATTAGTGGCTATCGTTATTTTATGCGGCGGATCGGAGTACAAAATTGATTTATCTATATAGATGATTTAGAATATAAACCATATATTACTATTATTTTTTTCTTTTCTTTCTTTTGACTAATTGTTGGATTAAGAATACTCAAAGCCGATTCCTTCCTCTGTAGCGGTATGAGCCTGCATTTTTGCGATTTTATTTCTTGGTACCCGTGACGTATTTTCCCCTACATTGTCCAATATTGAATGTTTTCTCCTTTAGCTTCATTATTACAATAGAGTTAGGTAATTTAAATGTTTAATTATTATTATATTAACATTAATATTATTGTCTAGAAGACAGTTGCATAAATCAATTTGACTGAAGACTGCGATATACACAAAGAATTTAATAATAAAATAAATTTTGAAATGAAAAAAATTACATTTAGTTTAAAGAAATTAAATTGCGTTCTAGTATTCATTATGATGAATTATTAATATAGATGATCGATTTTGTCTCGTCATTTTTGACGTGTTACCTCTAGTATGACGTACTTTTCGACTCAATATCCGTGTTCATTTCGCTTCCGGACGTCGAGCCGTTCACTTCGTTTCTATCGTCCTTTCTTCTTCACCATCGCTCTTAGTCTTTGCAAGTACATTGAGTACGTCATCGCTTTTACCCCAAGCCAGTTTCATCAGCATTCATAGCCTTCGCCCTGCACCTCCACGACCACCAGCCAGCTCTAGAGAAGGTTCACGAATCTCGCACTCTCGGCGAGATGGGCGGGAGCAATGCACCCGTGAACAACGGTTCTGCTGCGCACCTATTCCGGCCAACGCACCCCGCTCCGTGACACACCGCCCCCGAGCTAACGGCTCGCGGAGGCGGTGAAACTTCAAGTTCCGAAGAAAAGTACGCGGTTGAAGGACAGCCATCCCCACTCGCGAACTATCAGATGTTGATTTTTTTTTAAATTTATATTTATTTCCACAGACCAGTATAACTGCTCTACATGGATTGTTATCATATAAATACCAACTTACGACACAAACATATAAAAGTAAATACCAAACAACGAAATACATTTCAATTGTTGACGTTGAGATTTGAACTAATATGTTAAAACAAGCTCCGTTCTGGCAACAAATGAAAGTATTGCCCTTTACCTCCGAGATACAGATTTAAATTCAATATTGTTTCAGAATTACTCAGTTAAAATGTCATGTTTACACAATTTTATGTGCGGAAAGAGATTAGGATCGCGTCTCAACTGCCTTCGGAACCCGGAGAGCATTCTAGGTTGCGGGACAGTTATAGGGCTTAGAGCATAAGGGCCTAAATTTGGTATTGAGAACATCGAGTTCAAAGTTTCCCCCTTTTCCCCCCTGCGTCACATACAGTTTTTACTGTTTTTTGATTGAATAAATCTAAACATAAATCTAAGTTGAGTGACTGCAGAAAATGCTATGGAAGGTATTTTCTTTCCGCCGTTAGAACGCAACAACAGTTTGAGAAATTAGAATACTATGTTATTCACGAAATAAAATAGCGTTTTAAATTGGCAGTCCATCTATTAATTCGAAATTTGCCACAAAGTGCACTGAGACCCTTTTTACTCTGGACCCCTCAATTATTCTTCACAGTCTTGCATCGAGACTGAGCGGACACGTTCTCACTTCGCTCCGCCAGCGACGCCCGTCCAGCCAATTCTTCGGACTTCGGCTGCGAGCGACTGTGCGCCCTAGCCCAATGCCCCCTCGAACCAATCGATGCTCCCGAACGCATACTAGGGTATACTGAGAGCGTAGGCTTCCGCGGCCGGAGTCATTATTTACTAGGCTGTCCGGGTGACGCCGCGTCCGTGGCAAAGGTGCCGACGTTTCGGTCGCCATTCTGCGACTTTCCTCAGGCAGCCTAGTAAACATAGGATATACTGCCACGCCTAAAATTACGTAGATCTACGGAGGCACGAAGTGTATTTGTAGCTAGGGGCTCGCGTAGGAGCCAGATAACACCGATGCAAAATCAGAATTCGTGCGCCGACTAGGCGTAGTCCTAGTCCCCCGAGGACATCAGGGAACGGCAGACCACCGTCACCATCAGAACCACCTGAACGACAGACCACCGTCGCTTCACGAGACCACGGGTAGAAGAGCGCTGGGAAACCTTGTTGCCAGACTGACGTAACTACAATTTTTGAAATTTGTTTATTTACAACCACTAGCAGCATCTGAGCGTATTTATGCATTTTACGAGCAAACAAACTTATCACGAAGTTTGCTAGTACAGAATTCAGGACATTAGGTCGGGCCTTCACCATCCACTATCCTCGCCATATTCACCTCAAAAACGATCACCACCACCATTAAGTTAAATATCATCACTATCATCACTACACTCGTCAATCTGCGCCTGCAAGTATTATTACTTGCGTGGCCTTCTTCATTGGCTTCCAGCTTCAAAAACTTTTAGGAGAAAAAACTGTTATATTGGGTGGGAACTTCAAACTTAATCGTTACAAAGAAACAGTCTTGTGTCGATACGGAAACTGTGGTATCGAAAAAAAAATAATTGCCAACCTGTTAACTCTTGAAACTACCACGTTAACTCTTGAAGCAGGCACTTTACTTCCTTTGGTACTTCTTACTGCTTTTGTCTACTTTGTTCTACCACTGGCAAACATACAATTTTATATACGCGCGGGCAGGCCAACATGGACCACGCAAACATCACTTCATGTAGTTTCCTTCTATCTCCTCCAGATCTTCATCCTGTTCTACTGCGCAGCTCTTTTTTCAGCTCTCCATTCTCTGTTCTTTTCATCGACAAGAAATTTGAGATCATAAATTTTTTTCTATAGCCTTTTTTCTTTAGCCTTTTAGCCGAATTTAAACAGTCTTGTTCAGTAATTTTAAAATTTTGTATTTCTTTCTTCGTTTGCTTGGCATAGACGCCTTTGCCTTTTTTATTCCAGATATCAAAAATTTGTTTGTTTAATCTTTATTTGTCCACGCGCACCATATGTTCATAGAAATATAGACGTCGTTTTCTAATAATCTCTTCTAGGTTTTCCGTTTTCAAACACATTTCTGCATTAGATCTCCATCTATAGCTTTCTTGTGTTTCTCTTGGACCATAAATCTTTCTTAAAATTGTTCTCTCTATCATCAGCAAATTTTCCATTCCAATTATGCTTATAGTTTCCATGCCATATAAGGTGACTGGTGTGCCAACTGAACTATAATGTTGTAATTTAGGATTGATAGACAAACTCTTTATTGTATACATATATTTTATGTGCGAAAATGTTATCGTTCCAATTTCCGTTTTTTGATCTCAATAGACATTTTATCCGTCCCATTTCTGTTAATTAATTCTTAATATATTTAAACCGGTCAGTAACCTTGATGTTCCCGTAATTTGTTTTTACAGTCTTCTTGATGTGTTTATGATTACTTGTCATAATTTTAGTTTTATTAAACGAGATCTGCAAGTCCGCTTTTCCCGCTGTTTCTTTTAATTGATTACTTTGATTAATAGCTTCTTTTTCTGATTCTGAAACAGTGCTAAATCATCAGCAAATGCTAAACATTTAATTTCGAGGTTCTTGTTCTTTGTACCAATTTTCGATACTGAATCATTCTTCTTTCAAAATGTCCTCTTGACTTTATCCAAGACCATCTTAAAAAGTACTGGTAGAAATGCTATAGAAAGTCCCCTTGTCTTAGTCCTGTGTTTACTTTGAAGAGCTTACTGACTTCAAACATACAATTATTTTAATAACATTATATTTTTTGAAATTATCTTGGAAAACTTCACATCTCTCCGTGCAGTGGATCTGCACAATATCAATGCAGCGACATTATCTCGGAAAACTTCACAGCATCATCTTTCAGTGAAAATCAAGCAAAAGGCATTAGTATCGACAACGTAGAGTACGCGAATCGATATCGCACTTTCGATAGCGTAGGAGAAACGATATGTTGTTGCAGCCGGTAAAACCGACAACCAAACGTATTTCGAATCGCGTGTCGCAACAGCGCCAGTCGCCGCTGCCGCCGCCGCCACCAAGGCCGTCTGGAGGGCAGAGCGGAGCGGAACACGGCGGGCGGGAGCCGAGCCAAGCGCCAAGCGCCAACCTCGTCGGGGGCGGTGACTCTGGACACGCGGGCGCCCGCAGCAGCCCGCCCCCACGCGCCTGCCATCGGCGACGCCGTTTCGCGCCGTGTTCCCTCGCAAATGTATAGGTCTCTTAGCGGAGCCGTCAATCACTCACAGGGGAATTATGGTGAAGTCGCTCATCCCACGCCACTGATATTCGTTGGTGTTTGAAGTTTTTTTGTGAACAAATAGAGGGAATTTTTAGTGCGAGAAAATGCTACTATACTTCGATTTTTTTGAAGTGGCC
Source organism: Gryllus longicercus (assembly GCA_038098605.1). Classification (NCBI taxonomy): domain Eukaryota; kingdom Metazoa; phylum Arthropoda; class Insecta; order Orthoptera; family Gryllidae; genus Gryllus; species Gryllus longicercus. The sequence continues at coordinate 233,714 of JAZDUA010000777.1, read as the reverse complement.
AGTCACACTAGATAAGAATTACACCTCCTGCCTTATAAAAGGCATATTTTGAATTAACGTTCTCAACGCAGCTCTTGGCCTCAGAAATGTACTTACCACAGTTAAAAAGATTCATTTCGTAAGATAGAAAGTGTAATGACCAAATGTGATCAACTACTTTAAAAAAAATCGAAGTATAGCCAAGGTCAGAATTAATTGATAAGGACGCAGACAGATTAATTATGCATCACAGATCTGTAAGTGGTAGTAAAGTAAGAAAAGTTAATGATAAAATCCAGCCAGAGGATCGAACATTGTTCACTTGTAATACGGCGTAAACCTCTGAGGTCGAGAGACATCATTTAAATCTGGAAGTTATACATAAATAACAATTGGGGATACTATACTTGTTAATTACCTATGTTAAATGAATACAACTGAACTTCCATTCTGTCCATCGCAAAATAAACTACCTTTTATAGTATTTCATGAAGTACAAAAACTTGTCTCTCCTCATATAATAATGTTATACGTGATAAATGGTGTGGAAAATTACAGCCTAACGTGCTTATTGTTACACGCACTTTTCTCTAGATAACATTTACACTCTCTAACGAAGCAATTGAATTGAAAATACTAGGACTATATGTATAAATTATCTAATCAAAAAGTCAGAAAGTTATATTTTAAAACCGAACAACGAGCCTTTACATTGTCCTACTCGTCGCCATTTACCAAAACCCTCCACGTACCGAACTTGAGGAAGGCGGTGTTCTTTTGACCTAGCGACCTCCAGCGATCAGTCGGCATCGCACAAATGCCTGGAAGATAATGTTCGAGATAACAAAAAAAAAAAACACGAATAAAAAGGAGGTGAGGCCGGGTCACGTCCTGGGCAGAACCGAAAGTAAATTTCGGTCTCCGGGACGGGCGAACATCTTCCGGTGGGACGGGGTGAATCTCAAAAATTTGAGCGGGTGGCGGCGGCAAAGAAATCCCAAGGAGGAGGGGGAAAGGGGTTAGGGGAGGGGGAAGCGAGAAGGGACTGGTTACGATGTGATCTGCGCCGGAAAAAAAAAAAAGAAGAAAGAGGAGGGACGTAGGCGTGCGCAGCCAACTACATTTCTGGGCCCCCTTATCCATTAAAAGTCTATACTTACCTATCACGTTCTACTTCTACAACAATTTTCAGTCAAGTTTTCAATTCTTTATATTTTTTGGGGAATGTTGAAGGAGCGTTCGACTGAAACTTGGATGAATTTTCGGCATAATTTCGTACATATTTCATTTTAATTTTTGTAGCGATTTCGGATTTTTGACTCAGTTAAGCGATTATTGTGCATTTTTACGATTATTGAGGCTAAATTGACCAATATTTAAGGGTACATTTAACAGTTTCTTCACGTTTTTGTCCCAAATTCGTCTGCTGAATGTAACACGTCCATCATTTCTTCGTAGACAAAAAGTATTTCGATGTACTCGTAAAATCCAAATTTATGCGTTCGATTTGAAGTAACATCGTTTCAAAAGAAAAATATAAAAAATATAATCGAAATCAATATATTATATATAATAATCGAAAATATAAAGTATATTTAAAATGTCCAACTAATACAGTAGTCATGACCTTAACAAGTAAGTAAAATGCTAAAACATTTCAAATATTATATCCCAAGACAATAAGAGAACAACATGTATCTTATTGAAACATGGATGCGACTGCAGCATACTGATGGACAAATGTAATCAATCGTTCATTGTCACTAAATTCATTCAGTACGTCATTTTTATCAGACATTTTATATTTTTCCTGAAATAAATGTTTTATGACGTAAGGTTACAGAACCCCTTGTTATATTCAGGGGATCCACAGGCCCTCGCTCCTCTGTGCGCAAGCCTATGAGGATGGAGTAGTTTTTACTGGAATAATATTGACAGAGAGAAGGAAACGCGAACATTTCAAAGAGCTGAGAAATATCGACACAGAGAATATAATGATATGTAAAGAGATGAGCAGGAAAATGAAGAAAATCAGAATGGGAAACTAAAAAGTGTGAGGGAAAATGCAGCGAATGACCGCCCGGAAATGGAAAAAGGCAGTTGGGAGGAGGGGATAAACAGAACAGGAAATTGCCGGACATGCGAAAAAATAAGCCCGACAAGCGGAATTGAGGGGATGCAAAATGTCGGTAGACCCAGCGGACGAGGCGACGGTGGCCTCAATATCGGCAGCATGGTTCGAGCCAGCGGCCACGGGCGCGGTGGGCGCGAAGAGGGGGGCTGGGTGGAGGTGAGATGGAAGTGCGGAGGAATTGAGAGGGGCAGTGAGGAACGGGGAGCGGTGGGGAGAGATAACGAGGGATGAGGAGTGACGAGGATAGAAGGGGGGCGGCGAGGGGCGCGGATGGACGGTGGGGCGGAGAGAGGCTCAGAGGGACGGGGAAGGACGGAAGGACGGGGAGGGACGGAAAGACGGGGAGGGACGGAAGGACGGGGACGGAAGGACAGGGAGTGACGGAGGGACAGAGAGGGAAGGGGGAACGGGAAGGACGGGGAGGGACGGGGTGGGGAAGGACGGGGCGGGGAGGGATGCGGGAGGGATGGGGGAGGGATGGGGGAGGGACGGGGACGGTGGGGAGGGACGGGGACGGTGGCGTGGGAAGGGGGCGGGGGAGGGATGGGGCGGAGGCGGGGGAGGGATGGGGCGGGGGCGGGGAGGAACGGGGCGTAACGGGGAGGGCCGGGGCGAGGCGGGGAGGAACGGGGGCGGTGGGAAGGGGAGGAACGGGGTGAGGGGAGGGATGGCGTGAGGAGGGACGGGCAGGGGGGGCGTCGGGGAGGCCCTGGCAGTGGCGAAGCGCAGGCCGGGGCGGCGGGGGCGGGGCGAGGAGCAGCGTTTCGACCTTCCAGGGGCGGCTGCTGGCGGCGGGGTACAAAAGGAGGCAGCGCCCGGGCTCATTCGTCTTGGCCTATCGCGTGGCAGCGGCGGTGGAGGCGCGGGGGGGCCTTATCGCAGGACGTGCGGCGGCGCGGCACGGCGTGGCCTCCGCCGCGGGTGACTTATGCCTGGCGGCGCACTCGTTCCCACACCGCCGCTGCCTCTCTCTCCTGCGCCCCTACCTCCACGCCCCGCCCCGCCCCGCCCCGCCCGCTCGCTAAACGCTCACTGGCTAAACGCCCACTAATCGCTTCTTGATAGCTCGCAGACACACAAACCCGAGCGGCTGATCCGCGGAAGAGGACGAGCGAGAAGCCCGAATATTTCAGCACGCGGTCGTCGGCGTCTTGCAACGATTAACCGCTCACTTTTATTGTTTTGGTTCGCTGGAGGAAATCAACAAAATGCAGTACTTGAGTCAACTGCACAGGGAGTAATATCGAGAAAATTTACCTTCCCGAGCGATAGGCTAAAGATCAATTTCTTTACACCGGTAATGAAGATTCAGTCGCGTCTATTTTTCGTCTGCCCTGAGCCGGTGACGGTTTCGTCACATGTTACATACCTTTCACGTCGTTATCAATAACTCTTAAAACTTGGCTGCAAGGGAGCAATGTTGCCTGAGTCATCGTGTTAAAAGCGTGTATATCGCGTAAAAAGTTGTGAAACTTCGCAGCAACTGGTCAGGAATTAATTACTGAGTTGATAATTTATATTATTTGCAACCAACATACTCACAAAATGAATACTTATGTTTGAATTCTTAGCAATAACATAGCGGGTACTAACGATGTTGACGTGCAAACAAATGAATTATCGATATGCTGAGCTCCTGCGGACACCAATCATCATCAAAGCGTTTAAAGGGAAGACGTAGGTGGTTGCTGTCACGCTGTCGTTCATTGTGACTTGTATCACTAACGCTCTTGTTCGAATACGTAGATTTTGCTTAGGTTAAATTATGCCGTTCAGACCAAATTAGAATAATTAAAGAAGTAGCTGTGATGATTCAGCTCCTGGATTACATTATTTTTATAGATTACCGTTTGTAACAAAAGCTAGTTGACTACAAACTTAACACAAAATTTTTTATAAAAATCGAGATTAAAGAAATACTGATGCAAACGTTCCGCAGTTTATAAATTGTTTTAAAAGAAAAAATACTAATATTAGAACCCAACTTTGAACAGCCAGCTGCTATTACTACATTACAGCATTTCAAGCCTGGTACTGTGCATGAGTAAACGTTGTAAGCGTTTATTAACAAAGAGAAATACTAAGGCCTGTGTGATGAAATTACACACAATATCCAATAGTTATTTTAATTTTACAGGGGACTAGAGACTCGACTCCATTCTGCCCTCTTGCGTAAGGACGTGCGGGTATCTAGAAGAGCTAAACCTTCAAAAATGTAATAGAAGGTTCGATAATGTCGTTCCCTGGAATATTGGTCCTATCTTTCCCGCATGTTCCTGTATATTTCCCCATATTACCCAAACCATCCTTAGATGTTAATCCACATCTTTCGCACGTTCTTTCATATGTCCACTTCATGTCTCGCATGTTCTCCACGCATTGTCTTGCATTTTCTGCACATTTTCCCCAAACTTTCCCGCAAGTTTTCTCAAATGTTTCGCGCAGGTTCCAACACATTTTTTAATTTGAAATTCAAGAATATATTTCAAGTTTTTTAAAAAATTTTGTAATAGTTATCTACATCTTACGGCAACTGACTGTGTGGTGTGTTCCCTGGCGGCTGAACAACATTATCGTTTGATCCCATTTGAACTAGAATGACGGACAAATTGTCACAACGAAGAAGATGAAGATGAAAAAGCTAAGAGGAAGATTAAGAGGAAAACAACCAACTATAAAACAGACAAAGTAAAATAAAAATAAGAAGAGGGTAAACAAAAAGAAGAAGAGGGAGAAAGAAAAACACGAAGATAAAGAAAACACAAAAAAACACGAAAAAAAATAATGACGAATAGGATGACGAAGCAGAAGAAGACTATATAGAAGCACAAGAAGATTGAGATGAAGAATATGAAGGAGAAGAATGAGAAGATGGATAGGAAAAAGAAAAAAAGAGGGTTTGACTTAGCCCAATATTGTCTTCTAATTATTATGTTCTGTATTCTAATTAACCTATAATGTGCCCTTGTATATACTGTGCGCAATACTGTCTTCTATATTAACGCATTGCATTCTGCCCATTCTTATTTCTCGTTAATGAATAAATACATAATAAATGGCGTAATAAATACCATACCGAGCAACAGTTTACCTCATCGTAAAGACTTAAGGTGATGCAATGTGATCGTTTATCGTGTACGTCTTGGAGATGGCTGTTTTGCGGAAACCCGAATGTTTTCCTGGCATAACTAGAGCAGACCAGTGGGAGGCTGAAGTAACTGCTGATATTTCTGAACAACGTGAGGCCGTCCCGACTATAATGGACGTGAACTGCGTACTAGTGCACTAGAAGCCAGAGACAACACCAAAGTGCCAACTGCGTCACGAATGCTCTGACGCGAAAAAGCTCATGTGAGCGTGGTATATTTTCAAATGTGCCACGTGTTTGTTTTACGACACTTCTTTCAAAACAGCTCATTCATTCCTTGCCTTCCTCAGGGAAGTTTTCTCACACTTCACGTTCAGTGTATTTATTACGTGTTGCGGCATTTAACGCAGTTAATTAACCAGTTACATGCAAAATAATGCAACTATTTTTTGTTAAAAAAGGAATATGATAGGAGACTGTCCTAGAACTACAGATAAACGTTTGAAAGCAATTTAAGATCCAGTACACAAAGGTACCATCTTCTATTACGTATAATTTTCTCTAGCAACAATACATTCCATATTTGTGGCTGTTGATGGACCATGGGGTAAAACATTGAAGTAGTTAATGAATTGAGGTCTTCAATGACGTAAAATACAAGAAACAATCCTCCTGATGTCACCAAATGAAACTACAATACATGAAATAACGTATCAGAATGATACCCCATAGTAATACTAGTTTAAGGACTCAGATTTGTTGAAAATCTTGTTCTCATGTTGTTCATATATTTGTTTACAAGAACCACTAATTTATCACAGAGAATATTGAAAATGATGAGAAATTGTGCGATAATGATTTTACGTTAAAAATTAATACCAAATTGTGGCTGAAGGAGATTTTAATTACAGGGGCGTTAATTACTTAGATAATTAGTCTCATAAGTGTAATGCTCGGAGATCGCAGTGCTCCTCCCACGATGAAACTTGAGATCCGGCGCAGACCTACACATCACGCTTTTTTCTCCTCGAGGTGGCTATTCCAGTGGAATATATCCTGCTCCGCCTCAACCCGAACACGCTCTAAGCTCCTAACTCGTCTTCCGACGCGTGGGTAGTGTAGTGCATGCAAATTAAAGTGTTTGTGTGTGTGTGTGTGTGTGTGTCTGTGTGCGCGTAAGAGGAGAACAGAAGACGAGGATTAATGAACGAAAAATCTCGCGCCTTCGGTGTCCTCCCTTTGTTAGGGAACTCCGGCATTCGCGCGGTATTGATCAGAGGAACCACGAAAACCTAACGATCAGAACAGCCGACCGTATAGGCCTGCGTCGGATCTCAACTTCCAGCGGGAGAGAAACACCACCAATACCGGGTAATATCATGCAATACACCTACGGCACTAATGATTTCCGTACAGAGGTTTAATTCAATCCAGCTTGTGCAGAAATTGCGCCTCCGTCGTAACTGGCACACTAGGCACTCCCGGAAAATGAAACTGCAGAAGCATGAGGGTTGCCGCATAAAGTTATTATTATTATTATTATTATTATTATTATTATTATTATTATTATTATTATTATTATTATTATTATTATTATTATTATTATTATTATTTTTGCTCGCGAATAGGCCAACTTAGGACCACGCGTTCATACATCCTGCATTTACCGTGGCTCAGTATCATATATCGCGTTAGCAGGTGTATGTAATCTCCACTTGGGGGGGATCAGTATTATTTACTGAATCCGATGAGGGTTGTTAGCCCTGGGGGATCATTATTATATATTATATATATCATATTATTATTATATATTATATATATTATATTATTATTATATATTATATATATTATATTATTATTATATATTATATATATTATATTATTATTATATATTATATATATATATATATTATATTATATTATTATATATACATATATTTTTTAACAATTTGACACGTGTCCTGCGATAGTTTCACGGCAACCCCGATGCTTCTGCAGCTTCATTTTTCGAGAGTTCCTAGTGTACGTTTGTAACATATAGTAAATGTAGTTGGCGAGTTATATCTCACAGCTGTGCCTTACACCTCTGTGACGTCAGTCGAAGTACCGAATTCTGATCAACCGGAAAACAGCTATAAATTCTGAAGTTGTAATACGTAATTTCGGTTTAGGATTAAGAAACAGCTCTCAGGAAATTGCGGCGAAGATGTAGCATACCAATCGACCCAAACACGTGGACGCTTGGGCACGTGTGCGTACGTAAATATGTGAGGCAACGCATTATGTTCTCTGAAAAGTGAGAACAACTGCATAAGAGCGGCTATCCCACTGGGCGACGGTTTGGCGCCTGCCGGCGGCACGTGGCCCTTAGTCACCCGCCAGGCAGCGGGTATATAAGCAAAGGTGCCCTAAGAGAGTGGGGGCACAACTAGATGTAAGTTGTAACCAAATCTTTATGTACTCTTCATTTTGGAATAGACGGCTGTCAACGGGAGTTGGTGCTTGATTGTCTCTCTACCCTGAGCCAGTTGCAGCAACGCAGTGCGAACTTGGGGGCTGCACTCTGTTTTCTCACACAAGCAGAAAACGACTAACAAAACTCTCGTAGTTCGTAACAGATCATACATGTTACGAGATATATCTATAGGAAACTGGTTGATTTCAAATTGCAAATTCTCAGCATGATCAACTATCGTGTATAGGATTGAAAACATTTCTTAATTTATATGGTTACATACGTAAAACGATTTGTACGGTAGTGAATACAGATGTGCAGATTTTAGTTTGCCTACCCCGGACAGTGAATCCTTGCTCACAGATGAAAGGTTTAAAATTCTTCTATAATGTCAAAGATCTAAAACAACGGAGCATACGCTACTGCGTCAGCTACGAGTTCAGATTTTGGCGAAGACGTAATCATTGGCAACAGAGAATATACGCAGTAGACAACATATTCGAAGATCGGGGCAAAAGAGTAATATCAATAACATATCACCTTTTTACACATAGTATCCCGTTGGCGGTTTCCGATTTACGTTAGTGACGAAAATATCTCGTCTACCCCTGACAGTCAGCTCTTTCATAACAACCCATCAAGAGTGCGTCTGTCTGCTCCCATGCTTTAATCATCCTTTTAACATTATCTTTCCCCTTACACCCCTTCCTCATTTAGATAGCGCGCTTGTCACGACCAAGCAAACGCGGCCGCTTTTTCTTTCTCAGTCGCAAGAACCAACATCTAAAATTAAGCGTCCGCCCTTACATAATGACGCCACCAGAGTGCATATGGGACAATAATTATATTTTTGGCATACCAGCATTTTAAACGATCTTTTGCAAAAAGTCGTTCTTAATGGGGTATTTTACGGCACAAATAATGAGGTGTTAGCATTTTACGGCACGAATGATTGCGTCCGCCAATCTTTCATACATCATTCACAATCCTCCCATAAGACATTAAAAAATAAAATATTACCTAAGTACTATAAACTAAGTACAGCGTAGACAACACTGCCCACAAATATTAGTCAGCAAAGAAATTCTCAGCCGACACGTTCATTCAATGTACAATTTACACGGTTCTTCCACACGCGCATATACGCTAACCTTTCTGTGTACGTCTTCCTTATAATTTATTACAAAGTATAAACATTTTAAAACCATTTTTACCAATCTCAACGACTTAGTATCCGAACGACAGAACCGTCTGCGCGAAGCACAGAAATTCACGAGCAATCCGGCAATTTCTGTCGCCCAACTTGCGACTGTGTTGTCTGTTTTTATTTCCCCCGGGAATATACTGCTCGTCTGAATCCAGTTCTGAGTTGGCGCTTATCGGCACTCGGAGGCATTTATGCTTGTTTGCATTTCGCAAAGAGTGCACTGACGCGCTGCCAACCAATCGGGGAAAGCCATAACACCGCTGAGAATGCCGCCGCCGCCGCCACGCGCCGAGGACCCAACCGCCCGCCGCCGAGCGAGGGGGCGGGGGGGAGGGGAGCTGTTGCGGGCCGTTGCGGGGCGTTGCGGGGCGTTGCGGACCGGTGCTGGGCGAGGCAAAGTGGCGTGGCGTGTCGGGGCTTGGAGGGGCGTGGCGTGGCAGGGTGTGGCGGGGCGTGGCGGGACAGGGCAGTGCGGGGCAAGGCAGTGCGGAGCGAGACGGAGCAACGCGACGCGGGGCGGGGAAGCGCGGAGCGGGGATGCGCGGAGCGGGGATGCGCGGAGCGGGGATGCGCGGAGCGGGGATGCGCGGAGCGGGGATGCGCGAAGCGGGGATGCGCGGAGCGGGGATGCGCGGAGCGGGGATGCGCGGAGCGGGGATGCGCGGAGCGGGGATGCGCGGAGCGGGGATGCGTGGAGCGGGGATGCGCGGAGCGGGGATGCGCGGATCGGGGAAGCTTGGAACAATGACAAGATAAGCTACACCAGACCCAGCAAGTCTCCCGCAAGACGGTAACGTTGTATCTCTATTTTAGTCCACGTTTTCATCAAGTCTCATATTTTGTCCTTCAGAAACAAGATCAAGACACAGGAACAACAGAAGCCACACTCACTAATATCAATTTTTTGAATAAAAGGAGTCTTGCTTTTATACAATGGCTTGCCTTATTGCCCCCAGACCTTCAATTCCAAGACTTCATGTATTGGAATCTATTAACTGTAGTGTGTGTTCTGATACCCTTATGTCAACAGCCCTATAGTTATTGACGAGACAGGATGATGTGTTAAATTTTATTTAATGTTCATATTTATTGTTGTTTTACTATTCGACGAACTACATAAATTTATGTCTTTATGTGAAGTTGTAAGGAATGTTTCTAATAGATTGAAACTGAAAATATATTTCGCCAACAGCTACAAAACTGTGTATATTTTGGAACCATTCAAATAAAATCTCAGAAAATAATTTGTGTTATTATTTATATCAATTCTCACGACCAGGAATTTTATATCAATTCTCACGACCAGGAATTATTTCTACTAATAAAGAGGCCGAGGTGGCTAAGAGCGTGTACCGACACAGCGCTTCGGTCCGAGTCCCGCCTTGGGCATGATTGATTGTCCCTTGTCTCTGTGTGCGCTCGCGAAGGGCCAAGCGTTCTGCTGACGCCATATCGGAGGAGCCCGCAAGTCTGTGGGTGTCTAGTGTGTGGTCGAATATGCCTCTCATTGAGACGCAAAGGGTAACCGGCTGTCGCGTGGATAAAAGCCCTGGGAAGAAGAGGACACGCCGACCTCGGTGGAGAGCCCCGCGTGAATTGAATGAAAAGAATTTTCCCCCGTGATGTGGAGTGGTAGCGGGAAATGCAAACAATTCAGCGAAAATGAGACACTTCGTTTTTATAAGCGATTTTCTTCTATTCGAAAAAAAATGGAAGCATTTTGGATAATATTTTGAAAATTTACTAGCTGAAAATTCATATAAAGTTCGAAAAATCGAAAATGTAAGCCATTTTCCGAAATCCGTAGTTTCTAACACCCCAAAACTGCTCTGTAATTATACCATATCTACTTTACGGCAACCACTAACTGTAAATTTAACAGCCAAATAACTAGAACCATTTATTATCAGCGAACTGAAAATAATACGAATTGTAGAAATAATTTAAGCATTTTCTGTCTTCTGATCCATAAGTTAATTTAAATATTATCTACTCAGCAAATGCATTTCTTGTACCATTCACTCAACGCAGATTAGTAAATTCGAAATGCCTTGCTTCTGCTCACTTTTAGGATAATGTCGTCGGGCCAACACTATAAACGGCGGATCCAAGGTACTAGAAATTCTGGAGTGATCTTCTTCATTCAATACATCAAAGAATATATAAATTGCATTGTCTCTAACTCCATGAAGACACAATCTTAACAAATGAAGAATTTTTGGTTTCATGCACAATTTTTTTTTTTGTTTCATTTATCATTAATATGCCAAACTGAGAGTCCAACAATGTCAAAATTCATAGTCAGGTTAAGAAGTCAGGAGCCCTAAGCCGCAATGGTGAACATTCCTATCAGGCAGAATTAATATGTTCGAAATGTGTATTACGACAAATGTACAACATTTTCAGAAATCATGGATTTTTGGTCTTACTTGTTATACTAAATTTGTTACTCAGTTAAAGCAGGATTGCGTTGGCGTGCACTTTGGCGTTAACGGCTAATATTCATCGTACTCCTCGCCTTTTCACTGCAAGTGCATAGTGAAGGACGAAACGTGCAGTGCACGCAACATACGCTCCTTAAAATTCATGTCTTTAATCAATATATAGGTTGGCTAAAATTCAATTAAAAAGTTAATTAAATATCTTATTTACCTTAGATGAATACAGAAAAATTACGTTTTCTTTAATACTCGAGAATGAATTCCTTCTTGATTGGTACAAATTTCATATTTCAGGCATAAAAGTAAGTTCAAGATAAAAGCTAGCTTTGCATTGCGCACAAATACGTGACAGTAAACTGAGAGCTTTTCGAATCTTTCCCAATTCTGCAATGATACCAGGAAACTTCATCCTTGATTAGACTCAATTTATAATACATGAGAACTCAACATACGCAGATATCACATATTTCACTGCATTTGGATGCTTGACAAGTGACCATATGACCTTTCCAAAGAAAGACCTATGACCAAATCAAAAGAAATGAATATGTTACTTAAATTTTTGTATGAAGTAAAATCGTGCGATGGAGAGTCTCTCAACCAGTGACGATTGCACAACATATCACTTCAAGAGGACGTTACTTGAATAATTGTCACGAAGCAATTAGAACGAGCGAAGTTGCATGTTGCCCAGAACCGCTTTCCGTGTGTGAGCGCCGTGGACGGGGGGCGGGCGTCCTCCAGGGCGCATCCTCCCCCCTCCCCACCCCTCCCAGCCCCGCCCCCCGGCGTCGGCGTCTGAGCAGGCGGCGCTCTGAGTCACCGGCAGCGCGCCTCGTAAAAAGCCCGCGGGCGAGCGTACGCCCGCGCCCCGCCCTGCGCTCGCTCCGCTCCCGCCCCGCCCCTTCAGGCCGTAAACGCCGCCCGCGATCATCGCCCGCCGCCCCTCGGACCCCAGGGCGCGCGCGCCCCGCGTCCACGGCGGCAGCGGCGGCGCCGGTTATGAGCGCGATAAAGCCCATGCCGCTGGGCGCGGATTTCCACAGAACCACGCCCCCCTCTGTTCCTCCCCCTCCTCCCCCGCCGCGCGGCGCCTCGCGTTCTGTCCCACCGCCGCCGCCGCCGCCGCCGCCACCGGCACCGGCACCTGATGTCGCGCGCATCGATCCATCCCTCCCCGCCGCACGCCTCCCCTCCCCCCACCGCCCGCGCTCTCGCGTCGCGGTCCCTCCCCGCCCCGTCACCCGCGAGCGCCCGGAAAATAAAAGAGCGCCGCCCCCTTGCCGCCCCGCCCCGCTGCGAAGCGTCGGCTTCCGGTTTTTACGGCGACGCGATCACTCCGCCTCCGCCACCGCCGCCGCCGCCCTCGCGACCCCAGCTGCGCCCCGCTGCCGCCGCCGCCTCCGAGCGTAATGAGAGACGGGCGGGGGCGGGGGCGGGCCGCCAGCGCAGCGGGATGAAGTGACGGGTCGCGGCGCGGCGGGCGGGACGCGATCTGCTTCGTCCGCAGAGAGGCCTCGGCGCGGGACTTCGAGCGGAAGACGCGAGGGAGACGGGGAGAGAAACAGAGGGAGGGAGAGTGAGAGAGAGAGAGAGAGAGAGAAAGAGAGAGAGAGAGAGAGAGAGAGAGAGAGAGAGAGAGGAAGCTGGTGATTGCGTATCTGCGAGAGATATGTGAAGGAGACGTGTCAGAGGAAAGATGCCAAGCGGTGGAAGCTGCCTGCATCATTCAGACATCAGCTGGTGAGACGGGGAAACCAGGTGATGTATACATACATTTCATGTTTAAAATAAACTTTGACAAGTTTGACAAATCGAAATGTTTTGAGTGTGAAGATACATAATTTTATTTTTGGGAATAACGGGCCGAAATATTTTCCTACATGTAAATCAAAAGGCGGTAGTCTGTACGATACGAAATTGTTGTACTTAGTAAGAAAATTCGCTACACGTGTTTGAAAACGTATTTGCATTTGTTCAAAATATGATTGAAACGTCAAGTGAATAATATAATTGGAGAATGAAGCTGCAATTAAAGGCTACATCGCTTTTTTTTTCGCGTGTACGCCAACTCGGACCACGCATACATCCTGCTTCAGCTGGCGCAACTACCTTTATCTGGGGGGAGGGGGCTTGATAATGCTTGGATAATGATGATAGTGAGGATGAAAGGACGGCACACACATATAAACAAACACAAATACACCCATCACCGAGGCAGGACTCGAACCCGCGGTTTTCAGGTTCGAGATCGCTACGGCACTACAGCCCTAACGATCTCTGCCATCTCGACCGGCTACTTCGCATATATTGAAAGAATCGCATAAAAAGCCCTTGCAAAGTTGTTTCATTTGTTTCCGTTTCACATCCGCGAGACTGAGGAACGCCCTAAATAATCCAAAGGGCAGATTCAACCTCCTCTTCGACCGAGCGAAAGACGTGTCGATAAACTTACGGACGTTGAGATGGGGCTCGGGACAAAGCACGCGAGATTGCACTGTATAGCGCGCTGTAATTGCCATAATTTTAAGCGCGAGGGTTCGAGATATATATAAAAGCACCTCTTTGGACCTAGTCACTTAATTTGAAATTCGGGGACGTTGAAAACGGGCGATGAAATTTTGTTGTCTACATTGTAGTCGTTACGGGGTCCTTTTTATGCGCCGTAATTCTTCGACATCGGCCCGGCGACTTCGCATCTCCTCTCGAGGAAACGGCGCAAAGGATTTTCATAGCTCGTAAAACGCATCGTATTCGGCCGGGCCGCGACCGCGACTCGGAGCTCTGAAGCGGGCGCGGTGCTCGCCGACCACCGGCGAAGGCGCGTTGCTTTGAGGCACCAGAGCGGAATCGCGTAAATACGCGTCGGGAAGGTCAGCGATGAGATGACAGATGCGTCATGCTGTTATTAGCGGTATTTTGCACCTACTACTATCCTGCACTAACTACTATCCTGCACCGACTACTATCCTGCACCGGGTACTATCCTGCACCGGGTACTATCCTGCACCGGGTACTATCGTCACCGGGTACTATCCTGCACCGGTTGCTATCCTGCACCGGTTGCTATCCTGCACCGGTTGCTATCCTGCACCGAGTACTATCCTGCACCGAGTACTATCCTGCGCCACGTACTATCCTGCACCGAGTACTATCTTGCACCGAGTACATGCGTATTAGAAGAAGAAGAAATCAGGTTAAGATGGTTCTATTCATTCCGTATTTGGTGAGCAGCGAGCGACTATTCGCCGAATCCCGAGTAGTGTGGATGCTTGTTGTTTGCCGAGCGACGAAAATAAAGGCGGATCCACATATTCGGCATTCGCCGAGCAGCTACTGCCCGCCCAATCCTGAACACGCTTATGTGTTCGCTCCCTTTGCTATGTCCCAAAAATCGGCACGCGGTGGGCAGTGCGAGCACCAAATGCTCCTCACTCGGCAAACAGCAAACAGCACAACCACACTACTCGGGTTGCTCGTGAGTCGCCGAATAACGAAGGCGTGGAGCCGCTTTGAGGTGCTCGCCCTGCCCACTGCGAGAGAAAAGAAATGTGTGTGGTTTACACAGGTAAAAACATATTTTTCAAGTTTGAGATCGACAAAAAAGGTATTGTCTAGGTATCAATATTTTTAATGCTTAAGATCTTTTCGATCGAGTAACGTAAGAAATTATAAAAATGCATATGAAAATATGAAATGAAGTAAAATTGAGTGAATTAAGTGCAGTATGGGAAATTGAATATACGAGTTTGAGAAGTATAAATAAAAAATATGTACAATTAATTACAAAAATAATAATGTTAAGTATTATACCATATGCGTAAGCGAATTGGATCGGGCACAGCTTGGAGCTTCTGGGCAGAATATGAAATTCTACTGTTTGTCGAAAGTGTGAGCCGTGTAAGAGAACAGAACGACGGTCGGAAGGGGGGGGGGGCGATGGGGCCGAAGGGCCGAGGGTGGGCGAGGCGGAGGAGGAGATAGGTGGGGGGGGGGCGGACAGTTCAAGGCACTCACTGGGGGTGGATTAATTGTGATTCAAGGCACGTCAACTACTAGGGTCATTAGTCCAGTAAGTGTAGTACGTGCTTTTGCGCTGAAGGTGGCGGTGGCCTCCCCCCTGCCAATTGGCGAGATCCGGCGCCGACCTACGCCCGGCAAGCGGTCTTTTCCCCATTCAGAACCTTTTTTCCACGAGCGAGGCACCGCCACGGCGGGGACAAGCTCTAATCTCCCTACTGGTCTCCCGGCATGTGCGGTAGTGTAGTGCATTTTACTGAGAGTGTGTGGAAAGGGTGAGGATAGGACAAGGAAGATATAGGAAAGATCACGCGCGGTCCGTGGCCCGTTTGTTAGGGTACTGCTCTCGCATTCGCCTGATATTGATCGGAGAAATCACGGAAAAATACCGATCAAATCAGCCAGCCGCTAGAAGTCTCCTCCAGACAGCTACTGAATTCGACCTAGCTGACAAATTAGTGTCGAAAGTCATACCACCGCCGGGACTCGAACCCAGGACCTCCCGGTTCTGAATCCTATAATTCTGAATCCTATAATGTTGATTGTCAATTGATATGCAACTCTGTAACCGCCACATATTACAAAATACATATTACATAATTATTTATTTTCTAGACGCTCTGATTGTCTTATTCTCCTAGGAACATTTTAAAATCTGAATGTCCATAAATGCATAAGAAATTAAAAATATATCTATGTACAAAATTTTCTTTATAAAAATTACATTTGACTATTAATAAAACCAAACCAATCGATTAATAGTTTTAAAATCAGATTTTGATAAATTAAAACCAATTATACATTTATGGTCTTTTGGATTAAAACAAAGGTTCTAACCATTCGCTTTTAAACCTGAACATAAAAACGCTACGTTCGGTGATCTGTGTTCTATAAAAAAGTAAAACACAAAAAACATCAACATGATAGGTCTTCTAATTATGCAGACTGTATCAAAGGTGTTCAGGAATTTCTCTTGTTGTACAATTATTATTATTATTATTATTATTATTATTATTATTATTATTATTATTTTACATTATTCACAGTATCTACTGGTCGGTATGTCAACCACACACAGGAATGTTGACCAGGTGTGTGGTTGCTTTACTGAAGGTTCAGATGGCTTCTGACAATACGGCATGTATTCAAAATTACAGACTTTTGCATATTATATACATTCTTGGCATCCAAGTGAAGACACTCCAGTGCCCGAAGTGTCATTTTCGGGATCACTCTTGTAGCTGATATTATTATAGACACAGTTGTCACTTTACTGAAGTTCCACTGAGTTGCGACTTCATGGGCGAGATCGGTATACTTCTGGATCTTCTCTTGATATTTTCTCGATATGTTGTGGGTATTGGGTATTGATATATCGATAAGGAAAACCTGCTGATGGTTTCTATCAATGTACGTTATATCGGGTCTATTGCCGCCGACATGTCTGTCAGTGATAATGGAGCGATCCCAGTAGAGTGTGTGCTCACTACTTTCAAGCACATTCTGAGGCACATATTTATAATACGGCACGGAAGTGGCGAGTAAGCCCGTTCTCAATGCCAATAATTGGTGGACCTGCTTCGCCACTTCATCATGCCTCTTTTTGTATTCCAACTGTGCGTGGCTGCTACATCCACTTGTCACGTGTTGGATAGTTTCGCTTGCTGCCTCACATCTTCTACACGAGTCGGAATTAATGGTAGAATCTCTCAGAATGTGTTTTCTGTAGTTCAATGTTGGTACCACTTGGTCCTGGATAGCTATCATGAAGGCTTCTGTCTCCGGAAAGAGATCCCCGTGCTGGAGCCATGCGTGCGACGCAGAGATGTCGACTTCTGGTTTACTCAGCTCGTGAGGGTACCTTCAATGCAGTGCCTTCGCTTTCCATAAGGTTATCTTCTCTTCCGTTTCAATGATTGGTTGAACAAGCGGATCAGGCTTTTTCAAGTTCAGAGGACTATAATTATTATCAACTGCACTCACTGCTTGCTGAACTCTCCCACAATGTTCCAAGAAGTATTTTCTGAGTGAAGCAATTTGAGAGCTGTGTAGATTTATGAGATCTACAATACCTCGCCCTCCTTGCGACCTTGGAAGGGTAAAACGCTCAGTACTTGAATGGGGATGATGTTTTCGGTGTTGAGCCATAGCGGTTCGAATTGTCCTCTGGAGGTTGTCGAGTTCGGTATTGCTCCATTTAATAACGCCAAAGGAGTATGTCAGCACTGGAATAACAAATGAACTGATGGCCTGCACAAGGTTTCTAGCAGAAAGTTGAGTTTTTAAGAGTCCATGCAATCGTTTACACACTTCAGTTGTTAGTATGTTGTTGTTATTATTATTATTATTATTATTATTATTATTACTATTATTATTATTTTGCTTCGAGAATCGGAAAACACGGGCCACGCAATAAGTGCATCCCTCCGGGCTGAGAATTATCAGGGTAGGTGCACGTTACTTCTTTTACAGGGGAGAATCAACAATTTAATGCTGATTCCATTTTATACCCCAGGGTTGTAAGTCCTGGGGGTTGGGATATAATTATGAAAATGACGAACGATGAAATAAACACACACAAACAAACAGACACACACACACACACACAACACAACAATGTCCAAGGCGGGAGTCGAACCCGCGATCTTCTGGTCTGAGACCGCTTCGGCACTACTGTCTTAGCGATGTATGCCATCGGATCGGCATTATTGTTATCATCATCATTATTATAATACTTTTCATCATTAATATAATACTTTTTATCATTATTATAATACTGTTTATCATTATTATAATACTTTTTATCTTTATTATAATACTTTTTATCATTATTATAATACTTTTTATCATTATTATAGTAATTACTATCATTATTAAAATAATAATTATTTTTATATTATTGCCATTGGCCAGTTGCTTTTGGTACCGTTAAGCATGTCGCAGAGTAGAGCGGTTGGCTGCTCGGGGTTGTTCGATTTCGCGCCCTGCGGCACACCGGAAGCCCAGCAAGTGAAGGCGCTGGGGGATCCATCCGCTCCCCCGCCACTCCCGGTGCTTCCCCGCTCCTTCCCAACCCTTCCCCACCCCCGCGTTACACTTTCCACTCCCCGCCCGCCCTGCACACACCTTCTTCACCGTCTGCGGCCCTCGCCGCTGGGGGGGAGGGGCGGGGACCGAGGACCGGGCCAGGCGCCCGAAATACGCCGGACGCGGAGCGTCGGGGGGGGGGGGCGGCGCGCCTGGCTGCCAACGGAAATAAGCGCGGAAGCTGCTGCGCCGATCGAAGGAGATAGGACGTCGGCCGCAGGACGAGGACGAGGAGGGGGGGAAGGGGTGGACGGCGCGAGGGACGGAAGAAATTAGGCCAGAGCGGAAGGACGAAGCTGCAGGCGGAAGCAGGCAGCGATCGCTCGACGGACGACGATACCCGACTGCGCGCCGACGGCGCCAGGACGATCCACGAAACCGGAGCGGCCACTCGCAGACGTACGCGATCCAAATTAGACATGTCAAGTTAGTTTAAAAGAAAAGTAAAACGTTGCATTTGGTTGAAAAATTTGTGCCGAAATCCATATGAATGATCAAGTAAAGATCAATAAGCCTCATATGTCAATTTTTTTATTGATTGAATGCTTCAGGTCACATCAACTGCTGCATTTATTGGCACCGTTTGCGAAGAGAAAGGTTCTATCCGGAGAACTGTTATCCTCTTGGTAATCTGGTGATATCCAGCGCCGAATCACGCGTCGATTTGCGGGAGGTTCTCCCTCCAGGTATCTCCCTCCGAGGGGACACCGCCTAAGCTCGGTCATGCTCTACGTTCCCGATTCGTCTTCTCGACCCAGATCGGATATCATCTTCGTTCCCGGTTCGTCCTCCCGCCCCAGCTCGGACATGCTCTATGTTCCCGATTCGTCTTCCCGAATCAGCTCGGCCATGCCCTACATTCCGATTCGCCTCTCCGCCCCAGCTCGGATATGCTCGGACATGCTCTACGTTCCCGATTCGTAATGTGTAATATCAAAAATTATCTGTTCTTATTCCTCTAGTTCTCCTATACGAAACGTATAGTATGCAAGAATTAGAAGAAAGAAGAAAATTGATGAAGCCACAGACAAGCAATTATCTACCTTAACCCTCGAAACCTTCACTCACGAGTGTTAAAAATTCATATTTTTTAACCTTGAGTAGTAAATAAATCTAAAATTTATGAAGATGTTTCACAGATTATCAGAAATTTTAAAATAAAGTTGATTAAAAGGTTAGGCATCAAAATTACCATACATTCTTCCTTTACGTTACATGGTTTTGAAAAATACACAAGAGGATAAAATATGCCATGTTTCACCTTATTTAAAGCATGTTAACAGTGTCTAAATCACGGAAATTATATTTAACACCAAAAAGTACACATTCTTAATATATATTTTTCTGTGTGTTGTCAGTACCTCTTAAACACAAATATATTAATAAATCACACCACAACTAGCTATTTTGATCGTTGGAATAGTTTTCTACGTGGTAGAGATAAACAATCATTTCCAGATTAATAGAGACCATACTAAATATGAAAAACACTCAATATTTGTGATATTCGCAACATTACAGAGGTTGAATCAAAAAAATGAAATCGGAACAAGGTCATGCAGTCTTTGAAGTTCTCATTGCCTCCATACTCGAATACTTTCCCTTCCTAAATTTATTGCTATGAATTGTGCACTACAAAAAGTAATACATTTCAAAGGCATACAGACCGGTCTATATAAGGTCTATAAAGAACATTAATGACTAGTGCTATGTAAGTATAATTATCATACTTTTAATAAGCATAATAAAGAGCAGTATGGAGAACGGAATTGCCATTAATTACTGAGAAAGCTATGTCTATTATCGCTAGCAACGTACAAGAAATTAAAACTGTCTCAACTTCCAAGACATTCGAGAAACTTAAGCCTTTCCCGGAACCCAATTTTTCGTAGTCAATCCTGAATGGCTCGTAAACTGCAATAGACTCTTCGTTGAGATACATTTATTGAAAAGGTCGTGAAGGCAAAAACGGCCTGAACCTCCACAGCAGAATACGATTACCTTTCGCGATTAAATTTATTCGGTTGGTGTACGTTTGAAAAAAATAGTGACAAATTTTCAGTATGTTTACAAGCCATTTTATAACTCTTTTATGATGCTATGTTTTATAGAACGGGTTCGGGTTCAAAAATACTTGCAGATGTGCACCGAACCGGAAAAAAAGGTGTAAGCAGTCCACCTTGTACTGAGCAACCTCGCTCATGCAACTACATCACCTCTCAAATACGGTACAGTCGTCGCGGTGCTACAGTTTAGTGGACAAGCGAAACATCAAAAGGAACATAATCTTCTCGGGGTTCCTGTGAATTATCGAGAAGCGACGTTTTACAAATCCTCGTTAAAAACCATCCAAGAACAGTTTTAGCATCGTTTTACAACGACGAGAATGCAAAAATGAAACAGACAAGCGTTCAACTGCACGCTTGTCGACTTCCAGCGGTGAATAACGGGTCGCCACAAGATGAGAAATTCAACAGAGCCACGCGCAAGTTTTCGTGTCGCCCAATATGGCGCGAAGTTGTTTACAAAATTACGCATTGCGTCATTTTGCGGTGTCCATTCGCGGTGGCCATTCAGCCGACGCGGTTACTGCGAGCGCGTGGCCCATTAATAACCGCGCGCTGGCAAGGGAAGGAAGCGGCGCCGGGAGCACGCGCCTCGACCCGCAGGTACTACTCGTACTCAGCGACTTTGCAGACGCCGACGAGGAGCCGGAAGAGGTTTGTGCGAGCGCCTTGAACCACAGGGTCCACGTGCACGCTCTCCTTGACGCACTGTGAGTACTCGTGGACGCCTTCCTCGTTGTATTCAACAAAACAAAAAAACAAGCAGAGGCACGGGCCTTGTTGTACAGGTACTTTCAGATGAGATCCTTGACACGCGAAAATGGCCTGCAGTAATGGCCGAAGCATGACCTTCAGTTACTCGTGGGCGTCTTTTTCAATGTATAAAACAAAAAGACAAAAAACAAAAAAGTGTCAAGTTCTGTATTATTAAAATAATTCCCTTGTTGTGGTAAACACTGTACTGTGTATACACCTAATTTAAAATCACATAACGAACCTTAATGTAAAATACTGAACAGCCGCTAAGAACCTTGGGACGATGCGACTATAATAAATGAAAAAAAAGGAGCAGAGGTACGGGCCTTGTTGTACAGATCCTCTTAAGGCGGCTCCACAGATTCGGCATTCGCCGAGCAGCTCTTCCAATCCCGAAGCTGATGTGTTCGGTGAATGTTCGCTCCCTTTGATGTGTTCTAAAGACCGACACGCGGTGGACAGGGTGAATACCGAATGTTCGGCGCTCGGCAAATCGCAAGCAACACGTCCACACCACTCGAGATTCGGCGAGCGGTTGCTCGGGATTCGCCGAACGCCGCATGTGTGGCGAGCCGCCTTTAGACGAGTTCCTTGACACGCGCACACAGACCGCAGCAACGGCCCAAGCACGCACCTTGACCTGCAGGTACACGTGGACGCCCTCCTCGACGCGGGCGAAGTTCCCTCGGCCCAGCACTTTGCCGGTGAACTCGTAGGAGCCGACGCGCGCGACGGTGAGCGCGGAGCGGGGCGGGGAGGGCCGCGGCGGGCCCCGCGCCGACAGACGCGCACCGCTGGGGCCCCTGCCCGCCAACGCCCCCGCCGCGGGCGCCGCCGCCGCCCGGGGCACCTCGTCCTCGTCGTCGTCGTCCTCGTCGTCGTCCTCCAGCGACGCGTCCGAGCAGGACGGCGCGCGCCGCGGTCGCCGGTGGACGTCTTCGCTGCGGCAGACGCGCACGGTCCGCTGGGGCGACTGCCGCACGGGGCTCGACGCCACGGAGCTTCTCGCGTTCTTGGCCGCGCGGCAGGCCGGCATGCGCATGGGCTCGTAGGGGCCGTGATCTGGGAGCTCCATGGAATAATACGGCTGCCTGCGGGCTGTGTTTTCATGCGTTTCACACGTAAACAAAAGATGAAGCAAACATTGAGACTCTATGACGAGAGAACGGCGGCATGACAGTCCTATTGAACGTTCTTTATAGAAGTATATAGGTACGTATCGACTTTAAATAACGTAATATAAACATTTCACGCACAATGAAATTGTAAGGGTATTTCCAATGGTAATTACAGTCACATCACATCACAGTTTTTAGCCAGTGTTCCATCATTTCACACCACTTTTCTTCAAATATCTTCACGAACTCAATGTTGTGTTTTCCGCTACAGCGTCTATTCTCCTAGAACACATCGTTATAAATCCACAAATACTACAATACCGTAAATTAAGTACAACACGTAAAAATGCGTTTTTGAACCTTTGAAATGGATAAAGTAAACTTATTGTTATCACCTTCATTTTTTTGTTGATTTCATCAGTGGTAGTTAGGAAACAATAGAAAGTGTTCTAAAATTTTACATTACAAATAAAAGTAAATAAATACTCGTAGACACTTTGCAAATGAAATGCATACATCAGAAGAAACGTTTTTACAATTATATTACCAATTTTTGAACATGTTAGTCATCATTGACATAATACATACAAATAGCAATTTTATTGATATGTTTTTAAATACTGTTTTTTGTTATTTAAGATCGCATCAACATCTAGGTCATTAGCGACCACTATAGCATTTGACGGTATGGTAACTGTGAAGATGACACGATATGGTGATGATAGGGGGGTGAAAGGGCGAACACAAATACAACTATGCCCAAGGCGGGACTCGAACCCACGATCCTGCGGTCGGAGATCGCTACTACCTTAACGATCTCGGCCATCCGAGCCGGCATTGAAATACTTTGATTTATCATTAAATGCATGTGATCATTAAACTACTCTGGTCATTATTTTCAAACAGAATGTTTGTGATACTCTATATTTTTTAACAAAAAATGCTTCTGCTTATATTTTAAGTATAATTGTAACGATGAAAACTATTTTAGAATTACGTAGAAGGACATAAAGAGTATATTATAATCAAGTTTCGATTTAAACAAAGTGAATATTTGGAAATTCGGTTTTAATTATCTAAGAAAAAAAATGGATGGCAAATCCCGGTATTAATTATGAAATGTGATGGTTTGATTCTTACTAGTGATGCATATGGATCTCGAAGGCGGGAGTCGGTTGAAAAGAAGGCGGCAAGTATGGAAAATGGATTGTAACTCAAGATTCTGTCTAGAAGAAGTACTGAGAAAAAAATTACAGTGTAGGAAATAAAATGCACTAGACGTACTAAAAACCATTCCTCAAATTTATGATTTTCTATCTACCTCTGTAAGTCAGTAACTTAAACTGTTTATCTTTGATGCCAGTCTGCTTTATATTTCTGTAGGGTGAAGAGAATAAATTGTATTTATAATGTTGCTAATACACTAGGTATATAAATTAAATTAGTGAGCTTATCTGCGTGGAAATGGCTGGCCCCATATGTGTTTCGGTCTGTGTATTGGCTAGGTTGAATAATCTAATTGCCAAACTAATTTGATACGAAAAGAGGAGGACCTGATTTATTTCATTTACCTGTTCACAGTTCTAGCATCCATCTCAAAATTACCACGCATAAATAAGTGAAACCTACAATTTCTTTGTAGTTAGTGGCTTTATTTAAATTACAATATAATATGATGTGGAAAATGGCGCACTTTTAATGTTTCATCTCGTAACCACACGGTTATCATTCTTAAGGAAGCTAATTCCAAGCACAATTGCAGGCGGAAAGTTCTGCTTCACGTGTGAATTAAATTACGAAAGCCTCCGATGGGTAGTAGTCCATAAAATTAAACATATATCTTTATCGTTTTCTGTTTCCATACGAAGCTTTTTTCCTTAATTAGATGAAGAATGTTTTTAAGATCGCTTTCTACAATCTTGGTCGTATAGCGACCACTGTGATTTTTTAATTGTAGGGGGAACTATAGGAGAAACACATAAGGACAACACGAACACACAAACATCCATGTCCGGGGCGGGATTCGAATCTGTGACCTTTCGAGCCGAGGCAGCTACGGACCTTCAGCCTTAACGACCTCGGATAAGCAGGCCGGCGATGTAGAATATTTTCTACAATCTCGGCTCAAAGGACTTCCGTTTGCTCAAACTTCGATATCGTGAAAATACAACCATTAAATCGCGTCTTACAGCTTCCGACTCGTATTGCTTCAGACATTTAGTTTCTAAAGCTGCAGCTCTTAAAGCGAGAGGCAACCACTCACTGAGCGCGTGTGGGTAGCGGGTACGGAGCCCAGCTCCGCGCCCGCCTGGGCCAGGCGCAACCTCGACCGCCCAACGCCCACTCGGCCGGCGCTCGCCCGCGCCAGCCCCAGCCCCAGCACGCCCTCGCGCGCCCCGCCACGCCCCGGCGCGTCCCAGCACGCCCCACGCGGGCGCCGGGCTTCGACGCCAGCCGCCAACACGGCAACGCTTTTACTCGCCTTCGTCGCCGCCGCCTTCGTTGTCGCCGCCGAGAGAGAGTAACAGCGAGTACGTCTTGCGCCGGCCTCGGCTCCCTGCGCAGGGCGGCCAGCTACACTTCGCCTCGTAGTCCACCACTGCTCAAGTTGGTTGATGTTTCCGGACACTGCTGAGGTCATAAGTTACATGAGAATAGTGAATGGTGATAGTTCCTTGGAGATGGCGGTGCTCCTCCCACAATTGATGTTGAGATCCGGCGTCGATGTTCACGGGTTTACAGAGGGGATTTTCCTGTTCAGGTATCTCCCCCAACGGGGAACCGTCCCAAACGAGACGAGCTTTAAGCTCCCGCCATTATTGGTAATGTGTGTGTGTGTGTGTAGAGTTAGAGGATAGGACATGGTACGTGGCCCGTTTTTTGGCAACAGCCGCATTTCCCAGATGTTGATCGGAGAAACCATAGAAAATATTACCAATCAGAGCAGCCGAAATCTAGGATTCTCCTCCATGCAGCGACAGTAGTCGTCTTGGCTACAAAAGCTAGTATGGAAAGTTAGCCAACGTCGAATCTCGAAATCTAGGACCTCCCGGACTGAGATCCTGCAGAGATAGCGGCAATGCTCCCTCTAGGCTAAGTCACCTAGTTATTTCTAAAGTCTTCATTACTTTTTCTCTGGATATTTGAGCTTCTCTGGTAGTTTTGCCGGCAAGACCATCTAATTTATCTCTCCTGATGTGGAAACTGTTCAGTCACCAAAGATTTTGGTTTCGTATTTACGCAGGAGACATTTTCAACCACGCAAGAGAGTACTTTCTAGGGGAACAACAGAAAACTGTACGTCAAAATGTGAGAAATGGAAACATGATGACATTTACATTAAAAATGGAAGTGAATTTACATAACCATAGTTTGCCATAGCTAATTTGCTACTTCAGTAGTTCAATGTGTTCTACAACGAACTAATCATCATAATGATAATTGCCCGGCCTTTAACAAATTACTTTGCACGTGAATGTATGTATGCGCTACAGAACTGTTAATTCATTGCCGCAGTAATTTATCTTATTCCTGCACATTGCACAAGAGTACTGTGTTGATCTTCCTGCTTAAACAGTGACTGTGCGGGCAATCATTCTAGCGAGAGTACGTTCTCCTCGTGTATCGTGAATGTTCCAACGTATTCCGCCGTATGGCATGCCTGCCAATCTGCCAGCCTCGACGCGTCAGCGCAGCACGGCGCCCCATGCCTGGACTGGACTGGACTGCATCCCAGTCATTCGTCACAACGACACGCACGGCAGCGCGCGCGCTGTGCAACTCGGCGCCGCCTCCAGTCGTCGCGCGTAACTTTCTGTGTCCTTTCTTTCTTGCAGCACTGCGTGTCAGTTCTACTGTGAACTCACAATTGTTTTATTTTGATCATGCCAATCATAAACTGTGAATCTCAATTTCATCATGAATAATTCCGGCATATTATGCTTACATTCAATCACATCATTTCTACTTCTTTAATTTAATGAATTGTGCTTTCATACAGCATATAAGGTTTACTAATTATCTAATCAATTACACGTATTAACTTTAATGCCTTCATTTATTTATGAGTGATGGTGACAAACTCCCAATTAATTAGCTTTTAGCTACATACAAGTTCCACTAGCTTCTAATTGTGGTGGTCCTTCGTTCAGGTAAGAAGTTAGAATTGTGGGAGGATGACAGGGAATGACATACAAAAAGGTCACACCTGCCAATTTACAGTCCACTGCTGCATATAACCTCCGCCAAGAACAGACATTTCATTATTAAGCTCATAACACTTGAAAGAGTGTGCTATTCAGCTGTTAGAGCAGCAAAAATTAATGAGAATATTGATAGAAACGTAAATTGTTATATCTTGCCAGAAGTACATAAAGTATATTTGAAGATGCTTCTGCGATCCTGGTATTCTAAATTGTAATATTTCCATATTTCAGTAAAAGTATTAGCAATTATTTCTTTTAAGAAGCACATGAATGTGATAAAATCTCCTCTGGAGATAACAAAGCAATGCAATTAACATTAAAAATGGGCGTACTTATTCATAATGATTTAGCAGCAGATACATTTCCTGATTGTTTATTACATTTGTTGAGAAAGGAAGTGTGAAGTTGATGATGATAGCAGAATTTTATTTGTACTTATTTTGTACAGTTGTGGGAATTGTAAATGATCTGATTAAAAATAATATGTCTTCAAAAATGAGGATGTGTATCCTGTAAAATTAAAGATCATAGTGAAATTGAAATATATTTTTCAATAGACTTTGTTCTTTATGGTGTTCATGCCATTCCTGGTGATTTTTTTAACCCCCTTGAAACACCTGTTGTCCCATTCCATAAACTGCAGTAAGGGGTAGGACTCTCTCTGTTCTGTAACTAAGAAATCTGCTGCGCCAAGGTGTACAATGCTTCACGACTGAAAGTGAAGAAAAAAATGATTGAATGTAAAATACCAACTGGATATTAATTTTGTGTCAATACCAAGAATTTCCATTAATTCTATTGATTTGCCATTTCAATTTTAGAGAATACTTTCACCTTTGAAAGTTTCATTTGGATTAACAATAAATAAATCAAAAGTGCAAACTTTGTAGGTACTGAAATTAAAGTTGACAGGGCAGTGCTTAGCATACGGTAAACGTGCTCGAGAGGCTTCAAAAGAGATAAATAAATTATCAGCTTTCCACGGAGAAAAGTGCTAATATAGATTATACAAAATACCAATCAACTTGAATTAATTAATGATTTATTCCTTTATATTTATTCCTTCGTTCATTCGTTTGCAGTTGGCTAACTTGTAAATGGCTTGGACGCTTCCTTTTGTCCGGCCCTCGTCCGACGAAAATACAGTTCCCCACGGGAAATAATTGAAATTAAGAAGTGCTGTACTACTGTGCCCTCCTGTACAAATTCTTTTTTTATAAACATTACATTGAATTTACTTTTTGTGTGAGAAGTACTATTGTTATTTGAAAACCGAGTCTTGAATGACAGACGCGTACTGGCGCAAGTGTTTCCTACTCCTGGGTGGTAAAGTAGCGAGCTGTGATCGGGAACGTTCCGTAGTTTGCGTTTTATCAATTTATTTGTTTATATAATTGCATGGTCGTGAACCATGAGAAGTCATGATGTCTAAATGGGAGCCATGTGCAAACATAAACACTTTAGGAAGGGACATGGCTGAACAGCTGTCGCGGCGGAGGGATACTTCTCTGAATTACTTGTGACTTCACTTGTTTAGCGAACTGTCATTTTGGCTCATTCTTAGGCGGATTCTAATACAACATGGAAGGCCAATACAGTATATCTAATTGGGTTCAAATGTGGGAAATTTTCGCAAAGTTTTATCTCGTCAGCTAATAAAATTATTATTGTTATTCCCCTGTAGCACGGTTACATCGGGCATTGACTTCAGGGCTGCGTGCGCTTGTATAGTCGCCTGTTAGGCTACCGTTGCTAACGTCTCGTTTGTTGTGTCTCCTGTTGCATTTCTTGTCTTCTAAGCTATTTTCACAACCGTACTGGCTGGCTGACAGCATTATCTTGGCTCAGCGTTGCCATTTTCCCTGTTCTCTCTGTCACGCACAACTACTTCAACTTTAACAAACGAAGCTTTCCTTTGCTCGCCAGTACTTCCTGCTGTCGACGCCAGAAACGTTTTCCTCATATCTCTGGTCCATCTCGTTACATTACATCATTTACAGTGATGCTGTCATATGGTAGTTGTTAGTGTTTTCTATTAATTAATACTTTTAGTATACTTTCAAACTCTCACATCGCGCCCTGAACAATAAGTCAATACCGAGCGAATGGTTAATGTCAAAATTCGTGTAATCCACAAGAATATCACCATAGAAAAATTATATATTAGTTGATTTTTTACTGAGGCGAAGTGTTGATACCTGTGAAAGAGTCCTCACCGTAGCTGACAAGCGAAATGATTGTTTCTAAGAAAGTGCACTAGGTATTGTAAGTAAAATTTATGTAGCTTCCCGTTAGAAATGAGTAAAGAGAGAAAACCGAATTACATATTTTTTAAAAAAAGTGGACACAGACCTTAACAAAAACGGAAAGGGTAAAATTGCTTTACACAGGACCACATATTTCAGAAGGTGGTATTCTATGAGTGACAATTGTTTTTTTTAATTCTAAAAAAATAAAAAAGAAAATAAAAACTTCTCTCCTACTATTTCAAGAAAATTACTGCGGTAAGTAATTCGAGTTTTCTGCCATAAAAATATCAAATGTGAATTTAAATGGCTGAGGCCTTTTACAATCATTACTTCTACGACGTCTCCTCCACAACATCAGCACTCTCCGACGCAACAGCTGTTCCCGTCACTGCAACCGTTCCCGTTATCACAATCGCCATCACCCTATCGCTATCACTGCCACTACCACCAACACCACCACTAGAACTGCCACTGTCGCCACTGCCAACTCTGCGACGTCCGCCATCACCACTGCCACTGTCGCTGTCGCTGTCACTACCACAAACACCACCACTAGAACTGCCACTGTCGCCACTGCCAACTCTGTGACGGCCTCCATCACCACTGCCACTATCGCCACGCTGCCTCCATCGCCACCGGCACCGCCAACACTGTGACGTCCTCCATCACCACTGCCACTGTCGCCACGCTGCTCCCATCGCCGTTACCGTCGCCATCGCCACCGCCAACACTGTGTCGTCCTCCACCACCACTGCCACTGTCGCCTCGCTATCGCCGTCGCTGTCGCCGTCGCCGCCTGTCGAGCGGGGCTGAGCGGAGCCGAGCGTTAATTTATCGCGTAGCGGAGCGCGAGCGCGAGCGCCGCCTTGAGCCGCTGTGCACTCCGTCTCAAGGCCAGCGCAGCGAGCGCGCCGAGCGGGGTTCGAACGCAGACCGTGATGTCACCGGCCCGCGAGACAGGGCCGTGGCGGCGGCGGAGACGGCGGCGGCGGCGGCGGAGACGGCGGAGGAGGCGGTGGCGGCGGAGGAGACGGCGGCGGAGGAGGAGACGGCGGCGGAGGAGGAGACGGCGGCGGAGGAGACAGCCGCGGAGGAGACAGCCGCGGAGGAGACGGCGGCGGAGGCGGCGGCAACGGAGGAGGCAACGGAGGAGGAGGAGGAGACGGCGGCGGAGGAGATGGCGGCGGAGGAGGAGACGGCGGCGGAGGAGGAGACGGCGGCGGAGGAGACAGCCGCGGAGGAGACGGCGGCGGAGGCGGCGGCAACGGAGGAGGCAACGGAGGAGGCGGCGGCGGAGGAGGAGACGGCGGCGGAGGAGGAGACGGCGGCGGAGGAGATGGCGGCGGAGGAGGAGACGGCGGCGGAGGAGGAGACGGCGGCGGAGGAGATGGCGGCGGAGGAGGAGACGGTGGCGGAGGAGGAGACGGCGGCGGAGGAGACAGCCGCGGAGGAGACGGCGGCGGAGGCGGCGGCAACGGACGAGGCAACGGAGGAGGCGGCGGCGGAGGAGGAGACGGCGGCGGAGGAGGAGACGGCGGCGGAGGGGGAGACGGCGGCGGAGGAGACAGCCGCGGAGGAGGAGACGGCGGCGGAGGGGGAGACGGCGGCGGAGGAGACAGCCGCGGAGGAGACGGCGGCGGACGCGGCGGCAACGGAGGAGGCAACGGAGGAGGCGGTGGCGGAGGCGGAGGCGGAGGCGACGGCGGAGGCGGCGGCTGGCGGCGGCGGCTGGCGGCGGCGGAGGCGATGGCGGAGGCGGCGGCGGCGGCGGCGGCGGCGGAGGCGGCGGCGGAGGCGATGGCGGAGGCGGCGGCGGAGGCGGCGGCGGCGGAGGAGGCAGCGGCGGCGGAGGTGCTGGAGGAGGAGGAGGAGGCGGCGGCGGCGGCGGAGGCGGCGACCGAGCAACCGCTGCCTGCGACTTCAAGAAATGCGCTGCGCCGCTCCAAGTGCAACGGCAAGCGGGAGCGCTCAGGCTCTTCATGGTCATGTAAATAGCAAACGCTCGTTAATACTTATTGAAATGCCGTAAGGCATGATAATATACTTCGATTTTTCTATAGTGGCCAAAGTCATTGTTTCACCTCCTGCCTTTGAAAATGAATCTTCTTAATCAGTTCACGAACATCGGAGATTGTAGCCTTAGAAATGTGCTTACCACTGATAAAAATATTCATTTTATAAGGCAGGAGGTGTAGCAATAAACTAATGTCATCGGCCACTATAAAAAAATCAAAGTAAAGTTATCAAGATAAAGCAAAATGTAAAATATTAAAGAACTTACTAGAAAAATGCATCTCAGTGAAATCAAACGTTTTTGTCCTCCGCATGGTTGAGATCGTTAAGCAATAGTGTCGCAGCGATATCGGACTGAAGGATCGCAGGTTCGAGTCCCGCCTCGATCATGGTTGCATTTGTTTTCGCTCTTTCAACCTCTATCATCACCATATCATGTCATATTCACAGTAACCATAACGTTAAATCCGATAGTGGTTGCTAATAACCTAGATGTTGATGCGATCTTAAATAACAAAAAACAAACAAACTCGGCGCATGTAATAGTGATAAATAAAAGCAGTGATAAATAAATCGTGTGCAGCACGGAAAACGGCTAAGGTCATCGTCCAGGCGGCGCACTCCCCAAGCCGGGGCTTGGCCGTCGTGTGCGGCGCATTTTTATTTCAATGAGCGAAGGAAGGAAAACACATATTTGTGTCGATGTTGTTTAGGAACGGAAGTGGCGAGAGTTAGGGACGTAGATTATTGAGAGAGTGATTCTTGAGTTGTGATAGTTACGGAGTAGAAACTGTAGCTGGAGTTTGTGGGAATTACGGTGGTAATTGATATGCTTGACATGAGTAATGATGTCGGTTTTAATAGTACCATAAGAGCCAACGTACAAGAATACTAGATAATTAAATGAATCCTCCGTGGCACTGTTTCTTGTAATTACGTGTTGGAGAACGACGTGTTCCCTTCCGAGAATAAAATAAATATGGCAAATTCTATGAAGAGCTTCAGTTCATACTGTAACTGTAGAATCTATTAATATTTAAAAACAACATATTTAAGCCTAAAAAATGTTCTGAAATGTATTCTAAAAGAATCAAATCGTCAAAGATCTGGGATACGATGTTAAAATTACAGAGCAGATCTGTCAAATATTGCATCAGAGTAAATTGTCTCCTTTTAGTTCGTTAAGTGTATATTTTAAACATCTTTTCTGCCTTTTTGGGAAGTCAAAATGTAGTTTATTATTACATTATTACATGTAATATATTATTCCTTTTCGTGAATGCAAATAAATGTACCTAAATGTTGTGGTAACTGTGGTCCAGGATCACGAACAAGTGCACAGCATCTCTACGTGTACATATCAGGCGACACTCATCGATAGTGTCTGCATCATTTTAGTGAAATGTAACTAACTTTTCTATTTAATTTTTGTTCTTCACAATTTCCAATAGCCCAAAATTCCAATTTATCATAAATCATGATTGCCAAATGCAATGAGAGTGAGAGGCGGTGAAATTACAACCTAGAGTATGGTAATAAAGAATAATTTCCATTCTCTTGATATTTGATTGCAGCAATTCGAATTGTATTCCAATACTGAGAGTGTGAACATGGAAACGTTGAAACACGTTGGAAGATCGGGAATGGTCAAGGTAAGCTATGTAAAGAGGTAAAGAGGCTCAAGTGGGAAAAGATTTTAGGAGGGATCCAGGAGAGAGGTCTGGGGGGTCAGTGGTTAGTACAAATTATCACCACAAGAGCGCGTGAGCCGCGAGGGTAATTCGCAGATACATTCCAGGGCCACAAGCAATTAAGATAGACTCAACGGCCGGTCCAAGAGCAGGGCTACGCTTACTGGCCCGAGCGCCGCAAACTAATGAAAACTATTTTTCAGGGGCAAGATTTAAAGTCTGAGAAGGGAGGAGACAATAATGTAGGCGGTGGGGAGCAGGGTGAGATCAGGGACGGCGATAGGGCCAGGAACGAGTAAAAATAATAGGAAAGGTACTACAGAAGTGAAAGTACCATAAGGGTGGATGTTCCCAGACTAGACATATGGTATGACACACATACCAGATTAAAATGTTTACAATTCACAAATTTGATTTGAAAAGTTTTGTTTTCACGATTTCAATAGTTCATCGCTACGTTCTGTTGTAAAAATGTGGATCTCCCGCGGATTCTTCTGTTGTGACAGTGCTTGGGGCAGACAAGCCCAAGGAAAGATGGAAGGTGGGAAGTGCGGGAATGGAGGAGAGAAGTTGGATCACGGCAGGAGTACGGTGTGAACTGACAACTGCTAAGGTCATTAGTTTAAAAAGCGTAATGACAGTGATCATATTCCGCTGGGGGAGAAATCCGGCGCCGACCTACAGGTCGGCTCCAGAGGCTTTCCCCAACCAAGTATCTCCCACCAGTGGGGCATCGCTCCAGCCGGGACAGGTCCCCGACTGATCTCCTGGCACGTGTGGTAGAGTAATTCATGTTAATGTCAGTGTGTGTAAGTAAGGCGCGAGGATAAGGAAGAGGAACGAAGGTTCTCGGGGCCCGTTTGTTAGGGTACAGCTCCAGCATTCGCCTAGTGCTGATCGGAGCAACCACGGAAAACTACCGATCAGAGCAGCCGGCCGCTAGAATTCTCCACTAGACAGCGACTGAATTCGACCTAGCTGGGATGCCATCATGGGGAGTGTAACCCTAGGACCTCCCGGTCCGAGGCACTGCAGTGACATCAGTTGATGCCCTGAACCACCTAAGCAGCATTTCACCGGGAAAGAAATGGTTCAGAGCATCAACTTATATACACTCCACTCTCCCTGACCGGAAGGTCCTAGGTTCGTGTGGCGACGTTGGTAGATGCTTGCAAAATTTTTGCCAAATCAGGCGGGAACATCTGGTGTTGATCGGAGAAAGAACGGAAAACTACCGATCAGAGCAGCCGGCCGCTAGAATTCTCCTCCTGACAGCGGCTGAATCCGACCTAGCTATGTGGCCAGTGTCCAAAATAATGTCGCTGTCGGGTGTGGAATCCGAGGACCTCCCGGTCAGAGGTACTATACTGGCATCAATTGATGCCCTGAGCGACCTAAGCCGGCGAGAGCAGGGTGGAGATCAGGGACAACGTTGCGGAGAGGGGCAGAGGCTGTTGCTGACAAGACTGTCGAGGAGGTCGGCGGGGTACTGCGAGAGTGGGTGTACCGCGAAGGGAGGTGTAGTACGTGGTGACAGCCCAGGGCCGCAAACAATTGTGAGACTGCTTCTCTCGGAGTTTCGAACAAGCCAGGGAACAAGCGCGGATCGCGATGACGTATGCTGGAAGTCGTGTCAATCGTAAACCTCTCCGCTGCTGCGTTGTACCTGCTGGTGGTTTAAGGAGAGACGGTTTATGCCGTGATATAAAGCTGTTTACAGACCGCCCAACACGGCTAAGCAAGTGCCTTGAATATCGAAATGAGCTAAGTGCGGAGACGCGAATGAAAAAAACAAAGGTTCTGAGAAAACAATGTCGTTAATGGAAATGCATGTTGGACCTTGAAGTTATTTTTCCCGTTCATCTAAAAAATAAAATCATTCTTTCAAAATATTTGTTCCTTAACATTATACATCTGATATTCATTAATGTAATCAAATCAGCCACCGGGGGAGCAAGCCAGCTCAACTTGGTGCCGGTCCCAAGCCCGGATGAATGGTGAGGGTTGGCGGCAGGAAGGGCATCCGGCCGTAAAACTTTTGCCAAATCCAAAGAAAAATGGAAAGAGAGAATGAATCAGATAAGGTAACGGCTAGGGCGTACCCCGCATATAGCGACGCTCAGCAGCTTCGCCTGACTGCTGTGACAGGACAAGGGCTACCCCACCTACGACGAGTGGGGTTAAAGAAGTTAGTCAGGATAGGAACTCTCAATATTGGGAGTATGACGGGAAAAAGTAGAGAGATTGCGGATTTGATGGCAAGGAGGAGGATTAACATACTTTGCGTGCAGGAAACAAGGTGGAGAGGCAATAAAGCTAAGGAGATAGGTGAGGGATATAAACTGATATATAGTGGAGCAAACGGACAAGGAAGAAATGGTGTTGGAATAATCCTGGATAGAGAATGGAAGGAACATCTAGTAAGAGTAAACCGTAGGGATGACAGGATCATGAGTGTTGGTCTTGATATTGGGGGTGCAACGACAAATATCGTATCTGCTTACGCACCTCAAGTAGGATGTGATGACGAAGATAAGGAAAACTTCTGGAGAGCCCTAGACCAAGAAATAGGAGAAATACCAACTGACGAAAGATGTTTTCTTGGTACAGATCTCAATGGGCACATTGGCTGCGAGAGATTGGGCGTAGAGAGAGTGCATGGTGGCTGGGGACTGGCTAGTCAGAATTTAGAGGGAGAGAGAATATTGGACTTTGCTGTTGCTAGCGATATGGCTGTGATTAACAGTTTCTATAAGAAGACTGAGAACCAATATGTTACCTATAGTAGTGGTGGAACAGAAACTCAGATAGATTTTATATTATGCAAAAGGAATCATCTTGTGGAGGTCAAGAACTGTAAAGTTATAAAGGGTGAGAGTGTATCTAGTCAACACAGACCTGTGATAGTAGACTGTGATTTGAAGATAAAAAGGAAAGGGAAACAACTGGGAGAGCGGAAGATTAAATGGTGGAAGTTAAAAGATATAGTTCTTGCGGAGGCCTTTAAATCTGAGGTTCTGGGGAGGATTTCGACCAAAGAGAAGGCTAATGACTGGTGGGAGACAAACAGCAAAGTTATAATGCGAGTGGGAGAAGAAATACTTGGAAGAACATCAGGAAAGGGGCAGCCCGGAAACAAAGAGTCGTGGTGGTGGAACAGCGAGGTGCAAGAAATTATCAAGGCAAAGAAGGAAGCCAAGAAACAGTTTGACAGAGAAAGGAGTGTGGCAAACAGGGAAGCGTACAAAAGAAGTAAGAAAGAGGCTAAACGGGCTGTTGCAATAGCAAAAGCGAGAGCATTGGATGAGTTGTACGACGAGTTGGATGCACCGGAGGGAGTAAACAAGTTGCACAGAATAGCTAAGGCCAGGGATAGAGCATCAAAAGACTTTACACATATCCGGCAAATAAAAGATAGCGAGGGAGTTGTGCTCAGAAGCGAGAAAAACATCAAGAAGAGGTGGAGTGACTACTTCAGCAAATTGCTGAATGAAGAGCGTCCAAGAGTTGATATGGGTAAAGGAATTGCAAACGAAAATGTTACAATAGGCACAGAACGGGGAGAAGTTAGTGAAGCTTTAAAAAGAATGAAAAATGGCAAAGCTGTAGGGCCGGATGGTATACCAGTAGAAGTATGGAAGGCCTTAGGTGCGGAAGGTATAGACCTGCTGCTAGATCTGTTTCTTAAAATATATAAAGAGGAAAAAATGCCCGATGTTTGGAGGGATAGTGTGTTGGTGCCACTATATAAGGAGAAAGGCGACATCCAGGACTGTAAAAACTACAGAGGAATAAAACTGGTCTCGCACACATTGAAGATTTGGGAACGAGTGATAGAGCAAAGACTGAGGAAGGAAACATCAATATCAGAGGAACAGTTCGGCTTCATGCCAGGAAAGGGTACAACGGATGCTTTGTTCGCCCTGAGACAGTTACTGGAGAAGCACGGTGAAAAGCTGAAGGAACTACATCTAGCCTTCATAGACCTGGAGAAAGCATATGACACAGTACCTAGAGAGGAGATGTGGAGGTGCATGAGAGTGAAAGGAGTGCCGGAAAAGTATGTGCGGCTGGTGAAGGACACGTATGATAGAGCACACACCAGAGTAAGATCAAGTGTGGGACTGACGGAAAGATTTTCCGTGAGAGTGGGAGTACACCAGGGATCCGCTCTGAGCCCATATTTATTTAATATAATAATGGATGTGTTGACGGAAGGAGTGAGAGAACAGGCCCCGTGGACTATGCTCTTTGCAGATGACATAGTGGTGGTAGATGAGAGTAAAGATGGATTGGAGGATAAACTGGAGAGATGGAGACAGGCAGTCGAGGAAGGAGGACTCAGGATAAGCAGAGCAAAAACTGAATACATGTGGTTTGGAGGAGATGGCAGGCCCGGAAGCATCACACTACAGGGGCAATTACTGAATAGAACGGGAGAGTTCAAATACCTCGGCTCCTATGTCAACGAGAAAGGGGACTAGACAGGGAAGTTAACCACAGGATACAAGCTGCCTGGATAAATTGGAAGAGAATGACAGGGGTGCTGTGCGACAGAAGGATTCAGAGGAAAATGAAGGGAAAGGTCTTCAAAGCTGTTGTGAGGCCGGCAATGATATATGGTAGTGAAACCTGGCCGGTGAAGAAGGCTCAGGAAAAGAAGTTGGAAGTGGTAGAGATGAGAATGCTGAGATGGTCAATGGGAAAGACCCGGAAAGACAGGATCCGGAATGAAGTAATACGGAAGATGGGAGGAGTGATCGAGGTTTCAAAGAAGATTCAGGAACGAAGATTGCAGTGGTTTGGACATGTCATGAGAAGGGAAGAGGAATATGTGGGAAGGAAAGTGAGTAGTATGCAACTGGAGGGGAAAAGAAGGAGAGGGAGACCAAAGAGAAGGTGGAAGGACTGTGTCGTGGAAGACCTGCGAGAGAAAGAGTTAATCGAGGAAGATGTGTTGGACAGGATTGAGTGGAGGAGAAGAGTAAGGAACAGCGACCCCTTACCACTAAAAGGGAAAAGCTGAAGAAGAAGATTCATTAATGTAATCACAATCGTAAATTTACTGTATTGATGTTATCATTTTATTATTTGTTTCTTCGCCGAATTTTGGCGTTATAATTTGCTAAACTTATAAATTTCCTCATATAATAAATTACACTAATATTCAGTTAAACCTGCCATTTGATATACCTCCATAATTTAATATAATTAGTGCTTCTATTAATAATGAATTGTTATATTATTTGTCGTCAACAAAATTAAAAATGTAAGTACAGAATTCAAACGTCTAATTCTCTCATTTATTGGAAAACTTTGAGATATCTATAATTCACGTCTTAAACAAAAATATATATCCAAAAGATTGGAAAAGAACCAATAAATCACTTTTTTCTAAACCGAAAAAAAACTCATTATCCTGAAAACTTTGGTTGGTGAGTTTATTGTGAGTTATAGGAAAAGAGAGAAAAAGAAGATCTTTGAAAAAAGCTATTGAATCAATAGAAACTAAAACTCTTCAGAAAATTACAGTCATTCTTCGACGAAAAATTTGGAGCTAGAAGCAACAATTCTACCACAACTCCTTCGCATTACTGAATTTATAGCACATAGCTTTCATGGGAAAAAGTTCATCATTGGTATAATTCTCAATGTTTCCCAGGTATTTGATAGTTTGGTACATGGGGTTAATATATAATACCTCACTATTCATCCATCTATCAAAATCATTGAAATCCCTCAAACAGATACACCATTCTATGTAAACGTTAATCTTATATTAACGAAACCACTATCAATAAGTGCAGAAGTACATTATATATACATTTTGCACGGAATAAATTCTAATCTAATAAAATATAAAGAACCAACACTATAGATAATATTTGAATCTTGGAACTAATTTTTAATCTCGAACACACTTCTGCCATGTTTTGCCACAAATGTTTTTTGATGTCGCGTAGCTGCTGAGGGATGTCACATTAATAGCGAATGCTACATGGCAGGCATGTTTGTTTGTGTCGTGAAATCACGACAGTATGACAGTAGTATAAACACTCGTCTGGATCGTATGTGAGTAACTGGTCAAACATTTGAGAACGACTGAACGAAGCTGTTTAGTGTGTGCCCAAGTAAATTATGAGGACACTCTTCTATACTTGTCTGCACTGGAATGAACTTGTGGTCATGAATCATGAGAGCACTGGTCACACAGGTTTGCATCTCGCGTGAAACTCTCTTTCTCTCTCTCTCTCTCTCTCTCTCTCTCTCTCTCTCTCTCTCTCTCTCTCTCTCTCTCTCTCTCTCTCTCTCTTTACACGAACTTTCCCCCCGACATTTTTGCGATCGGATGTTGTTCCGTGCGGCAACGTATCGAATTATGTCTACAGAATATATGTCTCTGCCGAGCTCTCGCCATTTGCACCTTTTTTGCATCGTGATTCACTACCCTCAGAGCAAACAAGCGTGTGAAAATGTTTTCCTCTATGGTTAAGAGAGATATAAAGAGCACTGGAACCGCCGTGCATAAAAGATTTGCGTTGAGTTCAATATAAGATCAGAGTAATAATGTATCATATTTTACGATTGTGCATTCTAAACACATACTACAAAAAACCTCCTAAAAAAAGAATGAGTAGTTCGTAATATGGATGAAAATACGTTATACTTCGTGTAATGTATGTGCACATATTTCAAAAAATTCAACTATTTTTTCACTTGTCATAATTTAAAAGTCGGAGAGAAATAAACAAAGATTTCAATTCCTAAAGTATATCAATGCGCGACGTCGTTCAACTTAATATTTCATTCAATGTTTTTCTAAGCAACTTCGATCATTTTTGACAACATAATTAATTTCGGAACTTTTTAGCTTTCTAAATTATCTTTTGATGCATTAATCTTCCATTGTTTTCATATATGAGCTGACTATAAATACATTATTTTCGGGTCTATGTATTTATGGCGAAGAACTCATGAACAATTAAACCCAAAAGCTCCCCTTGAGAATAACGATGTTCACAAAACTGGCACACGATCCCTTTCTGTAAAAAAATATTTTTTCTTCTCTTCTCATTTCTGTGAGGAATATCTTTTTTTCAATTTGTCATCTAACCCTCTATCTCTCCTCACTTATCTTCTTCCACTAATTGCTCTCGAATTTCCACCTAAGGTGATTCAGGGGATTACAAGAACGTTCCATCAACGTGTGCGAAAGTGAAACCCATGTAAACCACACATGATTGTCCTACGTCTGTTTAGAGCTGTTTTCCCGAAGGTAGCTCGCCGGTCAGCAGTTCGCTACAGAGCCACAGCTCTCTTGACTGTTTTGATATGTGAACGATTACTGCAGCAGCTGCTAAGGACGGCAAACTGATAAGGACAACCGTGCGATATTCGCGACCCCAAACTCGTCAATGAAACTTTCATTGAATATCTTTTTATCCGGTAAAAGACAGTTATTATTTATTTTATTTCTACATTAGGCAAACTTTGAAAGCGTGGCAGATCAAATAGTAAAGTGTGTGTGTGAGCGGGATTCTGACGGGTTTATCCAAACTGTTTTATCCGTACAGGTAAGCACGACAGTCTGATTGTTACACAACACTGATCCATCGCCGGCTGATTATCTTCAGGATTCGTTGATGGCGGCGGTGCATGGTTCTGTCCACGTGAACCTGTAGCGGGAGTGCCGTTTTGTTAAAGCTGAGAAAGCGAAAGTTGTTTCTTTAATCACTAGACGCAGTGAGCCCGGGCGAGTAAGACTGGAATTCTTCTGCGCTTTGAACGTGCAGATACACGCGAGACCCGAACTGAAAACCTGCCCCATATCCCGTGCTATGCGTAGATTACAAAAACAAATTGCAGTCGACGAAATGATGAAATATACCAGACGCTTTCAATAGTCATATTATTGTTCTTTTCATTTCGATCAATTCGATTGATTCCGTGCCGTATGTGTGATGCATGTTTTTTACTCGGGATGTGGCGGTGATTTTCCCTCTTTGAGTGTCGAGATCCGGCGACAACCTACCGTCAGCTAGAGGAGATTTCCCCAATAGCAAGTGTAGTTTTTCCCCAACCAGGTATCTCCCATCAGCAGGGAACCGCCCCAGCCGGGACAAGCTCTAAGCTCCCGACCGGTCTTCTAACATGTGTGGAAGGTAGTGCATGACAGTGTGTAAGTAAAAGGTGAGAATATGACAAGGATGAGGAAGGAAAGATCAAGCGCGGTCCGTGGCTCGTTTGTTAGGGTACTGCTCCGGCATTCACCTCATGTTGATCGGAGAAACCACGGAAAATCACCGATCACACCAGCCGGCCACTAGAATTCTCCTCCAGACAGCGACATAATTCGACTAGCGACTACCTGTCTAGTGTCGAAAATCCTGTCGCCGTCGGGACTCGAACCTAGAACCTTCCGGACAGTGGAACTGCAGTGACATCAGTTGAGCCACCTCTCCCTTTCGTTCCGATTTGTATTTAGCATCTTCCCTCTTCTTCACCACGTCCGAGCCTTCCTCACGCGCGGCGCCCGTGTCGCGTGCGTGGGTGGGCGTGCCGTGGCGGGGCGGGGCGGGGCGCGGAGGGCAGGCTGAAAAAAAGCGGTTGAAATATGGGGTTCGCGCGACCGTGATTTTCCCCCAGAACCGGCTCTGCGCTCCACCTGGTGGCGGACCTCCCGTCCTCCGTCCTCCCGTCCTCCCGCCCGCTCGCACCCTCTCACGGCCGCGCGGGGAGGATCAGATTGCACCTTCCTCAACCGGTTCGCGGCCGCCGCCGCCACGCCCCACCACCACCACTACCAGCACCACCACCAAAGTAGCACGGTGGCTCGAGGGGAGCAAAAAGCGGTCAAAATTTGTTGCTTTTTAACCGTTCAATTAAAACTATTCACGCCATTTGGCTCTATTTCGTACCGTTAGCCCCACGTAGATGAGGCTCCCCGTCGGCGAATGACGTCATCACGGGGGGCATTAAAACGGGACCCACCCGGAGATAACGGAAGATTGCGCTTGCTCTGTAGACCCCCGAATAGGATTAAGCTTAGGATTTGCTCCCACTTTCGCCTGGACGTGTTGGGGAAATTACTGATAAAAATAGTTTCCCCACAAATTCGTCTCCCGCAGGCGCAAACTCACCGTTGTTAAGAAACATATGAAGTAAGTAACTGATACATTGCCGGTAATGATCCGGTAACCTCTCAATCACAGGTCCAAGCTCAAGCCATAAGTCTTACGGTCGCCGTCTGTTGGTTTAATGACTCAAGCAGATTTAAGAAGGAAAATGTATATTTAATTAGTTCTGTGACGGGAATTTCTTTCTGGGGTGGTACTGCAAGGGAACATTCGATGTAAGAACATTGAAAACTAATCTGACCGAGACCTATTTAGATTTCCCAAAACCCGGTAACAAAATTTTCACATATCCTTTGTGTGCTGCAAAAGTGGCCACAATGAAAAAAATCAGGTGTTGAGATAAATACGTTGAGTGTTTTTCCTTGTATTGAAATGCATTAGTCTTGTATTCATAATTCTGCCATTTGTTGCTGGAATACTGTACAATGTGCAATTCTGGAGAGTGCATTAAAATTCGTATTTTTGTGGTATTGCCACTATTACAGGCACCCAGCGATAAGATTTCTACATGTAAAAGTTTTACATACACAATTTATAAACGATATTTTAGTACATAAATTAAAAAAAATTAGTTAACACATTTGCAATTATCTAATGACGTATTAAATACTAGTAACCACATACTTACTAAATTGACCGAGATCTGTTTACGTTACATTTCCCACCACCCGGACACGAAATTTTGACGCATGATTTCTACAAGGAAAAGACCAGGCTCTCTATTTAAATTTCAAATCCACGTCTCTCAGTAATTGTTGATAATATGAACTTGTACCTTTTCTCTCGTTTCTCCATATTTCTTGCAATCTACATTCATTAAAAAATAGTGTTTTCATATTTCTTGTATACATCTCTAAGTTGATACCTACTTCCAGGAACAATACCATCGTCAAATTTAATTACACAAATGTACACATAAATGTCACTGAACCGATGTAACCAGGTCGAATTCTCCTGGACTGCTTCGACACAGCTGTATTTAACTAGTGTTGAATATCCAGCATCACTTGGGCTCCAACTTAGAATACCTAGGTCTACGAAGGTAAAGTTGCGAATTTT
Organism: Gryllus longicercus; assembly: GCA_038098605.1. Classification (NCBI taxonomy): domain Eukaryota; kingdom Metazoa; phylum Arthropoda; class Insecta; order Orthoptera; family Gryllidae; genus Gryllus; species Gryllus longicercus. The sequence goes on along the minus strand of JAZDUA010000777.1, from coordinate 191,009 downwards.
ATTTTTTGAATTAAAACGTTTATGTCCGCTTTCCTTCGAACGCAGACCATAGTGGGTCGCCACCGCCACTAACCACGGCTCGCGCAAGACACGGCGCGCGCTGATTGTACTTACGGCTGTGCCAAACCCTGTCTCGTTGTTCTTGCACGTATGCTTATAACAAGGTGGCACAAGTAGACACCTCATTTTTCTTTTGCTTCCATTTCGCCATTACAGCTTATTTAGATCGGCGACTACCGCCGCCAGTTCGTAAGTGAGGCAGCGATGGGTACTAAATTGTCGAGTGCGCACGTGGAAGGCGATAATTTATTGGAATGGAACCAAATGAAGAAAAATCGAGCTGAAGCAATTTTTATTAATTTTAATTTTTCCATTTAGATTATCATTGTATTTCTATTAAAATTACATCCAATAGAGTTGGTTTATGATGTTTACAATTGAAGTTCACCCGACAGTTCAGTTTTTAATATTTTGTGTTATTATTACCACTGATATGTGAACGTATTATAAAAAGCTTCTGTTTGTTGTCATAAAATTAATACAAATACATTTATGGGACAAGGTACTTACAGGGTATAATTTGTATGTTTGTAATTATCATGTGTGAAAATGGAGCCGAAACCAAACACGTGAATTTTGTTCATACCGTGTTTCAGGCTAAACCTTCGATTTCGGATTCCCCAAATTCCATTCTTATTCTTTCCACCCCGACGTCCTTCTCGAATAAAAGGAAGTCTTCTCTAGGGCCAATCTGCACGACAAATGGTATCTAGTAAAGCTCGACAGGCACTGCTTCCAATTTACGACGATCAGCAAAAATTGCGCACCAGATTTATGGGGCGTGCGTGCTAACGTGCGTAAACGCCAATCACGTGACGCGCTTTCTGCTGACGCCGCCGCCGCCGCCGCCGCCGCCACCGCCGCCGCCGCCGCCGCCGCCGCGGCTGGCGCCAAATCACATGCAGCCGACGTCGACGGCGGCTTCAACGGGCCGGGGGCTTCAAGGGGGCGGAGCGATCAAGGAGCGAAGGGGCGGGGCGAGGGTGAGGCGAGGGCGAGACACGTTGAGCCCAATGGGCCGATAGATGCGAGCAGCTGAGGGCAACGGGGTAGACACGAATGTTGGGGATCGACTGATAGATTAGCATTTAGCGCCCAGAGTCACTAAAGTACATTCATTAGTTTTGTTAGTGTAGTGCATGTTTCCCCCGGGAAGTGGCTGTGATCTTCCCCCGCTGGATGGTGAGATCCGGCGCCTCCTACCGTCGGCTAGCGGGGTTTTCCCCAACCAGGTATCTCCCACGCGCGGGGTACCGCCACAGCCGGAACAATCTTTAAGCTCAAGACTGGTCTCCCGGCATGTGTGATAGTGTAATGCATATTAGTGTGTCTGTGTGTGTGTAAATAAGGAATGAGGATGGGACCGGGAATAGGAAGGAAAGATCGCGTGCTGTCCGCTGCCCGTTAGTTAGGTTACTGCTCCGGCATTCGCCTGGTGTTGATCAGAGACACCATGGAAAAATACCGATCAGAGCAGGCTGTGGCTAGAATTTTCCTCCAGACAACGACTGAACTGGACTTAGCTCTTTAGCTAGTGTCGAAAATACTGTCACCGTCGGGACTCGGTTCTTGGACCTCCCGATCAGATGCACCGCACTGACATCAGCTTATGCCATTCAATTGGCTCAAGACATCAGTTGATGCCCTGAGCTTCCTCTCCCGGTCTAGTGCATTTGATTTTTGACAGATTTGATGCGAATGTAGCTTCACTATGCGCACGTTTTTTTGAACTCTCCTTTTGCTTCTAATGGTAGGAGTAGAGGTAAGGGCGAGTTGATATTTTGTTAGCAATGCAGAAAAATCATACCTAGAATACCAATTCGTTAACGGATGCAAATAAGTTTTCTATAACCCGGGAACGAAAATGTCTACTTTGTTTCAAATACTGCTAATCTCGCGCCTTTTTAAATTATTTTTTAATATATTGATTTATTTTAAATTTTTACCCATCATTCAATTATTTATAGTTAAAACGATGGGGAAGTATTTTGGAACTCAAGAAAACGTGCGCATAAAATCTTTTCCCCCAATATGTTACAGAGTTTTTACTCTTTTTTTTGACTAAATAAATCTAAATCTAGATACTTTGATCTTAAAAAAAATGTATATTAATATTGTTATTGGTGTCCACGGGACTTGTCAATTGAAGAATTATTAGAAAATTATTCAGAACAAATAAAATTATGTTTTCTTCAATGACAGGGATTTGAGTAAGATGGGTAATACACTCTTCAAATTGGGATGATTGTTCGAGAAGTAATTGGTTGGTATCAATCAACGTATTTCAATTCGGTTATATACGTGTCTCATTTCCAGTGGGTGTTATACAAGGTGATTACTTCACTTGTAATTCACCACGTATACCAATCTGGATATAATATGTTACATTACGACAAGGTTTCTAGCGTGTATCATTAGAGCGAATTTCAGAACTCTGCATCAAGAATCAACGGATGAATTATTTTACGCATTAATTATTTATGGGTGAATTATTTTATTATATTAGTGTCGTTTAAGACATTCAAAATTTTACAATTAATGGTTTATTAGTAAATTAATCATATGTTTAAAAAGGTGCTATTTTTGTTCACAGCCCATGAATAATAGAACTTTCATAAATCCTCATATCGCATTTCAGTGGGAAATATCGCTGAAGAGACGTGAGGACATCTCCCCCTTTTAGGACAAACAGATGGATTAATAACTTTGAGAATTACTAAGACAATAATTACGATGAGAGTCTTAATTAATTAATGAATAATTAGTGATTAGTTAAAGATAGATAGAACGCAAAATAAATCATTTCATATTGTATTATATATTTACCTCAAAATCATATTTTATTTTTTTCTTGGATGAAATACTTGTTCGAAATAACGAAAAAATTTCGCTAAACTTCTACTCGTGGACGCTATGATAGTTTGCTGAACTACGCTAATTATCGCAGTCGCGGAAATTGCGCACTTCGAGCGTCTTTCGTTCCACTGTGCGTCGGAGGCAGGGCGATGAGGGGGCGGAAGTAGCGGAGACACCGGATGGCGGTGGAGGCGGCGGAGGCGGCGACGTCCGTGGCAATCGCGGCCACCGAGGACGGCGGAGGAAGACGTCGCAAAGGCTGCGCTGAGCGTGGAATGTTTCAGTAATACAAGTGCTCTCGGTGGAGAGGAGCAGTGAGAGGGACGGCCGCCGTTCGGTGGGGGTGAAGCCGTTCGTCTAACGGAAGGAGCGCCGGCGCACGACTCGCGAAGGTGGGGATGTCGGAGGTGGGGATGTCGGAGGCGGGAATGTCGGAGGCGGGAATGTCGGAGGCGGGAATGTCGGAGGCGGGAATGTCGGAGGCGGGAATGTCGGAGGCGGGAATGTCGGAGGCGGGAATGTCGGAGGCGGGAATGTCGGAGGCGGGAATGTCGGAGGCGGGAATGTCGGAGGCGGGAATGTCGGAGGCGGGAATGTCGGAGGCGGGGATGTCGGAGGCGGGGATGTCGGAGGCGGGGATGTCGGAGGCGGGGACGTCGGTGGCGGGGATGTCGGTGGCGGGGATGTCGGAGGTGGGGATGTCGGAGGTGGGGATGTCGGAGGCGGAGATGTCGGAGGCGGGGATGTCGGAGGCGGGGATGTCGGAGGCGGGGATGTCGGAGGCGGGGATGTCGGAAGCGGGGATGTCGGAGGCGGGGATGTCGGAGGCGGGGATGTCGGAGGCGGGGATGTCGGAGGCGGGGGAAACGGAGGAGGGGATGTCGGAGGAGGGGATGTCGGAGGAGGGGATGTCGGAGGAGGGGATGTCGGAGGAGGGGATGTCGGAGGTGTGGATGTCGGAGGTGGGGATGTCGGAGGTGGGGATGTCGGAGGTGGGGATGTCGGAGGTGGGGATGTCAGAGGTGGGGATGTCGGAGGTGGGGATGTCGGAGGTGGGGATGACGGAGGTGGGGATGACGGAGGTGAGGATGACGGAGGTAGGGATGTCGGAGGCGGGGATGTCGGAGGCGGGGATGTCGGAGGCGGGGATGTCGGAGGCGGGGATGTCGGAGGCGGGGATGTCGGAGGCGGGGATGTCGGAGGCGGGGATGTCGGAGGTGTGGATGTCGGAGGCGGGGATGTCGGAGGCGGGGATGTCGGAGGCGGGGATGTCGGAGGCGGGGATGTCGGGATGGGGATGTCGGAGGTGGGGATGTCGGGGGTGGGGATATCGGGAGCAGCGATGGCGGCGAGGGCGGTAAGGGCAGCGGGGGCGGGGGGCGGCGGGGGCGGCAGGGGGCAGCGGGGCGGTGTGGACAGCGGGGGCGGTGGAGGCAGCGGGGGCGGCGAGGGCAGCGGGGGCGGCGGGGGCGGAAGCGGAGGACGCGATAAAGACAGGATTTGAACATGGCGTCGAAATGTTAGCGATGTGGTGCGCGTAATATCTCCGTTATACGCATGACGCCAGCAGAAGAAGCATATATGTCTGTCACTGTGTGGGAACGGAGTGTTTAGGCTGAATGTCGTCTGGGTACATTCGACGAACAGGGGAAACGGCAGTCATTAACGTCGGAAGTGACGAGTAGCAAATCGTTCTCGATGTAGACGGATGACTGTCGCAATTTTAATAAGTGAAATAAATCAAAGGAATAAACAATTTAATTGCGCGGTTACAGCGATGGCATTAAAGTCGAAAATAAAAGAGAAAGACGCCCGAAAACATAATCCGAGTTTACTTGACATACGTTATGGAATCTGTAAAATGACCCATAGTTTTAGGAGAGAGAGAGGTTGTCTGATGGAGGAACGAAATGAGCTAAAATGATTTCTAAGAGCAGTAGTTTTTTTATGACGGGGTGGTGATTAAATGACAGCGCTAAGTTTGAGGAAAGCTGTAAAAGAAACGAAAAGAAATTACTTGGGTGCATATTGTTATACATGAAAATTTGTCGCTGAAAATTGTGATTTGATCTGTTGAAAAAATGCCAAATGACAAATTGCTACTTATTTTCCACAGCATTTTTCACCACTACAACTCCCATATAGATTCTCAACAAATAACTGAAACATTACCCTCAGCTAATAAACTATCCCACTTGCAGCCAACCCAAAATAATGCTTGCTTTTTGTTATAGTATGAAGAAGTAGATGAAGAGTACCGATGGGATACCTTCACTGGAAATCATTGTAATAACAATTCTACAACATCATATTTACTTATTATTTTGTAAAAAAATAGATGGTAAATTTTTTGTTATAATTCAAAAAATCCACAGTGAGAATTATATTGGAATGAAATAGCACCGCCTGATGTCTAGTAAATTTTCCACATAGCTTCCAAGGGCTGCTATTCTCATACTATTCGAATAATAAAGTTTTAAGAAAAACGCGTTTGATTTAAAAGTTTTCCTGGACTGAAATGCAGGGATCTCACGATTAAAATTTTGGCTTTGTAGTTTTGGAATAGTGTCAGTAGTGCTATCCATGAATGGTATATTATTTGTAGTCTTTCGAAATGATATTCTAATACAATTTTTTCGTCCACTTACTCTCGTAAGGTCTCCGATGTCTCTTTTTGGCAAAAATAATCAGTTGGATCTCTTCACGTCTGCTCCTGTTTGGCAAGTTATTTCAGAGACATCTCGTGTATAACTCTTTAAAAGTTATTTTTGAGTCAAGGAGAGGAACACAGAAAGAGATATTTCCTGCAATATTAAAAATTACAAGATCAAAAGAAAGTACAGTCAAGGAAGTTGCAGAAAAAGTTGGATGTAAGAAATTGAAACTGTCCCTCTCCTGAATATAAGAAGAAGGAACATTTTCTAATCAGTGTTGATGAAAAGAAATAAGAAATCGGAGGAAGGACCATAACATAGTAAGGGGAAAGTCAGTCCGATATATACGTGTGGTTTGGGGGAGGGGGTAGTGAATAGGATATTCGCAGATGGGTTTTGACGATTATTTTGAAGTACAATTTCATAGAAAACCTTTAATGTAGCAATGCAGTACATGTTGCACTAGTTTTCAACCTAATCGCCACCAGAAGGCATGTGTTACACCGTGGAATGACACCTTCATCTGTCAATTTTATAAGCACCTCACGTTTCAATGCACAGGTGTCTTCGAGGCGACGGAGGTTGTGGCGGTGGTTGCAACAACTGATGAATAATACCTAATTGTATGGATCACTGAAGACTTTTACACGGAATATTTTAAATTAGCTAACCTCTACCAGATCGCTATGTCCTCCCGATTTAAAAGTACTTCTGCTAGGTTTCCCCCTATGCGACACGTTGAATGAACCGGCGGTGAAGGCTAGTGAGCGGGAGGGGGGAGGCAGGAATATGTGCGGGTGCGTGGGGTGGGTAGGGGCAGTGGGGGCGGTGGACGAGGCAGTGGACGAGGCGGAGGAGAAGGGGCAGGAGAAGGTGGAGGAGGAAGAGGCGGAGGAGGAGGAGGCGGAGGAGGAGGTGGAGGAGGAGGTGGACGAGGAGGCGGAGGAGGAGGTGATGGACGAAGTGACGGACAAGGCGGCGGCAGAGGCGGAAGAGGCGGTAGAGGCGGCGGCGGAGGAGGAGGCGGCGGCGGTGGAGGAACTGGAGGCGGCGGAGGCGACTGACGAGGCGGAGGATGCGGCGGAGGTGACGGAGGCGGCAGAGTTGGCGACCACGAAGGTGTAAGGGGGAGGCGGCAGTGACGGCACTGTCGTGGAGGTGATGGAGGCGCCGTCGGCGGCCGCAGAGTCGTGAGGATCCGTCGAAGGAATCAGCGAGCGAATCAGCGTGCATGGCGAATCGGCGGGCAGGGCGCGTTGTCCTACACGCTTGGCAGACGAACGTGGGCGCGGTGCGGTGCGGCGCGGCGCGGCGCGTCGTGGCCACGGGAGGGGGTCGCGGAGGCGGGTCGCGGAGGCGGGACGCGGGGCCGGGGCGGGGAGCGGGGGCGGGGCGCGGGGGCGGGGCGCGGGGGCGGGACGCGGGGGCGGGACGCGGGGGCGGGACGCGGGGGCGGGACGCGGGGGCGGGGGGCGGGGAGCGGGGCCGGGGCGGGGCGTAGGGCGGGGCGTAGGGCAGGTCGCGGGGGCGGTCGCGGGGGCGGGGCGCGGGGGCGGGGCGCGGGGGCGGGGCGCGGGGGTGGGTGTGCGGCGCGGGTGGCAATGAGCCGCGTGGCGGATGTTGATCGGCTGCCGGCGGCTGCAGGCATGCGGCGAAAGCGACAGGATGTAGTCGCGGACGGCGGGACGCGTAAATGTTTCCTTTACGGCGCGTAGACGCATTGGATTTGCATTCTATTACACGGCATTCTATTTATAATATTATTTCAAGGACGCGCAATGTTAAAGGGGGAGCAGAAGTACTGCAGAAATAGAGGTATTTTCTGTATATGTGTATTTATTATTGTCATCTAATGCGAAATGTCAGGTGACATTGCCTTTTTTATAAGTTTGTCAATATACTATTTATATGTGCTAGTAATTATAATTGTACAGCTTCAGGCACTGGCATCTTCGTTTCAGAACTTGTAGAAAAAGAAGGGATTTCTAATAAGGGAACATTAGCGTGCGCAGAGGGGATGGGACAGGGTGACCATGAGCCCTTGAACATTTTTAAAGAGGCCCCAAGTCCCCATAACCATACGAGATAAGACATTAAATTTCCATAAATATATTCAATCCCGTATTTTTTCCTTTTAAAGGAACAATAAGCGATTTTTTTAAAATTTCTGTTTCCTTTAGTTAGAAAGAGTAAGAGCACTGGTCGTCGATGAAAGACAATAAAATTTTTCAGGAAGCCTTTGAATCGGCATACCAGAAGTGTGCTGTAGCGTCGCGTTGGCTGCCCTGCGGCTGGTGGGCGTATGGCAGTTCTGATGTAGGCTCACCCATTTTAAAGCTGAATATAGATTTTAGGCTGCCACGGCGTCGGGATGGCAGATACTTTTTACAACAAATTGGCCTCCGAATTGCTTTCACCAGCAAGAAAGATGTTACGTGGTAGTCTGCAAACTTCCCTTCCACGCTGAACGGTGACCAGGTGGAGGCTGAGCCGGCGGGTAGAAATGAGGCCGACTCGCTCACACCGGCGGCTTTGATTTTGAAGAGCTCGCGAACTGCGCAGAACTTACGCCCAAGCTGGTGCGCGTTCGTGCGTTGCACGGGTGGGCAAGGACACGTGAGTGGCGCAATAGACGCGTGGAATTGAGAGGCGGGGCCTCTCTTGTGAGTGTGGTGAATCCATGTGGTAGTTATTATTTTACTTATTTTATTATAATTGTTATTTTTATTATTAGTATTGTGATAATTACTATTAATTGCATTGCTTTATTAAATATATAATTATATTTAAAGTAGTAGTTGAATTGGAGACTCATGACGTGCTGTGAAGTGTAGTGCAATAGAGAAGTAGAAAGAGAAGTGAAGTTCAAGTATAGTGAAGTAAAAGTGAAGTGAATTGTATTTAAAAAGTGTATTTATTAGTAAAATATCTGTACATGACAGTCATAAAATGTAGTGTTAATGCTGTTGTTATTATTGTCTTTACTGTTATCATATTATTATTACCATTATTGTTTAAACTGTTTTCAAATTACATTGTTTCAATATTCCTAACTGTAATATGTTAATTGTAGCGTTCTGCCACCTGGTTGTAAAACCTACCTGCAGAAATAATAAATCTATCTACTTATCTACCCAGAGGGGTGTACGATCGCGGCTGGCGGTCGGGAAATACCATAACGTATATACGGGAGTAGAGTAAACGGTGTACAATATTTTTGTTAATAAACCTGTATATAATGTTCATGTCTGTCTCGTTTTTTTCTACAACGCCTCAGTGTAAAACAGATTGCGGAAAAAAGGGCGGCGTAGATAAATCGTCGGCAGATCATTTATTTAAAATTAGCAATTCTACAATCCACATTCAGGAAATGACATACATTGCAAGTGCAATTGACAAGTGTGAGAAACACAAAATGCTAATACAGTTCAAGTGCTCCTCTCTACATAGTCCTATGACGACACAATTTCCACAGAAATAAGATAGCTGCATTACGTATACTTTTAGGCTTTACTCTGTGATCAGGAATATCGGATTGAAACTTTATCTTCAATACTCACACAATCCAAGTTTTTCAAAATAAATGCTTTCGCGAACTTCTTAATGCATTTTGGTTTATTCCTAACAGTCAAATTCATCGCGAAGTTCAAATGCCTGACTATCCTTGACTATTTAATAAGCTTCTTCCATCCTGTCCCAGCGCTTCCTTCTTTCATCTTGGCCAACAAGCCAATACTCCTAAGAGAATAAAAGCTCGTTTTCCCAAAGATACTTTCAGACCCCTTTGATTCAAATCTCCCCACATGTCATATCAATACCCATGTCTAACACTCCCTCCAAACCTTAACAATATCATACACAAATAATCTTCCATAACACACTTTTTGTTGTTGTTGTGATATTAACACCTGAATAAGACACTCAATCAACTTAGGAAATTTCCCAAGAATTATGTACACGTATTCCCAACTCTGTAGGACCACCTGGTCCACCTGCTCGAGAGGACCTGGTCGAGCAGATAGAAATAAATAAAATAAAAAAAAGTCATATTATTTGAAAGAATGATCTCGGTGTGACCTACAAGAACCGAGCCCATGAATTTCCGTATGAGCGACGTTGATGACGCCGCTGGGCGCTCCCAGAGTGCAAAAGGGACGACTGCCGGGCCGCGACGGAGGAGCCGCGGCGGCGTCGGATCGAAGGGCGCCACCGTCGGAGAGGTTGCGGTAGGGAGCGCCGGGGCCGCGACAGGGGCAGGGGGGAGGGAGGGGCGAGGATGACGCCGGGGGGGGGGGGGGGCGTCGAGGGGAGCGAGGCGGAAATGCGGGAAATCGCTCGTCGCGGCGCCGCGCCGTCGCTGCCTATCATTTGACGCGGAGAGCATGGGGAGGGGGAGGGGGGATCTGGAGGAACGGAGAGCGGCGCGAAGGGGGGGGGGCGAGGATCCCGGAGCGCGCGGAGGGCGGAAAGCGCTGGGACAGGACGAGGGGCGGCGGCTCCAGTGCGTTCGAGTGCGCGGCAAGAGGAGACGGCTGCGACGCTCGGTGGGTGGGAAGCGAATGAGAAGTAAGCCGTGATGAACTAGGGGGAATGGCGAATGGTGAGAGGCGGCGAGTGAAGTGTCAGCATAGACACGGGACTTAGGATCTTGAGAGCGTTGGCTTCCGCGGCCGGAGTCAGTATTTACTAGGCTGTCCGGGTGACGCCGCGTCCATGGCGAAGGTGCCGACGTTTCGGTCGCCATTCTGCGACCTTCCTCCTGCGACATTTACGCCCTGAGGAAGGTTGCGGAATGGCGACCGAAACGTCGGCACCTTCGCCATGGACGCGGCGTCACCCGGACAGCCTAGTAAATACTGACTTAGGATCTTCTTTGCTCTATGGTGTCGGGAAGCAGTTCGAAGAGCGGGAGCGGATTATGTACGACGTAACGAGGCAAGAAATATGGCGTCGAACGTAATAAGTAATGTGGCGAGGGGCAGGTGTCGAGGAAAGGTGACAAGAGAAGAAGCTGAAGCGCGAGGGATTGTAGTTGAAAAGTGAACCAAGGAAATGTGAGAAGCAGAGTGCGAAGCCAGATTCTTGAGCAAGAGAAGAGAGTCACGAATGCGTAAGGTTGCAGCGAGAGACTGGATAAAGAGGTAGGTGCGAGACGGTGGGGCGAGAGACAAACACAAACACACACACACACACACACACACACAGAGAGAGAGAGAGAGAGAGAGAGAGAGAGAGAGAGAGAGAGAGAGAGAGAGAGAGAGAGACCAACAGAGAGAGATAGACTAACAGAGAGATAGAGACAAACACAGATAGACAAAACAGAAAGAGAGAGCGAGAGAGACAAACACAGATAGGCAAAAACAGAGAGAGAGACAGAGAGAGAGAGAGACAAACAGAGAGATGGAGATAAACACAGAGAGAGAGAGAGAGAAAGAGAGAGAGAATGAACCAAGAGAAAAAGAGAATAAAAACAGATGAAACTGGAATAAGGGGCGATGAAAAAACGAAAGGACAACCGACATGACATCTAGCACTGATAAATGTCGAGTAGTACATTAAGTGAAGAATACGTCTTGGAATTATGTTGAGAGAGCCGAGGGGCGAAGGCTACAGGCGCAAAACGTTGTGTGAAAAGCAAGGCACAAGGAAGAAGATTACTCCGAGGATGCGTCGGAGCCCCACCAGCATTTCCGCTCACTGAGGAGTTGAGGGAGACGCGAATGGACAACGCAAGGCGCTGGTCAGTGGAGCCTCTTACGAGAGTGAGGGGGGAAGAAAGACCGGAGGGGAAGTAGCCGGCTCTTCGAAATGGAATGCTCTTGCCAGATGACGAAATGTGCAATTCCAACATAGTTAACTATATGTGCAAATATCTGTGAATTATCAAGAAAAAAGGGATGAGTACGTTTTCCCTTAAGTAAAAGCCTTGTATATTTGCTGCCGGACTGTTGATCACTCAGTACTCAACGCAGCGGTTGTGTTCCTTTTTATCGGAAGGGGGCTGTCGGAACAAGCTTGAATATTTAAAGTATTATTTCACAAACATATTTTTAATGTTCTAACATGCCCATCTTGCCATCTGACCGCAATTGAGTATTGTACAATCATAATGCCAATTGCATTGTATTGTGTATTTTATATTTTTATCATTCGCGAGATGCAACGCTTCGCTTACATCAGGTTACGCAATCTGTGCGCGCGCTCGCCTATTCAGGCCTTCCCAGTATCTACTCATGGCTTTAGCGCCCGGCTGCACGAGATAATGATGCAACTTTTGCACAATACAATCAACTTAACATATTATCTTTACCAAAATTTCTAGTTATCAACTTACTACATGTTACACTTCAATTTACTTCATATCTCTTGTTTAAGTTGTAATGTAACATAGCTCAAAACCTTTCAGTTATAACGACATCAGCTCAATCTGTCTCGCCCCACCACCCTGCGCTAATGAAATTGTCAGTCACATGTGCAAGCTTGTCCTGGTCTTGCGTGCTTGCCGTCTTCTCATTCAATTCAGAAATAATACTAATTATCGCAGTATTGTGTAACGTGCGCGTGTAAGGTATAAGTTTAACTCGAGTACAATCCTCCATACACAGCTAATTTTTTAGCTAATTAACTGTAAAATTGACTGTGTCAGCAGCATTCACATGTACCACATCATTTTGTGGTCATCACTCGAACTCAAACAGTGACTGACCAAACTTTCTACTAGAAACAATGCAAAGGCGTATGAAACGCATCAGTTGAACTTATATGCAGTGTATCAAGCATTCACAACAAATTTCTTGTTAATTAATGGGAGATTGACACATCAGTTTCTCCCTTTTATGCGTTACGCAATGTTTCGCGACTGTCGTTCAACTTCATAAACAGTGAAAATCTGTGCCAAAACCTTTTTAATGTCATGTGCTATTCTGAATCAGTGTGAGCGTGTCGTACATATCCCGATACACATAGTAAAAAACTTAATCACTGCACCGTAACAATCAATGTGTCGCTTGCTATGCAACTTATATGGAACAGTTACATGTTAATTCTCAGTCATACGAATATAGTGGAGCATCTAGGGGGCCGCCACATCTCGTCGGCGACGTCTTGCAGCCCAAGCACTCGGAGGCATTGGCGACCCCTCATTGGGATGTGAGTTCCTCCCAGCTGCAGGCAACAGACAGTCTACGCGTGCGCAATTATCACGTAGCTGAGCACATGCATCATGCAATCAATACTATCGTTTCTCTTTCAGATTTCATTTACGTCAGTTCGTTCAATGTATTGTGCTGTAAATTCCCTTTGGCAACGTCATATTAATTATCATTTATTCTGTGATGTTTTTAATTCTAAAAACACCTATGATGTTATCTCAAAGTATTAACTTTTTTTGGTATTTTAAGGTCGCATCAACTACTAGGTTATTATTGACCACTATTGCGTGTAACGGTATGGTGACTATGAGGATGACACGATATGATCATGATAGGGGTGTTAAAAGGACGAACACAATACAACCATGCCCGAGGCAGGACTCGAACCCGCGATCCTTCGGTTCGAGATCGCTACGGCACTACTGCGATCTCGGCCATCCGGACCGTCATTTAAATTATTATTTGCAAGATGGTTCATTCTTAGTCCACAAATTAATTATGTGCAATTCTATTCGGTTCAATTATGTTTCTTAATTCAAGTAGTGCCTTCTGAATTACCCTGAATTAAAGTTACTTCCCTGGAGTATTATGTTTTTCTATTTCAGAAACCCACAGCGTGTACGTTCGCTCCCAAACATACAAGCTATCGTGGTAAGTGGTAGTGTTAGCAGCTATTATGAGACACCCCATCGAACAGTCCACAGTTCTCACTTACTAGCTCCAGGGACTCTAATGAAGAGAACTCGGTGTATCCTGCAGATGATGGCACGGAACGAGGGCACACTCCCAGCGTCTGAACCTGAGATGAGACAATGATATTTCCCTCTCCACAACTTGAAAATAATTCAAACAATTTTTGAATTTATATTGGTTTGTTTATTCTTAAAAATTGTTTGTCCTTTGAATCTTATTATATGGAACTAAATCGAAACCATTAGATAAAATCAAGATGCCAAATCATTTGTCACATTTAGCTCGGAAAATTTTGTAACTGTTGAGAGTCATACTGAGTACGATACTGTGTCTGGAGGGTGGTTACGCTCTGAAAATCCAACTGAGGTACTTACGGTATACATAAATACGGTAGTCACTGAGGGACTTACCATTGACCTAAAAGTTTTACAATAACATGTGAAGAAAATTAGTTGATCACATCATGGTTTATCATTGCACACATGTACAATTGTTAATAAGCAAAAAATCTTAAATACGTGAGACAATAAATTCGATACTTCTTTTCAAGACATTTCAATTTTACTTGTCATTCGGGGTCGCGTATTAGTTTAGTATGTAAAAGCTATCATCATTTTTACACTTATTTTCTGTAAATTTTTATGTAACATTGCAGGTAATACGACACGACATGATAACAAATCCATGAGAATGGTAAGGAGGTTAGCAAATCATTAAGAAAAAAATAAGGAATACTACATTTTTGCTGCTATTTTCATTCGCAAATAATTTTGTATCATTAATCATTTGTATCATCATTTGTATCATCGTACGTAACAAGGGCGTTACAAGGTTTCTAACACTGCAGCGGCAACAAAAAGCCCGAGGGTCCTTGGCCCAAAGGATTTGTGTAGCTCGATATCTTTACAACCACTTAACGTCCGTAGTACATACAAGATTTTATTTTTTACCAAATTTTAATGAATCTGATTTACTTATTAACTAGTTTTAAACTTGAATCGGTTTGTCATTTCCTATTCTCCTCCAACGATTTCCTCTCAAAACTCCCTCCATAAAAGAATATAGCATTATTCAAATGTTTTCATGTATACCTCGTTAGCACGGTCATCTCGATCCACGTAAGTTATACAGAGTACATCCAGCTTCGTATTGCAATAACAACCAATGACGTATCAGTAAAAAATAAAAAAAATATATAATTAGGCAATTGATAACACATCTGCTGTGATGTGAGGAAACTAGTAGTTTTAGAGGGGATGTGTTGAAATGTGTGGCAAATGCCTTCCTTCCGCTGAGAACATCCTGAGGACACCTCAAGGTACATGTTACGAGATCACCAGGACGCAAAGCCGTTGTTTTCGTTTAGTTTTTGGATGGTAAATGTGGCACAGGAAACAATAAAATGTATTGCACACTTGAATAAGCATGTACTGACGTCGTAGTGGCAGGAAAGCGTGATTACGGAGCACATCCTACACAATTACGGGCGCATTTCCCATCGTTGTCAGCGAAGCAATGGCCCTAATAAAATGCGCCATTACTTCGCAATTTGAGTTTATTAATGAGGCCTATTCAGGAAGTTAATGGGTAGAAACAATGAAATAAATATTTGCATGTTGCTTCAATTTACCAGCGTCGAGAATGTAGGGCTTTTATAGCGAGAAATCGTAACACATAGAATACGCGCGGTTAGAATTAATTCGCGTTCGTAATACAAACAGAACAATACTCGTAATATTCTGTGCGACTTCTCTATCGCATTCTGAGTTGAAGATTGAACAACTGACAGAATTGCTTGCGTAATATCATTGAAATCAGAGAGACCTCGAAGTGCATTTTTAATTCACACAAGTATTCACTAAATATTCAGCAGCATGTAGCAATAGCTTCACTTAAGACACAAGTCCATAATGTCTGTAAAAGGTCACGGTAATTATAATGATATAGGGGCCCACCGATATAATTTATTTACAGTTAAATATTCCAATGGCAACATCCAGTAATATAGATACATTCGGGTAATAATAAATAGACAAGAAATAAAACGGTCCGAGACGGCAAAAGGGATAAATTCTCATGCGAGCAGAAACGGAGAATTTTTGAGTAAATAATCTCCCACTGAATCCCGAGATGCGGGCAAGAGGACGCGTAATTTATGGCCCCGAGAGCAATCCGGGTACGTGCGGTGCGCGTTTTTAAGAGAGAGACATAGTAAATCGCGCGCGGCCCAGGTGTAAACCAGATTCCGAGGCGTTGCCAGGCCGGGGCCGGTTGTAAGTCGCCCACCGTTTCCGGCGCTCGCCCGCCCGCCCGCCCGCCCGCCCGCCAGCCCGGACGACCAACCGCCTGCATGCGGCGCACGAGTGTAAATCTCCCAGGCGGCCGCTGCGCTCAAGCCCTGCGCATATTCCCTGCTCGCGCCGCCTCGCGCCGCTTTTCATTGATGGGTTAGTGGTTCCGAGACCGTCAACTGCTTAGGTCATAGGACTCGAAAGTGTAGTGCATGCTTTTATCGCTGGAGGTGGCGGGGATCTTCCCCCGCTCGTTAGTGAGATCCCCCGCAGACCTACCCGTCGGCTAGCGGGAATTTCCCCAGCCAGGTATCTCCCGCCAGCGGGGCTCCGCGCCAGCCGAGACAACCTCTAAGTTCCCGACCAGTCTCCCAGCATGTGTGGTAGTTGAATACATGTGTGTGTGTGTGTGTGTGTGTGTGTGTAAGGTGAGGATATGAAAAGGAAGAGCAAAAAAAGATCACGGGCGGTCGATGGCCCGTTTGGAAGGGTACTACTCCGGCATTCGTCTGGTATTGATCGGAGAAACCACGGGAAACTACCGATCGAATCAGCCGCCCGCTAGAATTCTCCCCCAGACAGCGGCTGAATTCGACCTAGCTGACAAGCTAACACACCCTCCCGGTCAGTGGAACGGCAGCAAACGACATCCATTGATGCCCTACGCCACTTGAGCGGGTGCCTTGCGCCGCATCACGCCCATTTTGAACGGACTGCTGGGAATTGAAGCGCACCGGGGGTGGCGGGTGGGGGGCGAACGTGCTAACCCTATTGAAATTCACCTCTAGTACTCATCGGCAAACGTGCGTCGAGTCTTGGCCAAGAATCGAGACTAACCAAATTAAGGCCTGGTCAAAATCATGTGACTTAGCGACCAACGCTCAAGCGAGATCATATGGTAAGCCGACCAAGCCTGGGTCTAGCATCGAGACCAGATGAAGATTCCGTCAAGTGTCCAGCCCGTAGATTCCGCCAAGAGCCTGTCAAATTGCGATTCAACGCGTGGCAAACCGTGGTCATGTTTCTAAGATGTACCGGTCATGTTCACAAGAAAACACCATCAAATATTGGACAAATTTCAGTCAATTTAAGAGGAATTTCCGATGAACCAAGCGAGTTTGCGAAAGGTTCCCACGGAATCGTCTTACTTCCTCTACTTTTCATTACATCGTCGCTCCACGAACAGGATTTTTGAGAAGCTTGTCAGCTAGATCAAATCCAGTCTCTATCTGGAGGAGAATGCTAGCGGCCGGCTGCTCTGATTGGTGGTTTTCCGTGGTTTCTCCGATGAATAGCAGGCTAAACCCGGAGCAGTACCCTAACAAGCGGGCCACGGGCCGCGCGCGATATTTCCTACCTCTTCCTCGTCCTATCACACCTTATACACACACACACACACACTAACATGCACTACCACACTACATAACTACCACACAATCCGAAAGACCGGTCGACAGCCTCGAGCATCTCCCGGCTGGGGCGGGGCCCCACTAGTGGGTGATGACTTTATAGTTGGGGAAAACCGGCATATGGTGGTAGTGTAGGGCATGTAAATGCAAGTGTATGTAAGTAAGGAGAAGGATAGGATAAGGAAGAGGAAGGAAAGAGCGCGCGCGGTACGTGGCCCGTTTGTTAGTATACTACTCCGGCATTTGCCTGTGGTTGATCGGAGAAACAACGGAAAACTACCGCTCAGAACAGGCTGCGGCTAGAATTATTTTGCAATTAGCAGCTAAATTCAACCCAGCCATCTAGCTAGTGTCGAAAGTCCTACCACCGTCGGAACTCGAGCACCAGGACCTCCCGGTCAGAGAGTCTGCATTGACATTAATAGATGTCCTGAGTCACTTAAGCTGGTCCCTACCTCATATCAAGTACTACTCACATCTGTGAAGTATAGATCGAATCAACAATCAAGTCTCGATAAATTTGCAGTAAAGCTGCAGTAAATTTTTCTTGACTTTCAGGCGAGACCCGCCCAATTACAAGATTAGTCGCGGTCAAGAGATAGACTTCATGATGAAGTATGCATACAATTTCACAAACATTGTTATCATATTTCCGTCTACGTAACATCTGTAATGGATAATGTGAAAAAAGGAAGGAAGAAATCGATTGGAAGTCTTTCACAAATAAAACGATTTGCCTGCGGCCAGAAATATTACAGAACTGCTCCCAATGAACCGCAGTGATGACTTAGAAGAAAAGAAGGTTTATTCGAGGATTCGCCGTTTTGCTCACCTCTCATGATTATTATCATTATAATTCACCTTCTTTGTCACCATCATTATCATCATCATCATTATCATCATCATCATCATCATCATCATCATCAGAGAAAGGAAGCGCATGCTAATACACATTCACTTACTTCGTTTTGAACCCAAAAGTTAATGATAAAATCTTCATCTTTGTGGACATCTATTTGTCACTGGAATTGACATTTCAAAGCAAATGTAAAGCTAATGAAAATGCATTTCAAAATAATAAATTACTTGTCCTCGCTCTGTGGGGTACACAAACATAGAAGTATAACCCTCACGATTTTGACAAATGTCTAAACTTTGCAAAAGACTCACCTTTGTTCCCTACTCCAACACGTTATCAATTTCAACCTGTCAAAATCTATTACAGCGTTTCATCTTACATTTTCGTGCTATAATGATCCAAGATACAATCTTATTTGTGTTACTTTCTGATAATGTCAAACAACTCTGATGTAATATGTACAAAACCTGTTTGAACCACGCCTAAACTAAAACGACATATTTCGTTTTCCTTTCCGCTCCCCCAATTCTAATTTTCAAAATAGTCTCTACTTATTTTACATTCTGCGTAACTTTCCTGTTTCGATAAACAGTAATCAAATTCTATTAAACCTTGTGGGTTAATTGAAAAATGTGCATAAGAGGAGAGCACCATATAAAGTTTATGAGTCAGGAAGTTCGAATATTCACGAGCTAATCGATTTTTTTCGAATAACGAACATTTCTCTTCAATCAATTAAATGGGGTCTTATCCTGCGAGTTAATCAATTTTTTAACAAGAGCTGATCAAGTGATAGGTATAGTAGAGATACATTATAATCTCTAATGATCTCAGAATCAGGAAATTAAAATACACAGCTCTGTGGAATTTTGAAACACTTGATAAGCGAAATGCGTGAGTCAAGTTTACGAGAATTAGAAAAAATGTACCCTTTCTTTTACTCAATTACTGATTGATTGTCCCTGTAGTGCTTCCGACTCAAAGGTCCTAGGGTTCGAGGATTTTCGACCTTCGCTAGATAGGTCGACTTCTCGCCACTACCTGGAGGAGAATTCTAGTGACCGGCTGGTCTGAACGTAGTTCTGGTAGGTTTCTCCGATCAATACCAGACAAGTGTCAAAGCAGTACCTTAATAATAGGGCAACGGACCACGTGCGATCTTTCCTTCCCCTTCCTTACCGTATCCTCACCCCCTTACACACACTTATACGAGCATGCACTATACTACCACACATGCCGGGAGACCAGTCGGGAGCTTAGGGCTTGTCCCGGCTGCGGCGAAGCCCTGCTGGTTGGTAGATGCTGATTTGGAAGAATCGAGCATGCCTACGTTTAGGTCAACACCGGATCTCAGCATCCAGTGGGGGAACATCATCGCCACCTTCTGCGATAAAACATTCACTACACGTACATGACCACAGCAATTGACGCGGCCCAACACATCAATCAATAAATCCATTACCCATACAATATTGATAACCTCATATTTACATCTGAATTGAATAGCTTTACTACTTTTATCATAACAGATTTTTTTTAAACAACCCTGAAATATTCAGAATGTTCCAGGATGAAACAACGAAACTCCCAAAATAAACAATTTGATGCGAATTTCACCCTATAAACTTTCGTCGCATTTTGAATGCCTGTGCTACGATAAGATCGTTATAGTAAGGTCTGAAATCCATATAATCGAATCATATAAAGATAAAAATTTTAAATACGTATCAAAAACGTTTTTATTGATTTCAAAAGAAGTAAAAATTGATTGTAAAGAAAAAATAAGATAATACGGAAAATAAGAGAATTTTTATTGTCTAAGCATTTGCCAGCACTGAACAGATTCTCACTTGAGTAATTTCCATTTCCCTGTCGTTAGTTTCTTACATGAAGAGTAGGATGTGCCTTAAGTTTCAAAAGTGCATACGCGATCTTATGCCCTTTGTTGACAATGTTGCACATTACAAAATCTTTAAGGATACAATCCTTTGTTAAAAACTTTTCATTCTGCATTCTTCTTAACATCCAACCGAGCATTCATTCGTCTGACATTCGTGGGTGGAATTTTTAGGTGGTTGGTAAGAGATAATTTAATTGATTCTCGCAAGCTTGTGCAAGCAAGTGTTGTTGAGTTTGCCGTTTCGTGGCTCGTAAGCGTCTTTAAGCACAGCGTAGCGAACTACAAATTGTTGACAAAAATCACCTTCTGCGTTTGCGCAGTTCGAGTTACGTATACGCAGACGCTTAAAAGTCATGTAGTGGTGTAGATACTGCTGTTCAATCATGTACGCTACGCCTTGCTTTAAGTCCCTTATGATCCACGAAACCGCGAATTCATCAACACTTTCAGAAGGTGGTGAGAATAAAGTCCATCAACCTTTACCTTCTTACGCGGACTTACAAGAAATGGAACTCCAGACCTACAAGAAAAGGAACTTGTTTCAAAAGACGCTAAAGAACATCCACCCTCAAATGTCAGAAGAATTTATGCTCGGTTGGATACAGGATGACAAGTTTTTACAACGAAGGATTCACTTTCTTGTCGTCGTTTTCCTTGTTATTCTATTGCAGTTCGGGTTGCGCATGCGCAGATGCTCAAACGGTGTGTAGTGATGTAGATACTGCTGTTGATTGCTATTCTCTACGCCTTGCTGCAAGTTCATAATTCAATTAAGAAGTATTTCATGTGTGATATTCATGAAACGCTCTTTCGAAACTTCCCGTCAGAAAAAAATGTGAACATAAATCATGTCCGCGTTTTCCACATTACATTATGTTCGTGGTATTTTCTTGTGAAATGCACGTGCATCTCTCAGGGTATGCACTATCTTCTCATAGCGAGGCACCGCCCCAGCCCGGAAGAAACTCTAAACTCCGTACTTGTGAGGTGATGTATATTTCGATTTAAACGCAGCTGCACTTCAAGGTCACAAGCTGAACGGCGATGGGGACACTCATCCAATCGGGAGATTCGTTATGACTTACATTTTTGGTATTGGAGCTCCCGGTTGGATGTCAGTGTCCCTCTCACTGTTCAGCGCGTGACCTTGAAGTGCAGCTGTTTTTAAATCAGAGTATAATGCAATACGTAAAAGTGTGGGGAAAAGGGAGGAAGATAGGACGGGGAAGAAGAATAAGCAAAAGATCACGAGCAGTCCGTGGCCCGCTTGTTAAGGTATTCGCCTGACATCGATCGGAGAATCCACGGAAAACTACCAGACAGAGCGGTCATGTGATTTTGATAAGAATTTCGAATTGCGTGCAGTTTGATACCTGCTTTTCTCATCACAGCGTTCTGCGAAGCACCGAAAGTTTGACATTCCTTCACGAGAAATTAATCATGCGAATGTGCATGATGAAATAACTTACTATATCATGAATTACAAGTACTGACACATATTTCTAAGATTTTCGACTCCAATCAACTTGAAAAGTATTTTTTTCTAATTTCGTCGTTTCCTCCCTGGGTAATTGGTTTACATCAAACGATACATACACCACCCTAGAGCTTCAGTCGAACGAGACAACACCTCGGCTGAAGAGGCTACGCTGGCAGAACACATTCAAGCACGTCGAGGGCCTCAAAAAATTCTTCTATGCCAAACCTACAGTTTTCAAACTACACGCTGCAGTTTGTACAATGGATGAATGAACTCTCTTAAAATTATGCTAGTCAGAAGCAAGACTTACGGCACTCAGTGTCCAGCACAAAAACCGATGAATGGATGGCATTGCTCATACCAGGAAAGCATTCGAATGCGATCAGACTGGCACAGTCGACACACAAGCATCGAAATATTAGTTGATTCGGGGTAGATCTTTCCTGAAACGGAAGAATTCATACTCACCATAAAATATCAAGTGGTTCC
The DNA here is from genome assembly GCA_038098605.1 of Gryllus longicercus. NCBI lineage: Eukaryota > Metazoa > Arthropoda > Insecta > Orthoptera > Gryllidae > Gryllus > Gryllus longicercus. The sequence continues at coordinate 169,167 of JAZDUA010000777.1, read as the reverse complement.
AACACGCAATTATAGAAAATACTCGAATATACTTAAAGATCTTATTGTGAACGATGACCTCTGCCCTTATAGTTGTAAATAAATTGATCAATACAGTAAATTACACGTCTATGTGGATCAGAGTTCAGAAACAGGCGTGTTGCAGTAGCTAAAAATCATCCAAGAACTGACGGGGTTCAAGTTAATAAATGATGTGCGAGTGCCACTTGTATAACCAAGAGAGTGTTTTGGAAAATCGTTCTTATTGTTTGTATCGGGAAGAACGTCTCTCACAGACAGAATAGTCATCAGTCGACCTGATATGGTATGTTTCCAGAAAGAAAACAGAAGAGTCCATATTACTGATGTATCAATTCCGAACACTTCACACTTCAAATTAAATTCTCGGAAGTGGTACTAAAACACCACAAACTTTCTCGTCAAAATAACGGTTCCGTAAAATTATATTACAGCAGTTTCAATCCTAACACATTTTAGCTTCACATGTAAAACTCGTTACCAATCGTAGCGCATTAGGCGCAAAATCGGAAGCTAAAACATAAACAATTTCGATTCGACAATTCAAAACATCGTTCACTTCACCGAGAAATACCGCCCAACAATGAGAAATTATTCTGAGAATTTCAAACGGCCGTGTCACCCTATTCATTCGTGTTATCATTGTTGCTATGGAACCTGGTAACTCCTGAAAGACGCGCAATGGTGATTTAATTTGAAAGTGGCCTCGTTAATTAATTTTTAAATAACATTTATATGACAATGCAAAGTCAAAAAATCTTCAGTACAATTAATAGAACTTTGATTATTTGATTCGATAATTCAAAAATAATATAGCCTTCTTTATTCACGAAAAATCGATTTTATCTATTTTTCAGTGTTTGCCATTTCAGTCTGCAGAATATTCAAATACCTGAAAATTATTAAAGAAATTTAATATAATGGCACTTTTTTCATTTGAAAAACATCAACCACGAAAAACATCGAAACACAACATCTGCATGAAAGTACTGATGGATGATTTTATAAAAACATGGGTGTTTTGAAATCATCATCGACGGGCATCGTAGTACGAACTCCCCTCTCTCTCACGTATTGGAGGGGAGTTCGGTACAGTGTCCCCTTCGCCTCCCCATCGGTTTTGATTGATGAGTGATTCCGAGCTCATCAACTGTAAAGGTCATTAATCCCGCGAGAGTTGTGAGTGTTCTCATCGCAGGAGATGGAGGTGATCTTCCCTGGTTAGCAGGCGAGATCCGGCGCCGCACTACGTCGGCTTGCGGGGATTTTTCCCCAACCAGGTATCTCTCACCAGTGGGGCACCGCCCCAGCCGCGCCACGCTTTAAGCTCCCGACCGGTCTCCGGGGTGGTAGTGCATGAAAGTGTAAGTGTGTGTACGTAAGGGTGAGATGGCAAGGAAGGGGAAGGAAAGCTCGCGCGCGGACCATAGCCCGTTTGTTAGGTGACTACTCCGGCATTCGCCTGTTGTTAATAGGATAAACCACGGAAAACTACCGATCAGAGCAAGCATTCGCCAGAATTCTCCCCCAGACAGACAGCGTCCCCCTCATCGGCCCCACGTCCTCCGAAGCGCGGCGTCTCCGAGAGGGAGGCCCGTCGCACGCAGTGGCGGCGGCGGCGCCGCGACGCCGGACGCGACCCGTTAGCGAGCGGCGGCGCAGCGCACACGCGGCCTTGGGCGCCGCTGTTGAGAGCTGCCGCACGTACGCGCCGCCGCCGCCGCCGCCGCCACGCCGTCACGACGCGCTACAGACGGCGGCGGCGGCGGCGGCGGCGGCGGCGGAAACCGGCCCCGCGCCGCGTCCTCGCTCGCTCGCGCCGCCGCCGATGGCCGTCGCGGCGGAGGGCGGCGGGCGGCGGGCGGCGGGCGACGGCAGCGGGCGGCACCGCGCGCTGGAGCGGAGGCCGCCATAAATCGCCGGCGCTGGCAGCGGAGACGGGGAAACGGAGATGCTTGGGACGGTGGTAGAGCACTTGTGATTGAGGAGGGGGACGAACCCGCCTGAGGAGCTGGTGCACATCATAAGATTTATATCAATTATGTCATTTTTTATCCTACACGTATATTTTTTAAGTTCATGTGTTATCAAAATTAGTCAAAGTTACGCGTGGGTTTACTGTTTACATTGTCGCTTGTGATTCAGTGATGTGACACCTGTGCTAAGACTCTACGAATCCGGGAAAGCAGACTAACAATAAGAGCTGTTGTTTACAGTGAAGTGGGGAAGGATGTAAGTATTATGTAGTAAATAGATCAATATAATTTATTAAAAGCCGGTCCGGATGGCTGACATCGTTAAGGCAGTAGTGCCATAGCGATCTCGATCCGAAGGATCGTTGGTTGGAGTCCCGACTCCGGCATGATTGTATTTGTGTTCATCCTTACACTATTATCACCATATCACGTCACCTTCACACCTACCATACTGTTAAATGCAATGGTGATCGCTAATGACCTAGATGTTGACGCGACCTTAATAACAAAATAATAATAATAATAATAATAATAATAATAATAATAATAATAATAATAATAATAATAATAATAATAATAATAATAATAATAATAATAATAATGAAAGAAACGCGCGTGTGTGTACATCACTGTAGAATTATTTAAGGTCCCACTTTCTACCTTCTTACTACTGGGGATTTGGTTTGCTCCCGTCTTCACCCCACGAACAGAAGATATCGAGAGCGACGTTCGGATGTAAGCAACGAAGGCTTCCAAGGCACGAGCACCCACGGTGGCGCATTTGTGTTGCCTGGAGGATAGTGGAGACGACCGACGCCAGTGCCCGGATGCATATTGTAGAGCAACTTCCAAAATTATAATCATGGAGATAGGATTATCTGCACACGATTCCTGTTTCTCTGCACATAACCTCAAATGTGGAAAAGCCTGTGGAGACGTATTGACCGCCAATTGGCGTTTTTCTATTTAATACCGTCCAATTGTATCTGCTATTTCTTCCGATAACTAGAGAAAACAAATATTTGGAATGAAGCGACAAAATCTAATACATAAAAACCAAAATTTCTTTGTTTGTACGTACGTATTTTGTGTGCTGTAGTTCCGTCCATCCAATTGCGATAAAATTTTGTCAACTTATTGCTGGCACTTGCGGGAAGATTATAGGTATAGTACAACAGGAATATGCATATGTCTTTTGCACAGACGCGCGTTCATGATTTCATGCGTTTGTGCTGAATCAACCACCCCTGAACAAAAGCTCTATGCAAACCGCCGCACTCTCAAGTATGAAGCGAGCCTTCGCTGCATATTCTGACCTTACGATTGTAAAATATCGGTCGGAATTATTTTTTGAACATTATCTCGGACAAGTGATTCATATTTCTCCAAGTCAGTGCCATAGCGAACGCATGGCCAAACTTAAGGGAGAACGTTTTAACAATAGGATACTTCACTACCATGTACAAACTATTATATAAAACAAACCCATACTTGCGAGAAAGTCTTTCATCTTTTAAACGTTTTGCACAGCGTAGCGTAAAACGTGATTAACAGTAGATAACATAATATAATAAATTAATATATATATATATATATATATATATATATATATATATATATATATATATATATATATATATATATATATAATGTTATACGTTAATAAGAATACGAAACGAATCTGTTAAAAGGGATATAATAGGAAAGATGATTACAGCTGTAATTCACAGAACTTTTACAAACAAACATAATAAATGTACACATTTTGATATAATATTCATAAAATATTCATTAAAACAATATAGAACTAAATCTTTCTTGTCCTACTGGATTACAATTTTAAGAGAATACTTTTTATCTCTGAGAACAATGCTAGCCATTAAATAAACGTCGGAACTCAATGACAGCCTAACAAATACAGAAGCATAGTCTTTGTAGTGCTACACGTCTAATTAATATCTGATGTAGATTGGAATTAAAGATCAAGTAAATAGACCTCACTAATACTATCCACACCAAAAGATTATACAGAATGTTTAATAGGGGTCATAATTTCGCGTTAAATAAGGGACATAATTTCGCGTATGTATTCCCCAAATGTAGACAATCAAAATAGTTCAGTACATGTGTCCGGAAAATTTATTTTATTAATTTCCGAGTTATGGCCTCCACAACGGTGAAATTCGCCGGAAGTTTTCTATTTCGTATAGGAAATACATTCTCGAAAATATGCCCCCATTTTTTTAAACACCCTACACTCTCAGCGCGCACGTACAATTGTTGCAAAATATAGTGCAGCTGGAGGTTAACACAAACAAATCCTTGAGCATCTGACCATCGTTTAAGCAGGGGAATCTCCCGTCGTCAGCACGCATTTCTGGATATAAGATGTAAATATGGCGATTTTTCGGTCAGAACTCTTTCTGACAATTCTTAAGCTTTTCGAGATAAAACGTTCGAGAAAATTGGCAGAATAACAGGTTTTTCAAAATATGTAAAAATACGTGATATAGTAAAAAATATGTAACAAAAAATGGAATATTATGTTAGAATTGCAGTCAGTGACTCACCAAGATCACAATTTAGAGAACTGAACATAGGAAGAGAAAAAGGCTATAATTACATAATAATCCGGACTGCAGCGAGAACTTCTATTGAAAGCAGTACCTTGAAGTGCTAGGTATGGACAGTGTGCGATAAATCAATCGCAATAAGATTCCCTCTCCCATTCTTAAGGCCGGACGATTTACTGGTAATCCGACCCCGTCTTACCCCGTCTTACTCCGCCTGTGAGGGACAGTGTGCACATCAGAGCTAACATTGCCGATGCTTTTGCAGCGACTCTGACAGGAAGTTCCTACCGTTCGAGTCCCGACGAAGGCGAATTTTCGACATTGGCCCGCTAGGTCGAATACTGCGGCTGTCTGGAGGAAAATTCCAGCAGCCGGACCGCGGTCCGAACGCGACTTTTCCTTCCTCTTTCTCACTACCGCACATTCCCGTCACACATGGTGTAATCTCTTAAAAATGTCTGCATCATTTTAATTTATTATTCTTTCATGTTCCACAACAGAACAGGTAACAAACAAAACCGAACGTACATAAATGTAAAGCAACGTAGCGCTCAAATTATATAATTCTATAGCATAAAAGGGAATTTAAGAGACAGTCGCAGTTGCAAACTCATATTAGAATTAACGGTATTCCAAACGTATATTCTGTTCACGCACTCTGAAAAGCATGTGCTCGTATCATATGTGTTTACCTTCAAAGCATAAAACAACCTCTTACAAACGCCTTCTATAGAACTCTTTCAGACATTTGGAAATTAATTAAATTACTATCTCCACCAAAGACGTATTTCTTTATGTGAGCCATCAGGGGAGACGCATTACTTGAATGATTTGTGACGCAGAGGAGCATGTAATAGCTGTAATTGGCAACGGAGCAAAGTCTGCAATGTTCTAAAAATTAGTAACTCAATTATCAGCCCGTATACAAAGCAAAGATTGATACATAGGGGGTGATGTTTTGTTTTGTTTAAATGCAACGTCACCCGAAACAAAGCCCGTCTTAATGACTAACGACGGCCCGGCCACGAGAAGGAAAAGAACGCAAAAGCAGCGCAGATTCTTTCGTAAGCCACGTGTTCGCCACACTGGCTGCCGCTCGGTCGTCCGTCTGTCCGCTCGCTCGCTCACCCTTCCTCTTTCTCGCCCTTTTGCTTGCTCGCCCACCTTCTCGCTTGCCCGTCCGCTTGCTCGCCCGTCCGCTTGCTCGCCCTTCCGCTTGCTCGCCCTTCCGCTTGCTCGCCCTTCCGCTTGATCGCCCTTCCGCTTGATCGCCCTTCCGCTTGATCGCCCTTCCGCTTGATCGCCCTTCCGCTTGATCGCCGTTCCGCTTGATCGCCGTTCCGCTTGATCGCCGTTCCGCTTGATCGCCGTTCCGCTTGATCGCCGTTCCGCTTGATCGCCGTTCCGCTTGGTCACCTGTTCGCCTATACGCTCGCTCGCCCATCCGGTTGCTCGCCGTTCCGTTTGATCGCCCATCCGCTTGCTCGCCCATACGCTCGCTCGCCCTTCCGCTTTCTCACTGTTCCTCTTGCTCGCCCATCTGCTCGCTTGCCCTTCCGCTTGCTCGACCTTCTCCTTGCTCGCCTTTCCTCTTGCCCGCCCTTCCGCTTAATAACCCTTCCACTTGCTCGTTTGCTCGCCCTTCCGTTTGCTCGTCCGTACACTTGCTCGCTCACTCGCTCGCCCGTCCGCTTGCTCGTTTGCTGGCCCGTCCGCTCGCTCGCCGCCCCTCGCCCTCCGTCTCTGTCCAATTAATTCGCGCCATCTGCCGCTTAACGCGCTCGCCGCCGCACGCGCTGCCCTCGACCGTGACGGACGCGGCGCTGGGCGAGGCGGGGAGGGGCGAGGCGGGGATGGGGGCGGCGCGTGGGCGGCAGGCGAGGCCGCGGGCGGCGAGCCTTGGCGCACGAGGAAGCGGGCCTGGAGGAGGCCGTGGCGCGCCTGTCGCCGCCGCAGCCGCTGTTGCTGTCTCCACTTCGCTCGGGACAAGTGGGGCGCGCTATTCCGCACAAGCGAGACGGCTCCGCTCTCTATCGGCAGCCGAAAGCGGGCGCGGTCCGAAGGAACTGGCCGCAGCTGAATGTAGATGATAGCGACGTAGCGATTCCAAACAAGCAAACCCACCGCGGTCGGTACCTCCAGTCATAGTTACATGCGGACGAACGTAGAGCTGTCACTCGTGATGGCAAATTTTAGAAACACATCGATACATCACCATAAGGTTTTCAATTTCGATAAAAACATCGATGTTTCAAGTATGATAAAATATTTGGAAGTAAAATTTCCTTGTTCTGAAGTGATACAAAAGATGTAAATATTAGTTTAAAGTATGAAATGACTTACTTTTGACAGTCATCTTAATTGTCTAATCATGTTTTATGTAGCCGAGTTTCAAAATACAGTTTTACGATGTTGCCACTTACAAAATAATAAAAATAGGTAACCAAACTGGAGAAATGTTGCGAATTGCAAACGGATTCGCAGCGCCTGGGTATCGACAGTTGTCAGTGTGAACAGATATTGACAGTTGTCAATGTCTGTTCATTGCGATGTTTCTGGAAAAATATATCGATCTTAACAAAACATTGAAAACAAAACAACGATGTTATAATATCGATGTTTCTGTTCCAAACTATCGATATTTTAAAACCATCGATGTCTTTTTGCCATCCGTAGCTATTACCCGAACCGACTACCGCTGGTTGGCGGAATAGCAACACCTGCTGGGCCATCCTATACTGGAAGAATGATCACGGACGATGTCGGTCAAAGAGATCTGTTTTAAGATCAGACTCAGCTCTATCCGAGAAAAAACCTGGACACCGTTTAAAACAAGTAATTGTTTAAAAACTTGCCCAATTGCACGCACAATAACGCGAAAACTACTCCTATTGTATTTTGGAAAAATTGTACATAATCTTCTTTAAAAAGTATTTTTTTAAGGAACAGATTTTATTGGGAAAAAGGTATATCTTTATCTTAAATATGTTGTAGGCAGATGTCGAATAATTCTCGAAGTTTTGTATTTTGCGGTACATTCAGATAGTTTAACGAAAATGTGAGGTATTCACGCCATTTTAAGTGCCTTTTGCACTTTCGAAAGAGAAATGTAAGACAAAATTGGGGTCACTTGTGAGAAAATTTTGAACTTTTTTTTAAGTGTTCATAAAAATTAAAATATCTTTCAAATTTGAAGGGCTTTGACTTCCGGCTAGATTGATCGGAGAATATCAATTTGGGTGAAAATCGTCTGAACGATTTTGGCTCCAGCGCTGCACACGGACTGACACAGGAACAGATGGAGAAGCGAACAAACATACTGAGGCACCAACGGATACAGGGACAATCAGAGACAAACAAACATGTTTTGCAGTGGGACAATTTTTAGATACCAAAGACAGACAAAATGTGGATTCTAAGTACCCAACATTTTAGAGAATGAGATTTAATAAATATAGGAAAAATATTTATCCACTTGTTTGGAATCAGGGCCCCACCACACGATTTTTTTGTCGAAAAATTGCAGTTTTTCCCCATGATAATACAATACTTTCCCCACATACGTAAGTAATATGCCAGAAAAAATGAATAAGTTACTCAAGAAATTGGAGCACACGGATCCTATGAATTCGTACTCTGAGAGTAACATTGACTGAATGGTGAAAAGGTCGTGCAATTGTTGTGACTCTCAGGGTTCTCTGTTTAATTCCATGACATCGCACAATACGTTTCGCTTAATTTATTACAAAATTTATAGCACATAAAATGACTTTTGTAAAGGATTAAGGTTGCGAAGTCAAGGCACAATAGATGGCACAGATAAAAAGAACAGCAGGTGCCAGGATTGTTGGAGCTGGCTCGAGATGCGTTGTATGTTTACTTGGTAGACCCTCGGCTAGTTGCATGTAGAAATTCAGAGACGAATCTAATCATAAATTTTATGAAGACAGTCTTTGGAATAGGATTAAAATCGGTTATAAAGCGTATTTATTCGATAAAAATATAATCCCCATTAGGATCTGACAGTTGAAATATTAACACACATGACTATGTTCATCCTCTCTGCATTACTACAAAATATTATAAATCAAAACTTATGGAAATGATCAATAAAAGTGGGACTGATAATTGATTAATGCGAATATCATAAAACAAGATAGAAATAAAAGTGAAACGATAGGCCGTTTTACAAATTCATCCAATGATAAAATAAAATGAAATTAAAACGTAGTAAAATACTACCAATTAATAAAACAAAGTACAAAGAAAAAATATTCATACTCTCTTTTCTAAACTCAACAATTTTTAATAATAAAAATACATAAATAAATTATTATTTTAATTAAGTTTTATTTTAATTCACCCCTGCACCTATAACTGGCCATCAAACAACCTATCAAAACTTACGTTACTCACCCTTCCTGTATCATCAACGTATATTTTTGTCGTTAAGTCAACTAGAAATACAATCTATAAATTTGTCACAAAATACGCGATGATTCTATACTTAGAAGTAAATGCAACTTTGGATTTCAATATTATTAAATCAGAATAATATATACAGTCATTTTGCAGGTCACTGAGAAAATTCTTCAAGATACACTATTATTTCACTATGTCACTACTGAACGTATCGTCACTCATTCTTTACAAACACTGCTTTTCATGAAACAGACCGAGCATTCAAGGTATTCTTCTTGATTTCCTTACAGTATATCCTACCTTCAGTATAGTTCAGATCATTCTTTTTGTTCATTTGTCTATACGCATATGGAACGTATAAATGCATTAGTTCGGCACAATATGAAACAATATGTCAATTGATTGCTTAATGATTCTGGGTGTGACAACGGCCGAGGTCATTAGTCCCGTAAGTGTAGTGCATGCTCGACACTATGGGAGGTGACGATTATCTTCCCCACATGTTCTATGGCGAGATCCGGGGCCGATCTACCGTCGACTAGCAGGGTTTTCCCAAACCACATGTGTCCCACCTGCAGGGCACTGCCCCAGATCGGACAAGTTCTTAGCTCCCGACCGGTCTTCCGGTAAAGTGCTAGTGTAGTACATATACGTGCACGTGTGTGTAAGTAACGAGGTAGGGTAGATGTAAGGGGAATGATGGGACAATGAGTATGTAAAAAAAGATCGCGCGTGGTCTGTGGTGCGTTTGGAAAGGTACTGCTTCAGCATTCGCATGGAATTGGTCGGAGAAACCACGGAAAACTACCTATCAGCGCAGCCGGCCGCTAGAATTCTCCTCTAGACGGCGGTTAAATTGGAACCAGCTGTGTAGCTAGTGTCGAAAATCTTGCCACCGTCGGGACTCGAACCCTAGGGCCTCCCAGTCGAGTCACTGCAGTGACATCAGATGGCACCTTTCCTAGTACACTATGTCAAACACACATCACGTGACCCCGCCAAACAGCCAATTAGCACCACCCAGCGAAAACGCCAGCAGCAAGCCCGCTCGGCGGGGTCCTCGCGCATATCCCGACGATGACACGGGCGCGGTTGCGGTGGGGCGGCGACGGCGGGCTTCGAGCCGGTGAATCACGCGCGCAAATGCCAAGGCCCCGCGGCGGCGGCGGCGGCGGCGGCGGCGGCGGCGGCGGCGGCGGCGGCGGCGGCGACGGCGGCGGCGGCGGCGGAGGCGGCGACGGCGGCGGCGGAGGCGGCGACGGCGGCGGCGGCGGCGGCGGCGGAGGTGGCGCGCGCGGGCGCCTTCTCCTCTCTTCCGGGCGCGCGCGGCCCCTGACCCCTGCACCGCCCCCTTCCCCCTCCCCCAGCCCCTCAACCGCCGCCCACCTGCCGCACGCGCCGTCCCGCCAACGCCCTCCTGCGCGGCGCCGCTGCGTCCAGCGGCCACGTAACGCCACAGGAGAGGGACGACGTCTCCTTCGTAGTGGATGCCCAATTCCTACTATCCAGGGCCGGCTTAAAGCTTCAAGGTGTCCTACGCATGGACCCTGTAATATCGAAATATACAACATAATGGAAATGAATTTTAAGATTACGAAGAGTAATATTTATCGTTTAAACATTAATACTAAAATACTTGTTTGTCTCTTCCGGAAATGGAGATGCACTGGCGTGACAATATTAAAAGCTATTTATTACAAACTGAAGGTAAATGAATTGCTAGGCAGTTTAACCTATGTGGGTCCTTGTATAGTTCTGTTGTCTTAATAATTTTTAGTTGTATGTAACCTTAATGATGGCAAGATATAGTCGAAACGTTGGCAGAAATAATATGTCGTTAAACTAAACCCAAGAATCCATTCCGTGATTCACCAAGAAGTTTACGACAACTTTATACTGCAAGTTACGTCAAGTAGCTGATTATACCCGTTGTAAAAATACTTTGGAATCATTGATTAACGTGAAATAATTAGAACGTCAAATAATTTGAACTATTTGCACTAGACGTTTAATCGGAGGATGGCAAAATACTTGGCTATAATGTAATTTTTTTTAACTATCGGCTTCTTTTTTAGTTTGAATCCAAACAGTACATTTACTCTTCGGTCATAAGTGCTTGTACAAAATTTGTTAACAATTTTCTGCGTAACAACGATGCATTTAAGAGCAAAATGACATAAGAAATATATGCCCATTGCAATACTCAGACCACATTAGTGATTTACTTTTATTTCTGGAAGGTCTCCGAATGGCTGACGCACGTAGTACAGACGACAGTGCGTCCGCACAGAAAGATATCTTGTGTACAAAAAATGATTCACATTTCACAAACATTGGCTAGCTTATTGTTGACTTTCTATATTTCTTCTCTACCGTTCCGCGAACTGGAGAAAATTCGTAACATATCACTGTATTTATGTAACTAGGATTCAACAAAAGTTCTCTTTAAAACTTATTTTTGAAGAAATATTAATTATATTTATAATTCTGGGATTAAAATGTAATCTAATGCGAGTTTAATTGAAAGTGTGATGAAAGAAATCAACGCAGGCTCTTTGAAATTCGGGATTTGTGGCCTGTTCCTTTACACCCATTTGATGACTTCATTCACACGCTTATGTATTTTCATCTGCTTCTCGACTTTATTTGTATTCATTACTACAATATTATTTTTAATGAACATATTGGGACAATGTAAATCATCCATGAAAACTATACCGTTTCCAACTGCAATGAACTGACACTTTGAGGCACTAACAGCCGGCACTCCAGCCCATACGGCTAGCGAAAGAAACATTTCGACGTGCGATTCGGCGTTGCTGTACTGTTACTGAAAATAGTCTTGTGGTCAGAATGAAATATATTATCCTGTACAATAAAAAATACATTTGAAAAATAAATTTATAATAATTTAATTATAATCCTTACAAGTTTCGAAAATATATCTGGAAATGATTGCATTCCATAATTTCGTAATTAATACCGACATTTTGGACTCTCCTACACGACTTTCTTGGTCCCACTATGAAAGATAGTGGTAGATGATGAACAGATAATTACCAAATCAGCACCATACGCGCCTGAACGAAACACAGGGCGAAGTGTTTACTTACGAAGACGTTCTGTCAACGTCACTGTGACGCCCATTGATAATCCGTGTCCATTAGCATCATGACCTTGAAATTTATCACTGTTAACGCAAATCGATTCAATTACTGGCGCCTCATTTACCATCCGATTAGAGGAGGTTGGACGTGGGTCCCTTGGAGATCGCTCGCCACTCCGGCCCTCCCCCCTGCCCCACTCCGTTGCCTATTAGCTCCGACTAGTTTGCAATGGGAACGCTCAGCCCCTTCCAGACTCCGAGGCGGTATCCTCCCCACACCGCTTCTGTCCGCCCCGCCTTCCCCGTCCCGCCTTGCCCGCCCCGCCATCCCCACCCCGCCCCGCCTTGCCTTGCCCGCCCCGCCTTGCCTTGCCCGCCCCGCCTTGCCTTGCCCGCCCCGCCTTGCCTTGCCCGCCCCGCCTTGCCCGCCCCGCCCCGCCCGCCCCGCCTTGCCCGCCCCGCCTTGCCCGCCCCGCCTTGCCCGCCCCGCCTTGCCCGCCCCGCCTTGCCCGCCCCGCCTTCGCCTTCCCCTCTCCGCCCTCCTCTCCTCGCCTTACCCGCCCTGCCTAGCCACCCGGCCTACCCCGCCCCTCCAGATCCGCCCTGCTTTTGCCGTCCCGCCTGTCCCGTCCCGTATGTCTCGCCCCGCGTTCCCTGCCCCGCCTACCAATTTCCGCCAAACCCCGCCCCTATATAGCCCCCCCCCCCACATCCCGCCACGCACCACCCCACTTTCCCTGTCTCTTCCCCAACCATCCTCACCCCATTCTCGATCCCCCAACCTGCCCCGCCCCCTTCCTCTGAGCACGCCCCCTGCACTACCCCCCTCCCCGCGGACACGCAGCCTCTGGGGAGGCCGGACTGACCGTTTCATTGCGATTGATCGACCGGAAGGGGCGGGTTACACGCATTGCTCTAATGCACAAGCTATGTCTAATGCACGTCAAGGCCCCATTGATGTGGAGCGGAGAGGGACGAGTGGCGGGCGCGGGTCACGGGGAGGAGGCGGGGCGGGGCAAGGCCACTCCAGGCCAGGCCAGGCCAGCCGAGCCGAGCGGCGGCGGCGGCAGTCCAAGCCACTGACTAGCAAGCTGGCCATATCCAGAAATGGGGCAAACACGTTCAGCTTCCCAAGATCATGGCGCTCTGAACCCTGACGAGTTATTGAGGGTTGCCACGTATGTCCATGTCCACAACTGTTTCCACGCGTTAATCCGAGACATTTGTAGATGTGCCTTCGGAACCCCTGAATGAAAAGACGTACTACCCACACTTATTCTTCTTCTTTCAATAAGTATCGAGTGGTATGATTAAAGTAGGTACTTTCGAAGTAAAGAACAGCGGCCGGCTACTGTGATCAGTAATTTTCCGTGATTTTTCGCGTCAAACCAGGTGAATGCTAGGACACTACCCTAACAAATGGGCCAAGGTCCGCGCACGATCTTTCCTTCCTCTGCCTTGTCCTATCCTCATTCCTTACATACATACACTTACACTTACATGCACTACACTACTTGATGTCGCGAGACCAGTTCGGATATCGCAAACAAAGCATCTTGTGGAGTTCTGATTATCGTTCGGTAGAATATTCTACATTACCCTCAATCATGGACTTTGAAGTAATAAGGACAGTAAATGTGTTGTTAGATATATTCTATGAATTCACAGTTCAAACAATATGCAGATCTCCTAACAAAAATTTCCCATTTTTACAAATTTATATTACCAATAAAACAGAAATAATCCGACATTAAAACGCGGAGATGTCAATATTACATACCATAATTGGGGGCGCAAAACTACAAATTATGAAGGTTAAATTATTCTTCAAATTTCGAAATACCACTTATCCGTTACATATTTTCATTCGTTTGTCTGCAACTACTAAAAATGAACTTTTGAAAATAATTTTCTCATATTAAAACTTTATTTTTCAATTAAGAGCAATGTTTTTGTATTGTAATCGATGCTCATTAATATATTATACTGTAAAGAAGGTATTGTCTTGTTTTCGTGTTATTTTAATTCTTAAAGCTTAGTTGTATAGAAACTTCTCGTGAGTAAATACGTCCCCACTGATTTCACGAGAAACGGATTGTTGACATTTTAACAATGCCAATAATTTGTTCACAAGTTGTTTTCAAGCAATACACAGGGAAACTAGAGCGCTGTCGCAAGATAGTGAGGGAGAGAACTACTCTCCCTTTCTTGACCACAGAGCCAAAAAATAGCGTTCTAGCGCCAATAGAGATTTTCAGAAAATTCAAATTAATATATAAATTTTGTAGTAAATTTTAACAAACTTCAATTCGGTAAATAATCACTGTTTTCATAAAACGCATAGGTTTGGAGATATAAGTCAGAAACTAAAAAAGTGCCAAATTTTTAGTTTTATTGCAATTTCTCTGGCAAGTCGACGTTTCTCGAAGTGGTAAACATTACTTAAATTCGAATTCATCACCCCAACGTAGAAACTTTGAGAAAAAGCTCTGGATAGGGCCCTTTGAGCATCAGGTGACTGGACTACTGTAATGACAGTATTGCGTTCCAAATTTTTTCAATATTTATTTATAAAAAATAATACATTATAATTATTGGTTTTAATACTGGATTCATGCAGAAAAACTCAAGAGTATAAATCAATTGGAATATTAGTTTCCATTACGCTTGAGAAAAATACATCCTCTTGAAAGACAAATAGTCCATCTGGGCACTCTTTGCCTGATCATCAATCATCACAGATATCAAGCAATAAACATCCGCAAACTCCGCATAGAAACATTGATCTGTAGGTACATGTTTTAATCACATTTCATTATTCTCGTTTTAATCAATCCTCCAGAATTGTACGAAAAATTCTTAGAATCATCAGGGATGCAACACTCAGTGTTAATAAACACCATGAGTCATATGCTACGGTTGGACTTTTGCCCTAATACCTCCCCAGTATATAATTAAAATGCATTAGACCCTGAACGAACCCGCAGAAGCTTTTTATTTCTGCTTTGCAAATATCGGCTATTTTACTCGGATGTCCGTCCAACACAATAAATTTACGTCGTTAAACCGTGATGTAATTGGCTGCAGCGCGCGCCTGACGGCACGTGGACTTAACGATCTTGGCCAGTCCCGTTGAACCGCGTGGAGAGAGCTTTCACTGCTACTTGTGAGTCATGAAGGCGGCGGCGGCGGCGGCGGCGGCGGCGGCGGCGGCGGCGGCGGCGGCGACGACGACGACGACGACGACGACGACGACGACGACGACGAAGACGACGAAGACAACGACGACGACGAAGACAACGACCAGGACGACAACAACGACGACGACGATGACAATGACGATGACAACGACCACGACGACGACTACGACAATGATGATGACGACGACATGGACGAGGACCACTAGCTCCTGTCAGCACTGTGCACCACAGCGCCCTTACTTTTCCCTGTGCTGTCCCCGCTGTCCTCGTCTCCCACCCTCGCTCACTGAGTCCACCTACACTCCGCACCTTCGTCTCCCCATCCCCAATTGCTCTTCCTCACAGGCAAAGAAGCCTCAGGGTTTCAACTGACGTCACTGCAGTGTGTGACCGAGAGGTCCCAGGGTTCCGACGGTTGCAGGATTTTTCACACAAGCTACATAGCTAGGTCAGATTTCCCTTCCCCTTGCCCTAACCTCAACCCTTACTTACATACTATATTACCATACACGTCGGGGAATTAGAGCCTCGGGTACGACGGTGCCCCGCTGGTGGGAGATACCTGGTTGGGGAAATTCCTCGCAAGCCAACATAGGTCGGCGACGGATCTCGCCAGCCAGTGGGGGAGGATCACCGCCATCTCCCGTTAATGACATTAGCAGTTGACGCTCAAGGAAACAGTAATTAATCAATCATTCGTCTACCCTCTCTCAGCGCCTTTTTCTTCTCCTTGCCCATCTCTTTCCTCGATTCTCTTCTGTCTCGTTTCGGCTTCTTCCCCCACCAGTCTTCCTCGTTCTCACATCTTTCTCTACGCTTCCCTCTCACACTTGTTTTTTAATCCACTTCTTTGGAACATTCCTACCTTTGCTTCAGGTCCTCCTCGCATGCCCCGCCTTTTCGCATCTTTTGATCGTCATCACCACGCATTTTCTCTCTTCCCTCTCCTGCGTCCCTTTCCACCACTCCGCGCCGTGCATCTCCGTCCGAGCCCCCCCCCCCCCCTCCCCGGCCATCGCACGCCGTCTACTCCATCGCCTGTTCCCACGATCCCTAACCTCACCTCCGCGTCCCCCCCCTCCGCCCGCTGTTTTCCCTGCTGCTTTACATCACGATTCACTTACCTCTGACCATTGTGCGGCACGCCGCCACCTACTGTTTCCGTCCACTCGCTTTGAATTGAATTGAATGAGGGGGAGGGGGAGGGATTGAATTGAAGCAGCCTTCATTTCAAGAGGCGACATACAGACTCTCAGGTGGGCCTAAACCACTGCATTTCAAATGGGTGGGTGATGGAAATGGGCGCGGTGCAAACGAATTCCAGTCGGGGAGTTTGCGCATAATGGGGTTCTTACGCGTTCTGTAAAACGCGAACACTGAATAATTCTGCGTTCTAACTGGTAATGCTTGCGATGGTTTTTGGTTCGAGAGCCATTCCTGAATATCTAGTCTGACCAAAAGTGACATGAAGCTGTTCTGAATGTACCAGACTCGCTAATCGCATGATGTTGCATACGCATGACGTCGTTTTTCCTTCTCCGTACAGAAAACGAGCGTTATAAAGTACGAATTCGTAATATACAGTTGTCATGATTCTCCATCTTTGCACGTATCTTTTGAATTAAAAGAAATAAAAAGCATTTTTGTATTTAGTACCGTTCTCTAGTAAGATAGATACATTTTTATGATTACAGTTTCGTAGCATTGGATTTCACAGCTGAAATTAAAATCAATAGCTTTTAACTATATACACAAAAAGACCCCAATCTCGAAACGTTTATTGCATTTTCTATCCGATTTTTCTTACCGTACACTCCTCCCTACTGGGAAATCGAACAGTAACTCATCTATCTTACGAGGCGGTGTACAGCGATTGCTATGTCAATGTCCAATAAACAGTACATGTACTCTAACATAACTTCTTTGATTTTAGGATACATTTTTATGTTATTTTCAATATTTGGTGCAATTTTGAATTCTGTTGGACAATTTCAGTCGTGGAATAGTCCTATTATATACAACTCGTGCTTTGGATTTATCGAAAGTTTCCAAATCACTCGTGGTATTATCTATGATAATTGTTCCAAGTTTACTGTTTTCAGTTATCGATCCTTTTAAGTGCCGCTTTAGTGCGGTAAGAAAAAAGCGAATTGATATTTTTCTTTCTCCTTTGGAGACATTCTGTCGCAATTTTACTATTTGTATCCTCTTTAATTTTTGATGTTGGAATACAGTTGGCAATTACTTAGAATTTAAGAGTGTGCTGTTCATTGTTGGCAATCTAACAAGAAGGAAACGTGAGGGTCCGTGTTCAAATTCACATTTACAGCTATTACATGAGCAACGATTGTAATTATTCATATTGTCTGATGCTAAGCAAGTTCGTGTCTACATCTATTAGGAAGTTCTTGAAGTGCCTAGAATTTACTTATGCAAATCCAATAAAGTGACGTTAGCAAAGCAAACACTTGATAACCAGTTCGACTCATACCATTTTATTACGATATTCTTCTATTGTACCTCTTACATCATTGCTATGACTAGTTTGAACACACAGCCTCGTCATTTCTAATCGCGGAGGACTCCCCGCGGCGCAGGCCTGCAAGATTACCGAGTGTACATCGAAGAGGCGTCAACCTCAGGGTACATGGCGGCGAGGTCATCCAATGCAGACAAAACGTAACGGGGTTCGGCATTGAATCATTTCCACGCTTTCACGACGCATCACGTGACCAGGCCGCGACCGCCTTTGCTGGTTCACTCTTTTCGCCCGCTTCCCTTGCAGGGAGCATGAGATGCGTAAGAAATTTGCGTGCATTATCGATTTGTACGCTATATCTGCTATTTTATCAACCATTTGTAAGGGGGAAAAGCAAGAAGAGGCTATAGAATACAATACTACTCTATACATACTACGTGTTAAACTATAAGGTCATTTATAGTATACTACGTCACAAAAAAAACGGCTGCCTGACTGCCTAGCCGGCATTTGCTGAACAGCGTGCTATTGTTCTACGCTATTGTTATAATACCAAACAGTGAATTTAGGTTCGATATTATGAAGATATATTGTTAATTTATTATAGTGATTATTAGTTTACAATATTATGTGATATTATAAATTACAATATTATATAGTCAAAGTAATCTTGCACGGAAGATGTATGTAAAAAGTAAAAAAAAAGTATTTGTTGATCTGCCAATGAGTAGGCAGATTACATTCCTCTCTCTCTCTCTCTCTCTCTCTCTCTCTCTCTCTCTCTCTCTCTCTCTCCCTGTACAGGAAAATATAGTCTTGGACAATGTCTTAATAAAATGAGGTTTACAAAAGTTTATTCAATTTCAAAACATGTTTTAGCCACATTTCTATAATGGCAATTTTAATCTAGCAAAGTAGTCTGTTCAGTTTCAACACCACCTCCACTTGTCGGTTCGGTTTTGAATATAAAATTAAATTATGTTTAAGATATTCAAAGAATTTACTGCTCCGGCCATAAATTCAATATTACCTTTAGCTTTTAAGGCGAAATAACAGGCTGTGAATTTTGCTACAGGAAACATATTCAATACATAATTGAACATGCCAATCATGGCAACTAGATAAATTATATATGAAAATAAACCTACCTATTTTTTGTTCAGATTCTCAGTCTCATGACCCGAATTTTTCTAAACACAGATAATTTAAATTTAAATTAATATTTTTTTTTCGACTTACTACTACACACGAACTGAAGACTAGAGAGAAAAATAATGTATCAATCATATATGACGTTTTTTAAATTTCATTGTCGTCTCTTTATCTACTTAGTTTACACAAGATAATAAAGCTCTTTAAATTCTTCATGCAAACTATCTTTTGGCACATCCTTACTTTGTATCCAGTCAGGCTACAGAAACCTATGACATACGTGAGTTCACTAAAAAATATAAGTAAGCGACTCAAAGTCATTTTCAAGGTCTCCTTACTATTTCCATTCACGTCGTCAGTGCTGTCCTGTTATTCTACGCTCCCTCATTAATCGTCTAATTTCCGCGTAGTTTTAGAAACTAAACATTTGTTCACGCTAGACTGTGTGCTCTAGAGATTATACCTTATTTGGGTTTCCCATAACGCCGCGTATCTCAACTGAGCATCAACTGATCCTCAATTGTCTCCTACAATCATTTATTTTTATGATAATCTCATCATTCTTCATCAATAAAAAGACTGTGGCAAATCATCTCTATGTTCATTCGCCCTGGAAAGGAGAAGACATAACGGTAGAAGCGTTGCTCATTGTTACCATCAGATGGTTTAGGGCAACAGATGTCACAGAGAGTCTCTCACCGGGGCATTCTAAAGCTCCAGTCCCGACGGGAGCCAGGCGAATGTCGGAGCAGTTTTCATTTAAATTAATTTTATATGTGTTTTATATATAATTTAATTTATAACTTAAATTCCTAAATTTTATTAACCTTAACAAACGAGGCACGAACCGCGCGCGTCTTTCCCTTCCTCATCCTACTTTCCTCCTCTCCCCTTATACACTTACCCATTACACGACGCGATGATATCAGAAGGGAGCTTAGAGCACATCCTGACTGCGGAGTGTCCCGTTGAGGGAGATACCTGGAGAGAAGGAAAGTCCGCACATTCGACATGTAGGTCGGAACCGAATCGCTCCAGCTTAAGAGGATCACCAATACCTCCAGAATTATAACAAGCACTGTAGCCATGAGAGCAATGGGCGAAGGAGTACACGCCCAGAAACAAAGTAATCCGCTATCATTGGTAAAACCACGAGTGCATCGGAAATTGTCGATAAATCCCCGACCCGAGGGGATTTATCTGAGAATTTTCAACGCATGAGTGGTATTTAATAGGACTATTCTAGGAATGCAATTATGTCCAACAGAGTTCCAAAATACACCAGATATTGCAAATAACAAAGCTGTGTTAAAATCAAAGACGTTATGTAACAGTACATACATTTATTGGAGATCGACATTGCAATCGAGGTTCACCGCCTCCTGAGATAGATGAGTCACAGTTTATGATTGGCCAGCAGGGGGGAGCGGTGAGAAAAATCTGATAAAAAATGGGATAAACGTTTTGAGATACACCGCCCTGATAGGGGCATTTCGTAAGTTAAACAATACTGGCTTTCACGAGTAGAATGCCCATTGCAAAGAGTTCTTGCTGTAGACATTCTGCTCGCAGCCTCCGTCGTTTCTTCTCCTTGTCGCTCTTCCCCTCCACAACCATCCACCTGCAGAGCGCTGGCTCGTGTCCCCCTCCCCTCCCCTCCCCTCCCCTCCCGCCCCGCCCCGCCCCCTCGCCCGGGCGCCCGTTCTTCATTAGCTTTCCCTGCAGCGGCGCCGGCCGCCTAGCGAGAGGCGGGGCGGGGCGGGGCGGGGGCGCACGCGGACAATGGCTAACGGCGACGAGGCGCGTGACGGCGGCGCCGCACGTAGCACGTGGCAGCGCGTGGGCGAGCGCCAGCCCCCCCTCCACTCCCCCCCACCCCCACCCCACGGGAGGGCGACCGCGCGGCTGCATGTGACGAGCCGCTCATCTCACCGCTCCGGCGCAGAACGGGCTGGCGGAGCCTTTTATTCACTTTAAAATGTACGCTTTAAATATCTGTCGAATTGTTTAATCAAATTTGTTGTTTTTTGTGCCCACCGGAGTTTGGGAAACATTTTACTGACGTAATTTCGCATCAAATATACAATTTGAATGAGGGTAATTAGTGATTCCGCGCGCGTCAACGGCGAAGGTCATTAGTACCGTAAGTTTAGTGTATGTTTTGTCCCGGGAGGGGGATGGAGATATCCGTCGCCGACCTACGTCGGCTTGCGGGGGTATTCCCCAACCAGGTATCTCCCACCAGCGGGACACCGCCCCAGCCGGGAAAAGCTCTAAGCTCCCGACTGGTCTCCCGCATAGAGTAGTGCATGTTAGTGTAAGTGTGTAAGTAAAGGGTGAGGATAGGGCAAGGAAGAGGGAGGAAAGATCGCGCGCGGCCCGTGGCCCGTTTGTTACTGTACTGCTCCGGCATTCGCTATTTTCCTGGTGTTGATGGCAGAAACCGCGGAAAACAATCGATTAGAGCAGCCGGCCGCTGGAATGCTCCAAACATCGGCTGAATTCGACCAAGCTATCTAGCTATTGACGAAAATCCTACCACCATTGGAACTCGAACCTAGGACCTCCAGGTCAGAGATACTGCAGCGTTATCAGTAGATGCCCTGAGCCACCTCTCGCAGTACTGCAATTTTAATATTTGTTGCTCATCTTTCTATTTATTCCTTTGCCAACAAATTATCTTGATAGTAAACCTTCTCTGGAGTTTTAGAAGCATTTTCTAATTTCACGTTAACGCGAACGCTTCTAGAAACTAATACGTTTCATTGGCAAAAGATGTACACAAAATTCGTTCTAGTTCGAATTCTTTATTCCACGCTATGTTTAATGAAGATTCCATGCATACTCAAATATTCCGTATATTTTCAATACGAAAATGAGTTTTTGAATACCAATTCTTTGGCAAACACACTTCTCATATTCTAGATGGCATTACCTTCATTCATGTGCTTCTTTCAATTGCAATTTTCCAAAATCTATGAGATTATATGCTTCGCTTCATTCGGTTCGGCTAAATTGTTTCATGATATCTGCCTGGAATCTACTTGAAGATTTTACGTAATTTAATCGAGGTGAGACTTCAAATCGCTTTGCCCGATATGAGAAATATTAATTAGGCAAGAGTTTAAAAGTATGTTGATTTTAATTATAAAAGGTTAACAGATGCACTGAATGTATCTCTTTTTTATCTTAGTTAACTGGTATTTTCATTTTCAAAAGTTACTTGCCACATGTATACAAGGAAGAGAATGCATTGTAAAGGTTATGTTTGATTGCAGGAGAGTTTTACATTATTGTTTTCATGACAATCATGTAATGAATTTTTGACAATTTGTGTCACGAATATTACAATAAAAGTAAAATGATAACTTACCATGTAATTAAGAAAATCGTTCTACAGCTTCTCTCGACAAATTCCCTGCTCACTGACCTGACACTAATAAGACAGCACGGAGAAATTGGCATCAAAAATAACATTTAACATCACACACTAGTGATTACAACACCGATATTTTGCTATATGATGAATTGAAAGTGTTTGTGTTTTCAAAATCAATTTAAAACAGTGTTATTTTATTCTATAAATATAATAATTTTCATAAGTTACATTAGTGTAGTGACTAAATCTAACTGAATTAGAAATCTTCAAATTAAAAATTAAAAAATAGTCGGAAGATGGAATGGAGTACTTGAATATTTCAATAAAAGGAGACATCTTTTAACAAAATAGTTCGCAGAAACATGGATTTAAAAACATACTTTTAAGGCAAAAACTTTTAAAGCGTCCCTGAACAAAAAAAAAATCTACGTGAACTACGCCATCACAGCGTTTCCTCAGGCACATGGTGAGAGAGACCATGAATACCAGTATTTTTCTAAGAGTGTTAGAAAGGGAGATGTGTACTGTAGCCTCGCGTGCAACAGTGTCATTGAAAATAAGGAGATAGGAAAGCCGCAAGAGACTGTGAGAGCTGTCGGTGCATTTGATCCTGTCACTTCTCGATTGTGAGACAAGTGCACTAGTCACGCAGCTACCACTACAGGTAACGTTCTCACACAGTTTCCACCTATCTATTTAACGGATTGTTTACACGCGTCAGTCGTTGTTGTCACGACAAGGTTCTTTTTTCACTTTCTTTTTCACGTCGTACATTGCGTATAGGTCTCCGTAAATGCAGGTCGAGAAATTGACCGTGTTTGGAGGATTTCTTGCAGCTGAATGATGCAGCTGAATCTTGCAGCTGTTTATGGTCTCTTAGTAGAAATGTCTTAGGTTGTCCTTTAATTCTTTGGAGCCTCAACATAAAATTATGTTGCGTAAGAACCTTGGATAAGAGGTGGTATGGTATGTTTATATTAAAAGTTATCCACTTCTATTCCACTTTATCTACCTCTTAATTTGTTCGTTCTAGTCTCACGAATGACTAAACCAGTTTTGGTAAAGTTTTCAATGAAAAATATTGTTTTCTCGGGCATAATTCAGGCGCAATTGAGAATACAGAAGTATGTATAGAAATTAAGTAAAAATTTAAACCATATATCAAGCACGTGAAATCATCTTGGTACTGCCAAAACGCTACTGAAACCGGTCAACTAAAAATGTAGCCACTATGCCTATGAAAATAGTATTGTCCTTATTTTAAACCATTAAACATACAAGAAGACTTTGTAAATTTTGTAGATGTGAAATTAATAATTACACTAAATTTTTAGCTCAGTATCTTCTAATGTAAAAAAAACAAAGTCACCGCGTGTGACAGAAAGACTTACGCATTGGATTTTCATGATTTTCGAGACTCAAGTAGATCATGATCCAACTTAGGAACTTAAACATTTTCATAGTCGACTATCAATCTGTGATGATAATCCAATTTAAGTTTTGATATTGCAAGTTTGCCGGGGGTGTCTAACAATCCATTTAATGTTTATAGCTGCAATGATTAAGGTAGGAATGACGATCGTAACGAACATGACAGGGCATGAGAAACGATGAGTGTGTGCGCGCGCGCGCGCGTGCGTGTGTGTGTGTGTGTGTGTGTTAGGGAGGAGGTGTTGAACGAATGGGATGGAGCAGGGGGGTTTGGGCGGAATGGGGCATGGGGAGGCGGGGGGAAACACCGTGGACAGAATTAATTCTTTTTTCTCTCTAATAAATGACTGTGATAAATATCCGGAGAACGCTGTACGTTTCCCACAGCAATAAACTTTTGCTTGGGGTGATTGAATGCCACCAAGAAATTTCCATAAGTGTTTACTGTAATATCACAATCACAATTAACAGGCAACATTTGCCATTTATACAGTAATTACACAATTATAATGAATACACATGTTTGAGAGAAAATGTGAAAAAAGAAAGAGCAAAAAGATGAACGGGTTATTATTTTCTAGTACGTGAAAATGAAAAATAATAGCAATAAACACATGGAAGGGCAGTATATACAGCGCAATCAACAGAACGAACCAGATGTTTCTCCAGAAATAGTTAATTATAACATTGGGGAATAACATCTAAAATACTGATAAGAACTTTCTTCAGAAAACATTAGATAATGAGCGATGCATACGATTATTATGTGGGACGAGCTGAACCCGAGCACACATTGCCCACTTGCTAGCCAGGCCAGGCCCTGAACTGTGAATTACATCGTGTACACGGGAAATGTAGGTTTCCCAAGTAAATACCAATCTATCTAAACGTTCATTACTACTACTTGGTCAGTGCAATTAAATTTCTCATAAAACCAAATAAAGAACCGAATTATTCATAGTTTGCGACATTCTGATTTTCTGATCTCCTGCGCCACAGAATGTGTTACCCAGAAAACAGATTCCCAAAACTGTCATAGAAAGTCAAGAGTTGTCTCATCTTTTTCATTACGGTCTAAAGAAAAAAAGTTCGTATTATACGTCGGAAGACTTTGATAACCCCGAGTGTAAGAAACCTAAGATGCGCGGTTTCAGAGTAAGCGACATGTCAAGAAACAAGCCTAACGTGTGTCGCAGGTTGCATGGCGCAAGGCGCATATTTTAAATAACCATCTACAAAATTTCAATATTTTCTCTCTTTAATTACTTTGCAGCATTTCTGATTAGGCAAACACTCGATCCGTATTGCATTAACTATATTTTGTGAAAGTGGGATATAATAAGAGGGACAACACCGCAATCGATACGAAAAGTAAAATTGCACAATAATATGAGTTACGCTCTTGCATGTCTTTTTTCTTCTTCCTAGCGTTAGTCGCGAGCAAATGCAGATTTTGCGAGAAAATGCAGGGCCTCCTCGCCCAAAAATTCTGGCTGTGAAGGGACATACTCCTCCGCTGTGCCTCAGTCCGCATTGTGCCGAGAGGATGAACATAGTATTGCTGTAATTTTAAACCATTCAACCACACAAGAATACATTGTAAATTTTGCAGATGTGAAATTAATAATTACAATACTTTTCCCCTCATTATCTTATCATATAAAGAAAACAAAGTCACAGATTTGGACAGGAAGACTTCTCAATGGCTTTTAATGATATTCGAGACTCAAGTTAATCATGATCCAAATTCGCAATCTCCGGTACTGATCCCGCATTCCCCTGGAAGTGATCAAGGATCCCAAGAAAACTTCTGAGCACCTACGAATTTGATTCCAGTAAGCGCCACAATTTTCACCGATAATAAGCATATGAAGAAATTTTAGGTATATTGTCGCCATCGAACCCGCTACTTTTCAACAACTGGTAATCACGAATCATAAGGCATTCCCCTTTTTGGTTGCCACTACCGCTATTTGTTACGCGCTTGTAATATACAGCGCAAACGTTTTATTGGCCCTTGGTAGCCGCAGAAATTTATCTCCGCACGGGTCTGTGCTGGGCGGCAACAGCGGTCCAGGCCCAAAATATCATGCTTTTGCACGGGTTCTGAAAGACCCTACAGAAATAATAGGAAAGCATGCTAAGGACAGCGAATGGTAAAAATGTGACTTTTAAAGGTTTCCATGGATGCCTTCTTGTCTGCATGTGTATGTGTATGTGTATGTATGTATGTATGTATGTATGTATGTATGTGTGTACGAGTAATTAGACATACAATCTTTTAATTGAACTGAATAGAAAGCCATAGTTGATATGATCAAAGGGTCTTGAAAGCCACAATCCACTGTCGTTTTCTAGTTGCTGTCCATAGAGGATTCGATGTAACTTGCTGCCTAGAGTAGGACCGAATGTATTTTGGAGGAGGCTAGAGTGTATCCAGCTCAATGATTCTGTAGGATACGTATCATCGGCGCACATTTTCTTTCATTAGATGCGAGAAGTGTTGAGGGTTAGTTCTTTCGACGACAGGACAATTATAGCAAATCTGTACCTTTTTTTAGTGCAAAATAGTTTATATTATTCAGGAGCAATCATTTCTGGTACTTAGTTTCTGTCAGAGAAGCAACATGTATTGTTAATTCAACTAATGTTAATATAGGAGTGAGGGTAGATACTTATGGTCTCAAGAAAACGGGCGCGCATAACAGCAATCAAACCGCAGCAAACTGCGGTTGCCTCATCTGCGCTGTGCTTCGCAGCCAAGCGGCGCGCCGCCACAAGCAGGCGCCTCTCACTCGGTCTCGGTTCGACGCCTGGCCGAGGCAGCCGCGAGACTCGCCAGCGCGCGTCGCGACGGCCAAGGCGTGCCGCGTTGGGGAAGGTCGCCGTCCTTGGGCCGAGAAGCGGGGCGGGACGGGACGGGCAGGACGGGGTGGGGTAGGTGGTGAGGAGCAGGGTGGGGCGGAGCGGGGCGGGGAGGGACGGGTGGCGTGGCGGGGTGGAGCGGGCAGGTCGGGGCGGAACAAGACGTGACGGGACAAGACGAGTCGGGACAAGACGGGTCGGGGCAAGACGGGTCGGGACAAGGCGGGCCGGGACAAGACGGGGCGGGGCAAGACGGGGCGGGGCAAGACGGGGCGGGGCAAAACGGGGCGGGGCAAGACGGGGCGGGGCAAGACGGGGCGGGGCAAGACGGGGCGGGGCAAGACGGGGCGGGGCAAGACGGGGCGGGGCAAGACGGGGCGGGACAAGACGGGGCGGGGCAAGACGGGGCGGGGCAAGACGGGGCGGGGCAAGACGGGGCGGGACAAGACGGGGCGGGACAAGACGGGGCGGGACAAGACGGGGCGGGACAAGACGGGGCGGGGCAAGACGGGGCGGGGCAAGACGGGGCGGGACGGGAGGGGGCAGGGCAGTGCGGGACAGCGCAGTGCAGGGCGAGGCAGGGCGGCGATGGAGTTGCTGGTGGCGGAGGTTGCGAAGTGGGAGAGTGGAGAGGTGGTAGCGGCGGTGCCACGGCAGCGATGATGTTGGTGGTTCGGGATAGGGGACGAGGTGGTTGAAGGAGCGGGATGGGGTTGTGGTGATGGGTGTGAGCTGCGGTTAAACGGCGGCGGTAGTGATAGTGGTAGTGTAAACGTTAGCGGTGTTGTTGTTGTTGTTGTTGTGGTGGTGGTGGTGGTGGTGGTGGTGATGTGGTGGTGGTGGTGGTGGTTATAGTGGGAGTAGTGGTGGTGGTATTGGTAGCGGTGGTGGGTGGTTGTGGTGGTGGTGGTGGTCGTGGAGGCTGCGACGATGTTTGTGGTGATGGTGGTGGTTGTTGCAGCGGCGGCGATGGCTGTTGGTGTAATGGCTGTTGAGATCTGATAATGGAGGTACTGTTGCTGAGGGCGTCGGTGCTTGCGGTGGTGGTGGTTGTGGTGGTGGTTGTGATGGTGGTTGTGGTGGTGGTGGTGATAGTGGTGGTTGTGGTGACAGCGGTGGGACGGATGCGGGTGGGTGGTTGAGGTTGTCGGTGAAGGTGGTGGCGTGACTCTTAAATAGCCGTGGCTCTTGCGGGGGGCGGGGGGGGGGCGACGCCACACTAGTGCCAGCCCCGGAGCCGCGCCCATTCAGACCGCCATTGCTTTGTTCAACGACTGATGCAGCGCACGTGTGTAATTAAAGAGCGGGTTCACAAATAAAATAACATAGTGCATTAAATAGTAAGTTATGGTATAAAAGAAGAAAATAAGAGTGTAGCCATGAGTGAGAACGTTTATCTTATAGTCACAAGATAATAAAATCGCTTTATACGTACGGGCTACATTGTTTTATCCATTACCACTCTGTAAATAAAGTGAGAAAATTTTTAAACGACGAACATAAAACATCTACATTATTGTTGCAGGTTTCATTGCTTTAATGGGTGCTTTGTCAAAGAGACCAAACAAATTTACACTTCCGATCTATGAAACCTGTATTGGTGATGAAATATAAACTTTGCACCAGCGAAATAAAGCTCACATTCGAACAATCTCCTCTAAAGATGTATTTATTAGACTGTATATCATCTGTAAATTAAAACGTTTTATTTTTCCAGGCCAATACAGAAAATGTATCCGCCTAAGTGTGAAAAACGCAAGGAGCGACTTCAACTGAATACGTTTCGTGATATAATTGAAGGAATATATAGAGGATTCAGAGGAGTTTAAAAATCCTCGAAAGGTAAAGTGAGACATGGGACTGAAAGTAATCATTCAAAAAACGTAAATTGTTCCCTTCAAGAATGAGTTTATTGGGGTATCAATGGTATTACGGGCAGGTTGAGCTTGACCGTATGAAAACTTTACGTAGTATATTGTTTTCTTTCTTCATGATCGAGGGATGAAATAGTCGCATAGTGGCAGTTCAAAGTAAAGGAAGAGTTGCGTTGAAAGAAATTGTTTGCGCAGTGCACAGAGTGTCAGACACTAAACGCATTATCTCATAGTGTCGATATTTTCCTAGTAGGTACTTTCGATTAGTCACATACTCTCATACGTGATGTTTCAAAACTTATAAAATTTAAGAAATGGTTTGAAGAGAAAAAAAATTGTTAACAATTTGTATCATAATTTACCAAATTAATAACACGAATAATATATTTTTCAGCACTTGTGCATGGAAAATAGTACTTGCTTTACTGTTTATTGATTAAAAAGTGTTACTTTTCAGTACGAGTAGAAATATGGTAATTTAGATACGAATAGATTTTGACGATCATCTCATGGCCAATAGAGTACGCAAAATAAACAAAATAGTGGGGTAATATGAATCAATATGGCTGCCGCCTCGTATATTGAGAATGATCTCAAGACTATATACTTGTAATTTTCCACGAATTCTTACGAAAAAAATATTGTACACAACTCCTATCACAAAAGTGTCTTGGGCGTACTCGCGTCAAAATGCCGAACACTGCTCGAATTCTTCTCTGAATATTTCATTCGTACGTCACTACGACTCGCATTCAGTTTTAATTCTGTAAATAACTATTTCAGCATTGAAATAAACACTTAAATTAAACGGAAATATCTATTTTTGTTCGGTTGGTGTCCCAAACACACGCAGCGTTTTCCGTCCAGCTCGCCGCGCTGTGTCCGCGGCGCCTGCTGTGCCGTCCGGTTCTAGACCGTCTCTGCGGCATGTAAACGCAGTAAATTTTCTGGGCGGGTATTTCTGTATTACGGAGAGTGGCCATCACCCGCAGTGAAATACTGTAGTGGCCGAATAAACAACTGCCAAAGGAACACAATTATGGCTAAGAGGCGTGTGAATGCGAGAGCAGGCTCAGTGGGGGGAGGCGGGTGGGGGGCGATGGCAGGACTAGGTCACGGCTGGATTATCTATTGGGCTCATGGGCCAAGTGCCCGAATCTCGAATAAACAACTGGAGACGAACTCGCACACAAAGTCTCCGGTTGTATTGCGTATAAAAAAAAGGAACGCGGTGTATATTTTATGGAGCATAAGAGATGTTCTGTCTGCTAGCTGTAATATTGGTCACAATTTCATGATGCAGTGAGATCAGCAGTTTTTGGAAAACAGTGCCAATATTTTAATCGTATCGTCCTTTATGTTGTTGCTCGTTACTAAAAAGGAAACTATAAGATAAAATGTTTCCAAACTTTTAATGGTGGAGCGTGTCACTTAAGTAATTTCATTCTTAAGAATTTGGATATTTCCAAGAGTTACAACGTGGAAACCAAAAGGAAAAAATACAATATCGCAATACTATTTGTGCATTGACAATATATTTCAACAACGTGAGGTGCTGTATCAGCATGTACTTTCTTGCATTATTGGAAACGAGTAGGTAATATTATAACATTGCAATTTCTACCTGCACTTCAACATTCACTTGAAAAAGTCCAAATAAATTCGAACGAACCGCCTACGATCCATATCTGGAATTATTTCGATAGTTAGGAACAGTAGCCCCTTCTTGCTTCCACCAAATATGAATCAATAACTGTTACAATATTTACAAGCAAGGATAATTTCACATATAAATTACACATCCAGAACAGATGCCCATCCAATGTATCCCCTTAGGAATGCATACATAGTACGCAAATACGTTTTCATAAACGTAATGTTGAACTTATGCATATATATTCTGTGTTTGTATAAATATTCTTCCGGACTTAAATAGAGTTAAACGTACTGTTTTATTGAACATAGAAAAATTGTATCATTAACGTTAAGTAAAAAAGCATCCTTATGCCATCTGTTTCCTAACCATGTTTCCAAACAACAAAGAAAAGTTAATCTGAGAATTTCAATCTGCCAAAGGGCCGCATTTTCATTATTTTGTTTTTAAATCTGATTTTCATCAAAACAGCAATTTTTGAAACCTGCAGAAGTTTTTAATTTTAAATCTACAAGTTAAGAATGTTGTTTTTTATGAAATCTTTCTTTTATAATTAGATCTTTTGATGTTATTATAATAATTAGACACAAGTCATATTTTAAAGAAAATATAGGTACACTTCTATCATATTCAAATACAGATAATTTATATAAATATTGGCATTTATATCAAAGTGAAATTTTGTTCAAACTTTAAAACTCCTTAGCACTATTTCCACAAAAATCATACTATAAACAAAATGGTTCCGTTAGAACATGATAAGTGCCATGTTGTGGTCAAATATAAAACAAAACTTTGTCGGATAGCAGTTCCAAATCAATGCTCTAGAACAGGTTGTAATATTATTAGAGATATTATGTGGAAAACGAAGGAGGAAAGTTTTAAAAATAGAGTGATGTTTTCAGCTAAAAGCGTGATGATTTATAGTATTCTTGTTCGGGTCAATGCGGTGAAGGTAGCTCAGTGGCTCAACTTATGTCACGGCAGCATCTCCGACAAGGAAGTCCTAGGGTTCGAGTCCCCACGGGGGCATGCTTTTGGACACCAGCTAGATGTCTACGCGTGTTCACCCGCTGGTGGAGAATTCAAGCGGCTGGTTGCTCCGATCAACACCAGGCGAATGCCGGAGTACTTTAAACGGCTATGAACCGCGCGCGATCTTTCCTTCCTCATTCCTGTCCCATTCTCGCCGCTACACACACACACACACACACACACATGCAATACTCTTTTACACTTGTCGGTAGTGAAGTCGGGTGTTTAGAGCTTAGGGGTTCGTAGGCTTCCGCGGCCGGAGTCGATGCGTTCTTGGCTATCCGGGATGAGCCGCGTCTCGGTCAATGTTACTGACGTTTCGGCCATCTTGCTGTGGCCTTCTTCAGAGCTATACTGCGTCGTTTAGAGCTTGTCCCGGCTGGGGCGGTGTCGTGGTTATGGGCGATTTTTGGTTGAAGACAATCCTCGCCAACCTGCGCCGGCTCTGGCCAACCAGAGGGTAAGATCACCGTTACCTCCTGCGATGAAAACATGCACTACACTTGCAGGACTAATGACCTTGGCACACCCGGAATAATCAACCAAATCATGCTCTGATCAAACAACAGAGAATTATTCCACTCTACAAATTAGAAAGACAATATTAAGATTTTATCAACTGAAAAATGATGACCTTAAACTAATTACTCAGCGATTAGGGAATACAATTATCACTTCATAAGTGTTAATTGCAAAGGAAATACGTCTTTGAGAGGACAGTGAAGGAATGAAAATGAACAGTTTTCACTGAGACCAACTCTAACAAATCATTCCCAGGAAATCTCCACTCTCCCAAGGGTCTACACTTCATTATCAAAAGCCTAATGACTGCAGAGCAGTTTCAGTGCCCATTAAGCGGTAGCCGAGTATCTTAGCAGCCGCAACTATCTCAAACACGACAGTCTCGCCGTTTACTACCTTGCTTTCAATCCGGATGTCGGCGGGGACCAGGTCTGCCAAGAGAGGTGAAATACAGCCTGCCTGCCCGCACTCTAGCGCCTGCCGCCGCCTCCGACGCACAGGGGCGGTATACGGAGAAATCGGTCAAAATTCATTTCTTTCCAAACTGTCAAATTCTCCACGCAAGCTGTCAAACACGTATGTATAAATGAGTGTACTGACTCAGGCCTACCGGCGACGTCCCTGCCTCGCGTCCGTGGGTTAAGGGGCTACGTGTGGTTAGCACGTAGACATCCCCACGCCATATTCCAGTCTTCTCAACCTGATACGTGAATTTTCTCATCGTCACACAGCAACATACACTGGGACATTGCAATGAAAACGCACACTGTAATCTTGCCTTGACTGAACCCGGGGCCGCGTAGTGGAAAGCGAGCATGCTGACCACGAGCCCAGATTCAAGCAGTGTGAGGATAAATTATGTACAGCGATTAATGTCCCATATATACTATTGTTTTTATTGTTTTTACCCCTATTGTTTCATAGAATTCTCACAAACATAGACGGTTTTAGGGAGCTGAATGATCATAAATTCATTCAACTTTGGGACCAACATTTATCAATAACTGTTAATGTTATAACATTATATTATTTTATTATTAGACAATCATTACTTTTTATCAATATGTTGTGCAAAAATATATTTCGTACCTAAATTTTTAATTTCTTTTCTATGAAGACTGCTAGTAGCAAGGTATTTACCTTTCTTGAGTTACAAAAAATACGCACGTATGTGTAAAGTGAAATTTGTGATAGCAATAGAAATAAAATTGGAAATATTTTTATTGGAAACATTAGAAAATGAAAATTGGCAATTTATTATCAATTCCGAACTCTGTGGTTCAAAATGAACGTAAATTAACCTAGTACAATCTAATTAAACAAAATTAAATTAACCTAGTACGCAAGGAAGGATGTCGGGCAGTACGTGATCCGTTGTTGAACGCATTATTTCGTCACCCTCCTGAATATGTTTGTTGAGAAACACGCAAACGACCTACCAAAGCGGACAGTCCCTAGATTTCCCATTCTACGAACACATCCACCAGGACGAGGTCCACACTCAACATCAGCTGAGTGACGGACCACTATCCCGTCGGGCCAACCCACGGGCACCAACCAGACTCAAGCGCCCTGGAACACTCTCACTCAACACTTCTGCACAGAAAGGCGAGTGACGTCGACAAAGTAGACACCCGTATGGTTTCCAAACCTCTACCAAGACTTCGTTTTGTGGGAGATGAGAACGAATTCAGCTCATAGGGATGACAGCTGCAGATTCCAGTTTGATTATATCACAGGTAATAGTATCACAAGCGTTTTGAAATTCATCTGTAACTTCCAAAGTACGAATGGAACGAGATAATGTTTTCAAGAATAAAGATAGATATATAATTAGCAATAAATATCGATAACAAAATATTACTTTACTCGTTATAAACGTAAACACCAACTTTTTGGTTTCACAAAGTTTCGGCCACGTTGCACTACAAAAAGTGAACGTCGCGGCGATAAAATTCAAAAGATCCATCTGTACAATTGTGTGGGTATTTTTCGAAACGAACGGAGTTCTTGAAGTAGAGTGGTGTTTTAAATTGTTTTTAATGTATACATACTTTTATTTCTTGCCGAAATTAGGCTGGCGAACACTATGCCGGTTCATGAGATTTACTCCTATCCTGACATCTAGCCCCCCGTATTATAGGCGCACGTTTTCTTGAGATCTGGAATACCTACCCCCTCTTCTTTGCCAACATTAGTTGAATTAAGAATAAATGATAGCAACGAGTGTTGTAGACAAAATCTGATAACCAGAAATGTTCACTCCCGTGTAATAGAAACTATTTTGCATCGAAAAACGAACTACAAATTGTGTTTCAAATTCCTTTCCTCAAAATAACCAAAACTCCCCACTCCTCTCGCAACTAGCGAAGCGAGGGCTCAAGAAAACGTGCGCGCATAATACGTAGAGTGGGACATAGCCCAAGAGTGCAATAATCGAAGGAAATTTATTTTTGGCCTCGTCTTCTCCTGTGCGACCCACTGCGCCGCGCCGTGCTTCGCCGCGCGGCGGCGCTAAAAGGCCAGGGCCGTTTAATCCCGGCGTCCTCCTCGTGTCCAGGAACACGCATTATCCCGCATCGCTTGCACTGGCGGGCAGGCGACGAACGAAATGCTTCACGTGCGGGGCGTCGGGGCGCTGGACGCCTGACATTTCGGAAGACAAACTCCCTCGTTTATTACCAAAACCCTAGTCAATGTCCTTTCTTGATTCATTGATTGATTTTTTTTTCGAGTGCGTAATCTTCTATGTTCGTTTGTCTCATCAGTAAAGTGCACGATATAGCTCGGAAGATAGCGGCGTTCCTTCCCTATTGGAACGCGAGATACGGTGCCCGTTTACATGTAGGCTTTGGGTGTTACCCTCTTCAGGTATCGCCCCCAATGGGGTACCACCGCACCATCTGGACAAGCTCTAAGCTCCTGACATGTGTGAGAACGTAGTGTTTTTGAATGTGTGTGAGTGGGTGTAAGAGGAGTGGCGGGTACTAGGATAAGGAAAGGAAAGATCGCGTGTGGGGCTTGATCGTTTGTAAAGGTACTACGCCGGCACTGATCAGGGAAATCATGGAAAACTATCAGTCAGAGTAACCGGTAGATTCTCTTCCAGATTGTGCCTTAATTCGTCATAGCTATTGAGCTAGTGTCCAAAATCTGCCACTGTCAGAATTCGAACCCAAGGGTGACGCGGCCAGAGTTGATGGAGGTACCAAGATTATGCTGCCAGCCTACCTTCTCCTTCCTTTTTCGTCATTCGGGCTCTCTTCGTGCACCAATGTAGGGTCTTAATATAAGTCACACGAGCGCGATAAATCATTCTGAAGGCTAATTCTTCATTGTAAATGTTATCAACATTACCGGATTTTTTAAAATAATTTTTATGAAGATGGCCGACAAAAGAGTTGAATAAAAAGTTTAAAAATAAAAACAGGATTGATGAGAATCACTGGAAAGGGTAATCAGAATGATACCTTTTAAATCCACAGAAAATTAGTTGACGTGGTTTACGGTTACGTATCTTTCTATAATATAAATTATGCCTACCACAATTTAAATTTTTAACATATTCAGCAGAGGCACGAGGTGAAAAAAAAGCATGTAACATCAGCTATAAGTAGCAGAAATGAGTGTGTTAAGGAAAATTTTAAATAAAACATACTTGGATAGAAAAAAAATGAATACATTAAAACAGCATGTGGAATTAGTCGTATTTCCGAAAGGATAATACCACGTAGGAGAGAATGGAATTAACACATTGATAGAATAAATGAAGATAGAATTGTAAGGGTCTCGAGAGATACTAGACCTGTGGAAGGAGATAATCCTGAAGACCGAGATGACGATGGCATGAAAGTTTTTAAATCCAAGGAATGGAACAGGCCTATGGTCTACTAAGAATAAGAATAAGTCAAATAAAATAATAGAAAAATACACTTTTACATACAAAATTATACATGGAAGTACTATATGAATATATGTTAGTAGTAAACTTCATAGTGCGTATAGGATACTAAATATATTACATCTTTACTTACGTTAATTTTAAATACTTTCTCGAAGAATACGACGTTGTTTTCAAAATATCTGTGTAATAATAATAATAATAATAATAATAATAATAATAATAATAATAATAATAATAATTCTACATTATATAAGTATGTTTACTGATATTTTGAATAATATATCAAGAGCGCATCTGCAAGCCATAAAGTGAAAGTAAACTTACATTTGTAACACATTACGATATTTATAAATTACAAAAACGTTTATTTCAAATTTGCACACTCTTCAACACATGACGACTTCATATATACCGTTTGTAGTACTCGTAACACGCGATAAGCAAAACATGTCTTTTATGAGACCATGCATATGCAAGTGTGATTAATTCGTGCTTTCATAAATCTGTGAAAGGCCGTGAGCTGAGTTTCCTTGACTCCGCCGCAGAGGAAATGTGCCCCTGAAGGGAACTAGTTTTATAACTGTGTTTGATGGCAGTGTCAATATCTTAATGAGGCATGTTTACCCAAGCGTCGCGCACGACTGCATTAGATTCGTGACCACAGTCTGTTGCGAGGATTGAGATACGCCGATAGTGGCTTTCCTGGTCACGAGATGATCAGACTTTTAAGGGGCGAGACGCGGGGCATTCGTGAGCAGAACTCAATGACAAGCGTTATCGTAATATGAGTTCCAAGTTTTAGGAAAAAGATGCTCCATTTCATGTTTATTAAGTGACGTAGAATATGAAAGTAATGATGACAAAGGTACATCTTATACGATTTTATTTAGTCACGACTTCTTGAAACACAGCTAATGTAACATTAAGCCTGAAGTATACAAATATTGCAACATCAGTTCATTTCAAGAGAAAATTCGTTTCCATACAATTATCACATTATCTTAATGTTAGAGTGGCAGGAATATACAATTGCTTGATATAAAATTGTGTGTATATGACATTTTGGGTCTATTGTCCGACTGTTCGGGCTAAATAACACAGCCCCCCCCTGATTAATTTCCCTGATAAATTCCCGTTGGGTCAAATCAACGTCTTTTCAGAAACTTCAAAACCAAACATCTCTAAAAGTTTTGCAGCGTGATATATCTCTTATCACGCCCAGCCGTTACCGATGGCTGTACGGAGCTAAGGTACGATCTGCAAATCTCCCTTGCTCTCCCTGGAAGAGCCGCGGCCGCAGCTGGACCGTCTCCAGAGTGGGAGGGTAGCTCTCTCGCTCTCACTCCCGCTAGTCGCCACCCCCGAGCGCGTCCCGGCTCGGTCCGTGCGTAGGTCCCCTTCGCTCCGTAGCTCGGACGTACTCGCGTTTGAAGATAGGGAAAAATAATCTTCGATTAAGTGCGTTGAAACTTGCTATCGAGTTGACAGTAGAAGGTGGAAAGAAAATGAACTCTAAAATTGCGAGGGAAGTGCTAAAAAACGAAGGGATTAATAGGAGAGTATTGAGGGAAAAAAATCATTAATAAGCGAGACCAATAGAAAGAAAAGGCGGGACTTCGTGAAATACTGTGTGAACGAGGAGTCCGAGAGGTTGTCGGAAGTTTTTTTGCTGACGAGAGAAAGTTTACTTTGTGGTAATTAGATGGCAGAACTTGGGTGTAACGCAAGTTCAACGAAGACTTAACAAGATGAAATCTACATCAAACTGTAAAGTACGTTGCATGCAGTATCATTGTACGGGAGTCGATAACTTCGTCTGCAGTTGCCGGAGAAACGATGACGAAAAAGTGATATCCACATTCTCAATAGATATTTGCACCAAAGTGGGAATACTCTCGGAATACAGGATACATTTTAATTTTATCAGGACAATGATCGAAAAAATAAAGCATCCATTGTATGCTTTCCTACAACTACCCGAAGGTTTTGAAAACATCTGTGTAGTCTCCGTTTCTTAACTCAATCAAGCATTTCTTGTGTAAACTGAAATTTTGATTGCAAAAAAATAAAATTTCCTTCAAAGAGAAATTGGAGAGAAGATTGGCTGATGAATGAGCGTCAATAGAGAGTTCACACATCAAAAAACGTACTGAACGTATGCCGAATCGATTGAAAGTGGTAATTTCACAGAAATGTTACTCTACCAAATACTAAGATAATAAATTTATGTAACAATTGTTAATTCACGTGACTCATTATCTAACAATTGTGAAGAAATATTTAAATGATACTGATAGTTTGGTTTATATGTTTTTTATAGTTTTGTTACATTCGTGATAACATGGTTTTTGTCTCATGTTGTATATACATTTCTAAATAGTAACCTTTTGTTTGGGACATCAATTGTTATTCTTTGACCCTCCTATCATGTGAATACAATAAGGAAATTCAAGTTGACAATGTGACCAAATATTAAAGCGAGCGACTGTACCTTCAAAACTTAAAAAAAAAACAACTTCGAAACAGCAGATTGTCTATCAAACAATAGAACCTTTCAACGAGGCCAGAGGTGTACCTGACTCGTCTCGTCAGGAAGATTAAAGTTCTGTGTTCGAAAAACGGTGGACATTTTAAATAATGTAACTAAATATATAAATAAAAATACATGGTCTATCATATCTGAATTTTTGTTTGGTTCCCAATCCGTACTCAATATAGTGTTATTATAATTTTTAACTGTATTTATGACAAGACTATGTATATTAACTAGATTTATAACTAAATATACGTACATCAATTACAGAATATTATGTTGTATTTATCCTCCAGGATAATTATCCCATTAGAACCGTCTGCAACCCGAAATTTCGGAGGAATTTACTTCCCTCCATTGTTGAGGAAATCAAAATGAGTTTACCATATACCTCTAATTACGATGTTGGTTTTGATGACTTAATACTTCCTATAATGAAGGAGTTATTTATAAGCCGTGAAAACTAAATAAGTCCACCAAAATTCGTATATATACCATTTGTGTTTCATTACGTTGACCTTTCAAAATACTAATGATCTTTATATATATATATATATATATATATATATATATATATATATATATATATATATATATATATTGAAACCCAGAATATGTGTTTCATTACACTAATTAGATCATTAGTGTAAGAAACCAATTGCTATTTTGAACTGCGCGGTGCGCGCGCTGAGCGCGGCGCGCCGGGGCCGGCGAGCAACCGCTGCCTCCGCCGACGGTGCCACCGCCGCCGGGAGGCTAGCGTGTGAATTTCGGTTGGAACTGGGTAGCCGGCACGTGTAAGCGGCCGTTAGGGACAGTCGAGCCGTGCCGCCCGTCGATGCAGGACGTGGCCGGCGTGCTCCCGGTCAGGGAAAAGCTCGTTAGGAGAAGGGAGACGCTAGCAGAGCGGCGACGAGTGCGGACGTGCGGCGAGAGTTCTCCGCCGGTGTATGGACGCATATAACATTGCGACGTATTTTATGTGCTGTTAGGAACCGCAAAGTATTTGACGTGTAAATAGAACATTAGAAGTATCAGTATAATGAAAGATTAGTGTTGGTGGAATGATTGATGTGGTTTTTATTAGTTGGCGCGGTGGAGACATTCTTGAAATTGCGCGGTACAGAACTGTGACCAGCATACAGAGTAGGTGCGGGTTGTGTAATTAAGACCACTGACGGACAGTGATTCGAGGAAGGTGCGAAGCCGAGGTGTCAA
This sequence comes from Gryllus longicercus, assembly GCA_038098605.1. Classification (NCBI taxonomy): domain Eukaryota; kingdom Metazoa; phylum Arthropoda; class Insecta; order Orthoptera; family Gryllidae; genus Gryllus; species Gryllus longicercus. Next base: position 129,826 of record JAZDUA010000777.1, on the reverse strand, counting down.
GATCCTGATCTTGGAAGAATTGCTGGAGCATCAGCCGTGGGCGATTACCACGCCATCCGACGCTGACGGCCCGCAGCAGTAGCAGAGGTCGACAATCCTGTCGGCACGAGCGGTTCTACGAACCTCATAGGTATTCGATCTGGGCCCCGAAGGTATGAGAAATGCATTTCACTATTAATCTTGGTACCAAGGCAGAGTGTAAAAATGTTGTTTGATTATGTAAATAACAAATCTGATTTAAAATAAATCTTGTTTATAATTGTATTTCAATTTATGATTAACCACCCCAACGTTGCACCAACTTATCCAGGGACCCATTCACGTAAAAGATACCCTCTCTTAGTGTTATATTGCAGTGACGATACCCGGCACCACCAGGTATGTCACAGCTGGCGCCCGAACAAGTGGAAAACGTATAGTTAAGAAATGTGGCCTTAGGAAAGTTGGTGAAATGTTGAAAAATAATGTGCATGTAATTGATGTATAGTAGTGCAGGGTACAGATGAGAAGCAGGCAGTGAAGTGTATTATTGTAGACAACAAAGTGTAACAATACATGTGTTAGCAAAATATGCATAAGTCAAGTAAACATAATGAAATGTTGATAATTACAAAATTGTTGTTGTGTCAGTAATTGTGGGCGGATATAAGAAATTATTTGAGAGTAACCTATATGAAGTTATTATTGTAGTATTGGGGTTATGGAAACTACACATATACATATTACAAATAATATAATGTAATAGAATTTCAAACTTTGTAAGACATGTTAATAATATTTGAATTGCTTAGCAACTTTTAATAACAGGGAAATTAAAGAAATGGGGAAGTAGTAATAATTCTTGTGAGAATATAAAGGTGGTTAATAGTGTTGTACAAATTGTGCACAAATTTTTTTTTGCTGGGAACGTTCACTCAGTAGTGCATTATATATTGGTGATGGTAAAGTGTGGGGAATTTATTAGAAAAGATACCAGGTTGGGAAATATATACCAGCAGTGTGAATGTTTGTTGTGAATATCTATATGATATTATTGAGGAAAATTCAGGGAGGAGATATGACATGCAAATGTGAATGATGATCATGTACATAATATAGCAATAAGTGCGTTGAAAAGTAATTTCAATTAATAAGGGATTTATTATAATTTGAAAGCATTTTTGTGTAATAGTATTAATGAGTCTATTAGTAGTGTATATGTGTTTTCAATGGTAATAATATTATGTATTGTAAGGATTATGTTTATGCATTGGTAGGTGAGTGGAAATTTATATGGCTATTGAATTAGTGTTATTGTGTTTTGGTGGTGAGTGAGGGTTGTCCGTCATTAGTTAGCAATTGAAATAGGTGTGAATTAATCCATTCACGAAGGATACAGTGTTGTGGCGGATATAGTTAATTCATAGGATAACTGTGGGTATCGTTGGTAGGTGAGGCAAGTGGAAAATTTGTGCGGTATTTTCGTGAAGTGAGAATCGATCGGACAGTTCAAAGCAACAGAATGGAGGCGCAAAATGTAGTGCTGGACCGGGAAGAGAAGGCGGATGAAGTAGGGGAGATAAATGTAGGAATCGACAATAGCATGTCATCGGAAAGCAGGGATAGTGGTATCGGAAGTCGGTTGGATGATACGTCAGGGGACAGCTTCAATAAAGATGTACAAGTTACATCAACACCGATGATTCAGGCAGCAGGAAATTCAAACCGGGGGGGTGGAGAAGATATCTATTTAAATGGAATGCAGATGATGATGAAGATGTTAGAAGAACAGAATAGGAAGTTATTAGATGAATTGAATGGTAAAATGGATGAACAGAGCAGGAAAACAGAAGAGCAGATTAAGGAGTCGGCAGAAGATCAGAAGAAGTCGGCCGAAGAACGGGATAGGAAGATATTGGCAGAACTGAATAGGAAAGTAGAAGATCAGAAAAAAGTTGGCCGAAGAACAGAATAGGAAGATATTGGAAGAATTGAATGGAAAATTTGAAGAGCAGAGTAGGAAATTAGACGAACAGAAATTATTTACAGAGGAACAGATTAGGAAGCTGGCAGAAGAACAGAATAGGAAATTAGATGCAATAGGGGGGCGAATAGGACGCGCCGAAGAACAAATTGAGTTAACGAAGAATGAGATGACGAAAATCGCGGAGCGGGTAGAAAGTCACGAGCAATGGACCGCCGAAGAATTAGGGAAACAGAAAAAGGAGTTAGAATCCCAAGTAATCAATCTGGGGGGAGAATTAGAAAATAAGCTATATCAGCAATTAGATGATAGAACCGCTAAGCAGGACGAAAAATTGGAAGGATACAATTGGTAGTCAAGGAAGAAATGCTGGAGAATAAGAGGGAATGTGAGGAGAAGGTGGTGTCATTACGAACAGAAATTGAACAAATAAAAGAATGCAAGGCATCCCCAATTACAGCAAGCGGGACGGTACCATTTACCCCTCCAAGATCACTAAAATTTTCAGGAGACGGGAAAGAAAATCCATGTATATTTATGAAGGCAGCAGAACGACATCTAGATGTTATCAATACTTCGGAAAGGTGTAAAATACAATTATTATATTTAATGTTAGAAGGCAACGCAAGGATATGGGCCGATACATTTGATAAGTTTCCCGAATCAGTAAAGGCATTTAAAGATCGATTCCTTGAGCGGTATTGGAATGAGGAAATTCAAATTAATTTTAAAATCAGCTTAATGAATAATCATTACAACCAGTCAATGGGAAGTTTGCGGGAATACGCAACAAGGCGTATTATGGAATACAAAACGCTATCCCCACCGATGAGCGATCAGGAAATAATATGTGTACTGACAAGACAGTTCCCAGTTACGGTGCAGAATCTTTTACGTAGTGTGCAGCACACCGACCTGGAAAGATTCCAGAATGTGTTAGGAGGGTACGACTTGACATTTGCAGGCGTACCAAAGAACAGAAATGAAGGGAATGTTAATATGGTTAGATCGGAACGTAACCAGGGCAAGGGAATGATAGGAGCAACGATTACCAGAGAAACCAACGCGGAAGAGGGGGAGACGGATGGAGACCAGAGCCGGGGAACCAGAGACCGGACTGGAACAGATCTAATTCAAACCGTACGGAGACGCGAGGCGGGGGGCGGGAATGCACCCGACCGATTAGCACAGCCTAGCACAAGTAGTGATCAAGGACACTATTTAAACTAATAGAGTCCGCGGTGATAGGTGGCCCCATTGCGGACGCGGAAATCGATGACGTAAACGCGGTCTCCATAAACGCTATGCAGCCGGTAACCTACGATACCCAACCGTGGCGGAGATGTAAGAACTCAGCGGTCAGAATCAGGAAATGTCCCACGATATCGATAGAATGTGAAGGTATAATTAAAGAAGCTTTAGTGGATACAGGGTGCACGACTACAGTAGTATCAGAAGAAATGTATGAGGAGTTAAAAGCAACAGGAAAAGAAGTAATGTGTTTGCCTATGAATAGGGCGTATGTGATTGGGGCAACTCAGAAGAAGTCAAGCCCCATCACAAAACAAATCATGTTTCAGGCCAGGATTGGCAACCAAGTATATGAGATGGTGGCCCTGGTAGTCAAAAAATTATTGTATTCGGTAATCATAGGGACGGATTTTCTGGTCGATCACAGAGCAATTATAGATCTAGAACGGCAGGTGGTAGAACTGGGGAGCCAGGCGGTAGGATTTGACCTGGGGATGGATGAAGAATACGAAGCGTGTACGGGCGTAATGGCGGAAGATTCATTAGAAGAACAGCTGAGGCAGCAAACGGAGAAGATTGAGGTATTAAATACGCGTTACAAAGAGCAACTACTGCAGTTATTGTTGGAAAATAAAGAAGTCTTCCAGAAGAATCGCGCCCCAATCAAGGGATTCACATTTCGAATACAACTGACGGATACGACGCCATTTCGACAGCGCAACTATCCGATACCAGCTGCGCTGAAGCAAGATGTCGCAGAATTATTGGCAGCAATGGTGAATGATGGAATTATAAGAAAGGCACAGACATCCTACACCAACCCAATCGTGATCGTCAAAAAGAAAGATGGAGGAATACGATTATGTTTAGACGCTCGAAGACTAAATGCGGTAACAAAACCATATAGGGATGCTCCGTTACCGGTGGAGGAAGTATTGCAAAGGTTCGGAGGGAACATCGTTTTCTCCAGTACCGACTTCAGCAAAGCTTATTGGCAAATGCAAGTGGCGGAAGAGGATCAGCAGTATACAGGATTTGCATTTGAAGGAATATGTTACGTGTTTTGCAGGGTGCCATTCGGGCTACGAAATAGCGGAGCTGCATTGATTCAATGTGTTGACAAAATATTGCAAGGGAAGCTACAAAATAGGATTACAACATATGTGGACGACATAGTGTTGCAGGCCAGATCAATAGAACAGCATTTTGAAGATCTAAGAGAGTTATTTCACATACTGAAAGAAAACAATTTGGTATTGAACGTGAAGAAATCAAGCTGGTTTACTAAGAAAATAGAATTCCTGGGTTACGTGATAAACACAGATGGAATTAGTATGAAGCCGGAAACCATCGAGGAGATCAAGAAGATACCACCACCGAAGACAATCAAGCAGGTACGCAGATTCATTGGCACTTGTAACTATTACGCTAGATTTTGCCCGCAATTTGCGGAGGCGATGCATCCATTTTACCAATTAACAAAGAAAGACAGAAAATGGAAGTGGGATGAAACATATCAAGAAGCATTCGAGAAAGTTAAAGAAATGTTTTATAATAGTTGTTTTATTGCACATCCGGACTTTTCAAAGAAGTGCGTGGTACAGACAGACAGTAGCGATTTTGGCATGGGTGCGATGCTATATCAGGTATTTGACAATCAGGAGAAAATAGTAGCAATAGCCAGTAGAACGTTAAAAGGACCTGAACTCCGATTTTCGGCCACGGAAAAAGAGGCAAACGCTATCATATGGGCTGTAGCAAAATTTAAACCTTACTTGAAAGGGAGACAATTTACAATAAGAACGGATCATCAAGCGCTCACGTTTTTAAGTAGATGCCACTTGCAAAACGATAGACTGCATAGATGGGTACTCGCATTACAGGAGTTCTCCTTTGACATAGAACATTGTCGCGGAACCCAAAACCATTTACCGGATCTTCTAAGCAGACACGAACCAGGCAGGGACAATAAGTACGCCAACGCCAGGGAGTTCCACGTAATGGCGATCGATTTAGGAATTGCGAAATCACCCTTATTCGACTGGAACGACCTTATCAGGTTACAAGAACGTGACGGCGAAATCCGCAAAATCAAAAGATTCAAGCAAGGTCAGATGGCGGAAGAAGAGGCGGAATTCGCCACGTTGCAACAAAAGGAGGATAGGTGGAAGGTGGTACAGGAAGCTGTACTAATTAAAACAAAGGACAACCCAGAAATATGGAGAATCTGGATACCTCAGGCCTGCACTAAGGAATTAATCAAATTTGCGCATACATCATTGGCACATTTCGGTGCAGAAAAAATCTGTCAAGTTTTACAGTCCCTATGCTATTGGAAAGGAATGCGGAAACAAATTAGGCAGGTGATAAATTCATGTATGACATGTCTGAAGGTAAAACATACCAATCGGAAGTATGACGGCCCAATGCAGAACATTATACCAACAGAGAGAAATGATTTGGCTGCACTGGACGTGTATGGACCATTGCCCCGTGCAGAGCACGGCAATAAATATATATTCGTAATCATGGATGTTTTTTCGAAATTTGTCCAAGTGTATCCAATCAACAAGGTAAATTCCAGGAATTGCTTAAAATTGGTGCAAAGGTTTATTCAAATCGCTGGTTCATATAAGAGGATATTATCGGACCATGGAACAATGTTCACAAGTGAGAAGTGGGAAGAAGGTATACGCGGAAAGGGGGCAATTCCCATCCATTCGTCGGTGCGCCATCCTCAATCGAACCCGTCTGAACGAATAATGAGAGAGCTATCGAGGCTATTTAGAACATACTGTAAACATGACCATACAGCATGGAACAAATTAATTCCGGACATCAACAGATGGCTGAACCACATCCCGCATGATAGCACAGGAATTTCCCCATGGGAAGCACACTTCCAAAACAAACCGCCCCATATTTTATATGCGTTGGAAAGACCTGAGATATCGCAAGAACCAGCTAAAACATCAGAACAAATATACCAAGCACTAGTGAAGTCTGGGAAGGAAAGGAAATCGAAAGTAAAGAAGAAGATCCACAAGTTCAGTGAAGGGCAACTAGTGTTACTACGGGTTCCCAAGGTATCAAACCCAAATTTGAAATTGTACGCGAAATTTTTCCCTTTATATGAGGGACCATATGTGATAGATAAAGTTACGGACAAGAATGTGGCCAAGTTACTTAATAACAAACGAGAAGTGGTGGGACACTACAATTTCCATAACTTAAGACCCTGTCCTACAGGGACGGAAAATAGTGAAGTGTAAATAAGTGCAAGATTAGCGTTAATATAAGTAATCACATGTTAATTCGATTTTAGGTTATAAGTGTATATAGGGCGTTGAGCAATATGCAAACGAGTGCAACCATCGGCAGTGACGATGTTACTGGTGTGAATTTTTCCAGAAGTGGAAAAAATTCAAAAAAAGAAAGGGGGGGGTGATGAAACCCAGAATATGTGTTTCATTACACTAATTAGATCATTAGTGTAAGAAACCAATTGCTATTTTGAACTGCGCGGTGCGCGCGCTGAGCGCGGCGCGCCGGGGCCGGCGAGCAACCGCTGCCTCCGCCGACGGTGCCACCGCCGCCGGGAGGCTAGCGTGTGAATTTCGGTTGGAACTGGGTAGCCGGCACGTGTAAGCGGCCGTTAGGGACAGTCGAGCCGTGCCGCCCGTCGATGCAGGACGTGGCCGGCGTGCTCCCGGTCAGGGAAAAGCTCGTTAGGAGAAGGGAGACGCTAGCAGAGCGGCGACGAGTGCGGACGTGCGGCGAGAGTTCTCCGCCGGTGTATGGACGCATATAACATTGCGACGTATTTTATGTGCTGTTAGGAACCGCAAAGTATTTGACGTGTAAATAGAACATTAGAAGTATCAGTATAATGAAAGATTAGTGTTGGTGGAATGATTGATGTGGTTTTTATTAGTTGGCGCGGTGGAGACATTCTTGAAATTGCGCGGTACAGAACTGTGACCAGCATACAGAGTAGGTGCGGGTTGTGTAATTAAGACCACTGACGGACAGTGATTCGAGGAAGGTGCGAAGCCGAGGTGTCAAGATCCTGATCTTGGAAGAATTGCTGGAGCATCAGCCGTGGGCGATTACCACGCCATCCGACGCTGACGGCCCGCAGCAGTAGCAGAGGTCGACAATCCTGTCGGCACGAGCGGTTCTACGAACCTCATAGGTATTCGATCTGGGCCCCGAAGGTATGAGAAATGCATTTCACTATTAATCTTGGTACCAAGGCAGAGTGTAAAAATGTTGTTTGATTATGTAAATAACAAATCTGATTTAAAATAAATCTTGTTTATAATTGTATTTCAATTTATGATTAACCACCCCAACGTTGCACCAACTTATCCAGGGACCCATTCACGTAAAAGATACCCTCTCTTAGTGTTATATTGCAGTGACGATACCCGGCACCACCAGGTATGTCACAATATATATATATATATATATATATATATATATATATATATGCCACGACACATGTCGGGACATGTGTGGTAGTGACGTGCATTGCAGTGTGTGTGTAAGTAAGAGACGAAGACAAGGATGGGAAAGAAAAGATCGCGCGCGTTCCGTGGCCCGTTTGTTAGGGTACTGCTCCGGCGATCGCCTGTTGGTGCGCCTGCGAAACCACGGAAAACTACCGATCAGGGCAGCCCGTCGCTAGAATTCTCCTCCTGACAGCGTCTGAATTCAGCCTAGCTATGGAGCTAACCCCATCACCGTCGAAAATTGAAAATCCTGTCACGTTGGGACCCAAACTCTAGGACAACTTCCAGAGGCAATACAGAGGCATTTATTGATACCATGAGTCATTTAAGCCGGTGCACATGCAGGTCTTGCTTTTCCTTTTTAAATGGAATCTAGTCGGTATGTTTTTAGACTACCTATTTCTTTTTATGCGACGGAAATGCTTCAAAGATCTTAAACATTTTGCTTCTATCCTGTCATCTATTCACGTGAGTTATTATCCACTGTGACATGTAGGATCAGTATTTCTTTAGTTTCTGTCAGTGAAGTTAAACCTGCGTGTGTTGTTAGCTAATAGCGAATAATTTATACACGTAATCGATAATAAATGGAAACTATAATAAATGGTCTACTATACCATTACAACTATATGATGCCGAATGTTTTACCCAATTCGGAGTAGATAATGACATCATTACGTACTTCACAAGCATTACGTACTCCCATTTTCTGGACAATTCATCATGTTACTTTTTAGTATTTGTGATTCAAAGTATGAAGAATTGTAGAAGAATAATGAGGAATGAACAATGAGTATATCGTCATCCTATTGAGAAATCCACGTAAATAAAAATCTGCTTTTACAATAAGCACAGGACCTTTTTTCTTTCTAAGATGTGCTATGTTTTTAGTGTTTGTATACAGTATTTAGCGGATTTGAACATAAAAAATTTCATTAATTCAAAATTAAATTAATAATAAAATTAAAGATGCAGTGGCGGTACATGTGGTATACAGCTAATGAGGTTTCGTTTTTCCTCTCGCTAAAAAGCTGAAATTATCAGCATTAAAAACTTTTAGCTTTGAGTATACTGACAAATAATGTTTTCCGTTCTAAACGGTAATAAAATAATTGTGGAAAAAATTAACTAAGACGACGAAAAGTGAATTATGACGGATGGGAAGCATCGATACGTAGGTGGTATGAGAAGCAAACCACGTCTCCGCCTTAAGGAGAAAACACCCATCATACACGTCGCGAAATGCCTTTACCAGAGAGAGAATTTCAAAACACCAGGTTAGCCATCTGGGCCTTTTCAGGTTTTTATCCTCACACTACGCAGGTACTAGGACCACGATCCGTCAGGAGCAGTGTTTTTGAAGGTCCACGCATAATCTCTGCGGGGTCCTAAGCCCAAAATATACCAGCTAATTAAGTTGGCGACGCAATCACGCACTACTCACCTGCGAAAGAACGACGTCCCTGAGAGAGGGACGATGCAGACGTATTCAGAGCCCAATTGGCGCGCAAACGAGTTCGTGAGAACGAAGGCGCACCGAGCCCTAACCCTTCCGCTCACATAACCTACACTGACACTAGCGATGGACGACACACTATGAAACTGGGCACTCCAGAGGGAAATTGTAATTCCCCACCACCAGGACAGCTACACGTGGGGCCGAAATCCCTGCTCTGCCCCGGAGACTTCACCTTCTACTGCGTAGCGCAGGCGCAGATAGGCTGACCGCCTGAGGTAGCTCAGGGAATCGACTGATGCCAGTGCAGTGCCTCTGACCGGGAGATTCTAGGGTTTTACTCCAGACGGTCGCACGATTTTCAACTCTAGCTACATAGCTAGGTCGAGTTCAAACGCTGTCTGGAGGAGGATTCTAGCAGCCGACTGCTCTGTTCGACAGTTTTCTGTTGTTTCTCCGATCACTCAAGCGAATGCTAGAAAAGAACTCTAATAAACAGGCCACGGACCGCGCGCATTCTTTTCTTTCTCTTCCTTGTCATATCCTCGCCTTTCTTATACACCGGTACACTTACATGTACTACACTACCACACATACCGAGAGTCCAGACAGGAGCTTATAGCTTGTCCCGGTTAGAACAGTACGCCGTTGTTCGGAGATACCTGGTTGGGGAAAACCCTCCTAACTGACGGGTTGGTCGGCGGAGGACATCGCCATCCAGCGGGAGAAAGATCTTCGACAACTCCGGCGATAAAAAAAACACATTCACCACACTTACGGGACTAATGCCTTAGCTCCTAGAGGAGAGGTACTAGCCGACAACAGATAGCAACCCGCTGCCAACAGCGGCGCCCCTACCACCCTCTCCGCATCCCTACACGAATGCGTCCGTCAACCACATCATACACATACTTTTAATTTACACGTCACACAATTTTTTACGGTTTTTGACAAAATCTTAAAAAACATCTACCCTCCCCCCACCACCGCCCTCGCCCCTGCAGACCGCCTCCCATTACCACCACCTCCAACGCCCTTTCCCTCACCACCACCATCAGAGCCAACGCCACCGCCGCCGCCTCCGCCCCCCCCCCGCTGCGTCATAAAGCGCCTGGGGTCCGCCGCGCGCGCCAAATTATCTTCTGCTTAAAAGCGCGGTTTTGCGCCGTAAAGAGCCCACAGGCCGCCGCCTCTCCGGGTGAGGCCGACTACGTACGCCTGGCTGGAAGGCAACCCGTTATACTGCGAAGTGTTGCGGAGTTGCGTTCACGCGCAGGCGTTGGCTTCTAGTTGAAATGTTACAGATAGATGTATTCATTGGTTGCACAAACTTCCATTTCAACTAGTTTTGTGTGTGCTTCTTGAAATGCAACACATCATTTTCCAAATCTAAATTTCGTGACATGTCTTTTTTATTGGCTAATTGGTGATGTTTAGTCGTCGGTATTCCAAACAAAAGTAGGTGGTGCTACAGAATGGCTCAGACTCTCTCGTAAAGTTTTCTAATTTCCTTGGTGAATGTTAGATAAACGATCCTGCCTCATTCTCATGTCTGCTGCCATCTATTGCAGCACAAAATATATTTGTTTGACGTTTACTCAAATTTTCATTTTCCTATTGGTAGATTCGAAACATTACATTTAAAATGTTAAAGAACAGTAAAATCTTGCCCCGTATGGAAATGTTCGTTGAGATATTTGGAGACGTTTTTGAGAGAAAAAAATCGTTTAAGCTCTAATTGAAATGGGAAATTTGAAGCTCATTTTTTACTCATTTGGGGGGCGAGGGGTCGATAAACTTAATTTAAAGTAATTTGGACTTTCACTCACAAATGCAATAATGTACACAAATGGCCGTAAATGTGCATATTAACAATGTGAGTGATATTAAAAAAACATGTGTATAATTTCTGAAAAACTAAATAAAGTTTTTGTCATCTTGAACAGTGAAATTAGCATTATCCGTACGAAAATTTTGAAGACAAAATTTAGAGCCGTTTTTTGAGAAAAGTTGAGTTTTGTTTGAGCTTTTCTTAAAATGCGCAACTTTGAGCGAAAATATTTGCACCCAGGGCTGGTATGCCTGAGGAAGACCACGAAAAGATGGTCGAAACGTCGGCAACACACCCGGACAGCCCAGATCTTTCTGTCCGCGGAAGCCTACGACTTCATTGGACGAACGTTTCGCCATCAATTGATTTCTCTGTATCTAGGAGCTACAAAACAGGTATTCTGGCTTCACGACGTGTTGGAGGATAATTTTTTCTAAATTAAGCAACTTGATTTATCCACTTTTTCGTTATCAGGGCCCCGCAATGAGATTGTTTCTGCTAAAAATTCCCAGTTTTTTCGCGCAGCTTTACATAATTTCCTCTATACTAAGTCTATTACTCCATACGTATACGAGAAAGCAAAAATGAAGAGACGTTGTCTTAATCAATATAATCACTTATTGTAAAAGCAGATTTCGATGGCCTTAGTCGTCATCATCATCCGTTTCCTGCTGTTCGGAAGGCAGAAAACAATTATCTACTAGTCGTTTTCTAGCTTCGGAATAGCAGCAGGTAAATGACGACGGTAAAGCCAGTAGGTAACTGATAATGATATCTAAGCCACCGAAACCTGCTCTCGGAGCAAATAATAGTTTGTCAAGATAACGCCTATTGTTACCATATCATCCATTCGCTTTTTTAAATCTAGGCGCCTCACTTCTATAGCACGATTATAAGCCCATCTTGGGACCAATCCAGTTTAAGGTCATGCATTTCTGAGTTAAGGGCGTCCAAATTTATTTTCCAAAATCCCGACGCTAAAGTCAGAGAACCGCAGAAATCAAATACATTTAAACTGACTGCATAACTTCGTAAGGCCAATGCTGATCAAGTGATGCGATGAGACCATATAACACTAAATTCTTAAAAGAGCGTATACCAGAGGTTTTGATGAATCGAGAGACAAGACTTGTTGTTGAATGTGATCACAGAGAGGTCGTTTCGCCTAGTGGTATGGGGTTGTTTGTTTGTTATACATCTCAGAGCATTATAGTCAATCTTGATCCGTGACATATTGTATACTCCTTAGATATACTGTCATCGCCTGGCAAAGCAGTATATGCCACAAGTTTCATTTCAAGTATATTAAAAACGAACTACAAAACAGTTGAAGTTTAACTTGGATGTTTTGTTTTACGAGTTGCGGTCGAACTATTAAAAACCAACGTTTACTTCATTTGCGTGAGCTAGTGTGTATGTGTGTGTTTGTGTGTGTTTGTGTGTGTGTATGTGTATGTGTGTTTGTGTATGTGTGTTTGTGTGTGTATATGTGTGTTGGCGTGTGTGTGTGGTCATGTACCATGCAAGTAAACTAAGTTACGGCAACCCAGGTTCTGACCTACACCTTTAGGCTATTGACGTGAGTATCGCCAGAACGTAGGATATCTGACGGGTGGAATCAGGTTTCTGTAATCAAACACACTCACAATTACACACATGTAACAAATCGCGGTAGACAAACTGCGCATTTTGCAGGAAAATGAGATCCAGTCCGGTCCGTCACTTTTCTACCTGATGGAAAAAGATGAGCGAACGGCCGAGTACAACCAATTCTGTCTGCTCAAGCTGCACCACCAAACACAAGAGGCGATTCAAAATAAGTTTCGGCGATACAAATTAAGTTTCAAATAAGCAAAAAACATTTTACGACGTTTCCTCAGATAAGTAATTATCAGTGCAAAATGTTTAAAAATATATCGTTGAACGGTGTGAACCCTGCGTAGATCAGTCGATGTAGCAATCAAATTATCACGTTCAACTCTTCCCAACACAAATTTGAAAAACAAATAATTTGGTGAAAATTAACTCTCAACCGGTACACTGCGGGGTAGACCACCCCGCTCAATGTTTATTTTGTTTTACTGGAACATACATTGACAATCCTGACTTCTGAACGTTACGAAAATTCGTTTATTCATTTCATCTATCGTTGTGATTCATTTCACTGTTAACATTTGTTACATTCATCAGTTCCTGTTATTTTGAAGTGGATTCGGGAAGTGAGCCATTTGCGTAAGTACTTTTAATTCGAAGCACTTGCATTTAAACCATTTGTAATGAGAAATTCATATAAATGTTCTGAAATATTAATACTGTTAATACGTAATATCGGTTTTCTTTTGTTAGGAAAATGGAGTTTTGAATGAGCACAGATCGCGCAGAGTGTACCAAACCTAAATGAACAAGAGTTAATAATAGAAACAAGTGAAAAATATGTTCTGAAATGAAAATGTGTGTATTTGTGAATTAAAATATTCATTGGATTGTAAAACAGAAATATTTAAGTAATAAAAAACCTCTAAATCGTGTATTCTTTTATAGGGTGTGTGATAATCAGTGTCCCATTTGTGTAACAAAATATAAGCATGTCGGTTGAGGGCTAACTATCAAATGTATTTTATGTACAAATTTATTTCTAGTCGATTAGTAATTTAGAACAACGTGAATAGATAAAAGCCTATTGTTTGTTCGAGCTCATGAAACATAAACATTAGCGAAAGGTTAAAACTATAATTCTACGGCACGTTTTTAAAATTGTTCATAGGATTAAGTATGAATGAATCTTAACCTCAATGTAAGAAGTTCAATAACCAAGAGAATTTGGTTTGGAATATTCAAGATGAAATTCCCAATTTCAATACAGCAAATTTTGTAGGATATTTAGATACGATGTTACGATATTTAGAAGGTATGGATATCAGTGAACAATTTTTTAAATAGGCCGTAGTGCGAAGATAGTTTAAATTTGTTTGGCATATTACACCACCTAAACAGTCCGCAGTTTAAATAAATGAAATATGTTGTCCCGTATAAAAGCTAGCTAAAAATTTAAGCTAAAGATCTTTTCGATCACGTAGCGATCATCCTCGGAACTAAAAATAAAATTACAGAAATAAAATTACAGGAATATGTGAAATATAAATATGAAGTATAAGTTACACAAATTAATTACAAAATGTTGACATTGTATGTCAGATGCGTAAGCAAACTGGGTCGCACATATCTTGCAGCGTCTGCGCGGAAAACGACGTTCTACGGTTTTTTGAGAGGGTGACTTGTTTAAGATCACAGATCGTCTGTCGGCAGCGTGTGGGGGCGGGGTAGAGGGGCCGTTGCGGGCGAAAGGTCGTGAGACGCAGGGCTGCTGGTGTAGGCGTGAGGAGGGGGCGGGCGAGCGAAGGCGAGTGGAGTTCGAGGTGTAAACATTGAGCTAATTTTATCAGAGGTGACGAGGTAATAGTAGTTTATGCAAATAGTTTATAATGTTAAGCTTTATTGTATGAGTACATCTTTCGAAAACGAGCGACTTTAGGAGTGAGTTTTCAAATTTGTACAATTTAATAAAGCAACATTATAAACGAGTTGCATACTTTATTTTTTTGTATAACATCAAACGTTTATAAGAGAATCAAACTTAATTTTGCGAAACAACTTCCCTGTGACGACTCGGGTATTTGACATCGTGCGAGTAAACGGTGGTCGGCTGTTCCGTTTAGCTCTACCTCCCCCCGATTCACTCGCTACGATTGACTGAATGTGTGATGACGCAATCATTCGTGACATAAAATTTAATATGTCATCATTTGTGCCGTAAAATGCCCGATTATGGACGATTGCAACAGAAAAGTTTCTTTTATAATGTTGGAATACAAAATTATATTTTATACCGGATAACATATATTATTAATTTTATCGGTCACATGCGTCTTTAACCCCTACTACCCTTACGTTTGTTGAGTGCACTTGTACCTACCTGAAGGTTAAGAAATTTAAAATCCTTAGCAACGGGTATTAACATCCTTAGAAACGTAAATAATCAACCATCTAATCAACTCAAGGCAAATGTTTTTTTAAAAAACTGGCGATGTTTTGTACAAATCAGATTCAAACAATTCAGAATAAAAGTAACATTAATTTTGGGGTTAATTATTGTTGATTGTCATATTAATATTGCAATTAAAAATGTGTATTAGGCAATTTCACCTCATTTTCCTGGTATTCCAGCAAATGAAACTCTTCTCCGGTAATCATATTTACTGATGATCTGAAGGTGCCGCCATTGAAAGTCGTCGCGCCAATTTCCTCATCGAAAGTCATTTCTTTAAATATCTTTAGATTCAGGAGAATTATTTGCATCCTCTTTTCTCAAATCACGGTGTACGAATTTCCAGCGTCCAACTTCCTCGAGCCACTGTATACAGGTGTATTGTTGAAATAGATTTATCGCAAACAATACCCAACAATATCGATTATAGTGCCGCAACAACAGAATTCATGTGTTTCATATCGCAGTAATGTAAATCCCCCCCCCAAAAAAATTGAGATTTTATGGTGACAGATAAAACGCTGAACATACCACGAAATGTTACGGTGTTATTACTGCCTCGTCCAAATTAAAAATCTCGGCCCCGCTCCCCCCATCGATTTTTAACTTTTGGCATCGGCAGTAACACACTCACTCATAACATTTCTGGGTATGTTAATAGCAATAAACATTAGGCTAATTTTAGCAGAGGTGAGGAGGTAAATACATATTTGATATTACTCGCACAACTTTTCTTGAACGATGGATTGAAGAAATGCGGGTAGAGTGGGGGTATTAGTTACGAAATCGGCCACTAGATTTTATAAAGCAATGCCGATTTCTGAAGAATCAGCCATGTCTTCGCAACGTTCTTAATAATTTGCGTTCTAACTTTCTCAGGTGTTCGAGGTATCTCCTGTAATAGATCTTTACCTACTTCGGTCATTTCTTTAGATTTTTGGAGAAAATAACTGATAGAAGTTCTCGTCTCAAAAGAAAATTCTTTCTATTTCGCGCCAGTGAAGATGTGTTTGGAATGTTGTCATCAGTGCTTGCTGAGATTTTTTGCCTTCATCTGTTTATTGTGCTGGAGAGGGGGAAGCAAGGTCATCGTTAAAAAAAAGTTGTGCGAGAAATACCAGATAATTTCTTTCATTTATTTAATTATTAGGTTTTAATTATTAATATATATATATATATATATATATATATATATATATTACTACTTCTTCATACATTTAATTATTTCCCAATTTCACAATAATTTACCTTTTGTGGAAAGCCGTCCATGCAGTGAAGGTCGAAGCGCGAGCCCAGGACGAACAACCGCCGACCGCGCCGCGCGACGACCTTGGCCGCCGCTTGGGTCGAGGGGTCGCCCTCCTCTTTCTTGAAATATTTCACCGAAACAGCTCGTTCGACACTTCACCTAGTACATGTTGCTCCTTTCTTCCTTGAAATTACGTATTAATGTTTCTCTGATGCCTCTATTTACAACTAAATAAGTCAACACAATTAAATAATGTCAGTGATAATACTAATTATTCCTAGATGTCTGTTCCGTTTCTCTGCGCGTTACAGTTTGAATAATTCACTCGTCGTTGCGTTAGAAAGGTACGAACGGTCCTTCATATTTCGTAAGTTTTTTTGTTGCCTCTCCGTTCAACACACACAAACTATTTCAATAGCATGGGATGATAACATTTATTGTTCCTCGTGGTGATTAAAACTATTAGTAAAAATCTAGCTTTCGTCTCTCCATCTCCGTATTTTTGTGATGAATAAAGTAGTAAGTTACCTATCACATGTACCAGTATCACCAGTTACGCCAAGCCTTCTTCACACGTTTTTTCGAACACCAGTTCACTGTGCCTGCTTACTCCGGCGTCTACTGAAGTTTACTATGATGGTGCAAATCCAAAACGGCTTCTTTTCCTCCGCGATCGGGTTGGCCAACCTGACGCCGAGAATCGCGCCACCTTTTGGCCCGAGTTGGAGTCACGGCAGTGCACGCCGCAAGCAACAATGGTACCTCAAAAATCGAAATATGCCATAACACGCTAAATTTGCGAAAACGTATGATCTTGCTATGGATTAATTTCTCAAAAAAAAAATACTGAAACATGCAAAGATATATGAAAAGTAGTAGTTTCTAAATAAGCATGCAAAGAAAATGTTTAGAAAGTTTGAGTAGTTAGCTTACTTAAAAAGAAACTTCTGCATGGAAATCCTAATCTATACAGACTAGGTTTTATTAACGTAGTGTATGAAAGTGGATATGTACGTGTATGTGTAACGGTGAATTTGTTTTTGTTCGTATGTGTGAGTATACGTATGCATGTGTACGTGTGTATCTACGGAAAGTAATTGTGAACTGCGCTGTGTGTGTTTTTATTGCACAAATACAATTAATTAAACAATATATCGTTCGTGGTCTCCAACACTGGCACAACTAAAAAATATATGAAATTTGACTTAATGCACTCTTCAGAATTGCAGGTAAGTCTATCTTCCACCAGCAAAATCAGCGTATCTTACCATACAGTACTCCACCAGCAAATGTCAGAAGTGTGAATGCAAGAATGGTGCATTTCAATACAATATCAAAACTTCAAAATCATCTCAACATCTGATTTTTAGTTGTGCCACTAACGATATTTAAAATAATACATTTACATTTCATTCATTTCCATATAATATAACATACACAGCAGATACAGTCGACCGAGTAACTGCTTGTGCACGGGTACAGTTTAAGTAAGCTCATAATTAAAACAAAAGTTCAGATATGGTGCAATGAACAAATAAAATAATACTACCTCTACACATACTGTGACAGGAGGCAGACTTCACGTCTTTTCATTAGGGGCTGTCCATAAATTACGTAAGACGGCTAGGGGGGGTAAAGGTTCATCCATGTCTTACGGATTTTTACGATGGGGGGGGGGGGTACGGGTGGAAACGTAATCTTACGTAAGAAATTATTGAAATTAATTTTATTATTTCTTTCATTTATTCTCATAAAAATAAATATATTCTGTTTAAATTTCGCTCCATTTTGAAGAAACTTGTTTTTTTCAGTTTTTCTATTCTTGTCTAACTTGTAATTTTAATGTTTCTATCTCATAAATATAGTACTAAAAGTTTATTTTAGAACGTAACCAAAACATCTTGTATAAATGCACAACTTCAGTTGAGTATAGTTCTTGGTATTTTCTTGTTTACAATATGTCAACACTGTTGGCGAAGAAACGTTGATCTTTCGAACGCTAAGTACAGTATTGTTATTAAACTATAATTAGTTTATCAAAAATGGATAATTCGGAGCTCTATGCAAGATTTTATGATGCATATATTAAACGTTTCCCGTACAAAACCAAATCTAACCAACAAAGCGAGGCAAATGATGTTTGGAGATCGACGAAAAAAGAATTTACGGGGATTGAATTTCAAAATGAAATTGAAGAAAAAATCAAAACATGGAAAATTGAATCAACAGTTAGAAAATGCCATACAATTACATCTTTCTTTGCAACGGTAATGTATATCATATCTATTGTATAAAATATGAATTATAGTAGTTGCATTATTAGTTACATTAATTGTATTTGTTATTATATTAAATTCATTGCAATTTCATTATTAAAATTGTTTGATTAGTAACAATTTAATTTTATGTACTATTAAATATAAATCACACAATAATGTATTTAGAAAATGCCTCTTTTTTA
Organism: Gryllus longicercus; assembly: GCA_038098605.1. Lineage (NCBI taxonomy): Eukaryota > Metazoa > Arthropoda > Insecta > Orthoptera > Gryllidae > Gryllus > Gryllus longicercus. The sequence continues at coordinate 111,056 of JAZDUA010000777.1, read as the reverse complement.
TTATAAACTTAAAAATATAATTATTTTTTAAAGTAGTATTACAAAAATTGTGTATCTTTATTTCTATAGAATATTCTGTTAAAAATAGAATCAGTTAACTATTTGAATGTTAATTCACGGTTATTTTAATTGATAATTTCAATTACAAAAAAAATATATGACTATACGCTAATAAATAAAATTATTAAAATTTTAATAAATTAGTAAACACACATTCAAAGTGACTTTATATGATCAATATTCTTTTTAAGGCGCAACAAATTTATTTAATTGGTAAACTTATTTTTTACTATATATAAGAGGGATATGAACACATTATTTAATTCAGTTTAAAAGATTACTTGACTCAGAAAATGTTAAATCAAATGAATTTTTAGAAATATTTTTAAATTGACAATGACCTATTCTTTAAGATGTATTGTTTAATAACTATATTTTGTTTCCGTTCATTTTATCAAATATTATATCATTTTTATATTAAATTTTCAGAAACAGAGTAGTTCAGATGATTCTTCGAAAAGAACAGAAACTGCTGTTTCCAAAACTGCGAATAAGGAACAAAAAGAGTCTCAATCGAGTACATTGCCAATTCCCGTTGAAGATAAATCGCAAAAGTGTAATCAAGTACAATCTTATGACGCACCTGCTCAAGAAAAGTTAAAATCACAAATACAGTTAGTAGAATCTGAATTAAATCATGAATTATTAGGAAAAAATGCTGGTTTTGCAAATGATGATTGCAAAACAAGAATTAAAAAACTGACAGATCAATTAGAGGAACTAAAAAAAACTAAAAAAAAGGAATATGATGCAAATTATCAAAGGCAGTATAGACAATCCGTTAAGAGAAAAATGGAAGCAGGAACCCAAGACTGTACTCCATCTAAAAAACAAAGAACAAGTGGTAGGCCACGATTAGAGGAAGAGCAACCAAAGTTACTTGATGCAATCGTACAAATTGCAATTTTTGGTAGTGCTGCGCATGAACGTCGACGCATGGAGGAAATTAAGAGTTGTAAAACTCTTTCAGATTTACATGAACTGTTGAAAAGAGATTTCCACCTTTCAAGAAGTTCCCTTTATTTGCGATTGTTACCTAAAAGAAACTCTACAACTGAGGGAAAGAGGCACGTTTCAACGGTGCCTGTTAAACTGTGCAGAGCGCAAAATGATCATCATAAAAGCCACATAGATGGAAAGTTTTGTACTTCAACTGTGCGTGATTTAGAAATCTTAGCATCATTTTTAGGCCCTGGACAAGTAGGATTCATATCCCAAGATGATAAAGCTCGCGTACCTATTGGTATCACAGCAGCACACCACCAAGCCCCAATTTTGATGCATATGCAATATCGAGTAAAACTTCCAGATCACGATTGGGTTATTGCTGAAAGGCATAAGTTGGTACCATCTGTTTACGCTGGAAACGTTGTCAAACCGGAAGGTTTAGGATCACCAGAGTCAGTATCGTATTCTGGACCCACTTATATCGCTGTAAGAAGTGGGAAACATTCATCATCGACTGCATCAACTCATGCCGCGGATTTTGAACGATTATTAGAACTCGATACTTTTTCTGAAATTCTACGTGATGGTAAAAAAGTCAAGCCTGTTTTGATTTTTTGTGTTGACGGTGGTCCGGATGAAAATCCTAGGTAAATAATATAATTTTCTTTTTAGATTTTAGATCAAAAATGTAATACAAGAAGTAAATTTATGAATAATTTTGTTTATTTTTATTTTTAGGTATCCTAAAACTATATCAAATGCAATTCAACATTTCAAGAATCATGATCTAGACGGACTCTTTATTGTTACCAATGCGCCAGGTCGAAGTGCATTCAATCGCGTTGAGCGAAGAATGGCACCATTAAGTGCACAATTATCTGGAGTTATATTGCCTCATGACTCATGTGGTTCTCACCTACATAGCAAAGGAGAGACAGTTGATCCTGAACTTGAGAAAAAAAAATTCGCTTAAGCTGGTCAAATATTGAGTGACTTGTGGAGCGAATTAATCATAGATGGTTATCAAGTCACAGCTGAATATATTCAACCAAACAGTCAACAACACGAAAAACATACCACCGATCCCGAATGGTACAGAAAACATGTTCGAGAGGCTCAGTACTTGCTTCAGGTAATTCATCTTTTCTAAAATTATTTAAAAGTAATAATTAAATAGTTTTTGAGATAAAAATGACTGGTCTTTCCTCTTACAATCGCTGTGATAAAAGTAATCATTGTCGCTGCAAAATACAAATCGCTCTTGAATTCTTGCAGTCAAAATTTCTCTTTTTACGTGACGAATATAGACTATTTGAAATATATTTTCTTTTTAACAAAATGTGTGACCATGCTTATATAACTATCATTATCTTGTTAGTATAATATTAAATATCGATTATTCAAAGTTAATATGATTTTATTTACAGGTGACAAAATGTACAAATTCAACATGTTGCAAACCGTATAGAAGCAATTTGCATCAAGTTTTAACATACCAATTTCTCCCGTCCTCTTTTCCAGTAAAATATGAAGCAAACAAACGGGTAATTCCTAAAATTGGTGACGAACAGGGTGCCAAATTTTTGCCGTTATTCCAAAGGATGTCTTTAAACATGCAAATACCACAACAAAAGTATCAATGTATGCCGAATGATTATTATTGTCCGTCGGTGCAATCACAGATAGAAGGAAAAGTGTGTTCGACTTGTCATCTGTACTTTGCGTCACAAAAAGCAGCAGCGTCACATTCGAAAGCTTTGGCCCACAATATTAGGCAAAAAAAGGAAGTAATAAAAAAGGATAATAAAAAAAGGAGTAATGAATTTCTTTGTGTAATTCAAAATGATGGTAATTCAGAAGATGTTGAGTGGCTGGAAAGCGATGAAATTGACGAAAATACAGAAGATTTAAGTGCGGATAAGGAGGAGACTGCATCAGTACCAATTATAAATTCTATTGAAAATTGGTTGACAAATCCTTGGAGTTCAGATTAGGGTCTGAATGTTATATTCTGACTAAACTGTGATTTATGAGTGAACTGTGATCTAAAATTTAACTGTGTTACTATGATTAAACTGTAATTCAAATTTTATACTAATTAAACTTGTTAACATGTTGCAATATATGATATACTTTCATTTAAAAAATTTGGAATCTTACGTAAGAAACCGGGGGGGGGGAGGGGGGGTCAAAAGGAAATTTACGGTATTTTATGTGGGGGAGGGGGTGTATTGATTTTCACCGAAAATTGTCTTACGTAATTTATGGACAGCCCCTTAGTAGTTTTTTACCTTCACCGAACATGTTCCTGCGAGTTTTATTAAAATACGTTAGAACCATGTAGAAGTTGCAACATTACCGACAAAGCCCTTCAAAGAAGATTAGAATATCCTCTCCCTTGGTGGTATACTAATCTTACACGTAATACAAGACTACAATACAATATTAATCTTATACGTAATATACATTTCACGGCAGACAATTAATAGAATCGAAGCAAAATAACAAAAAAAATTCAGAAAGATTTGTAAAACGTGAACAAAAACATACCTCTCGTTTTTCGTGAGAACGAAAATTTGAGAGTATTTTAATACTACAAAGAAACTTGTGTCATACTGAGAGATACAGCAGAGATAACGATCTAAACATCGTCAAGGGGCGTTGCCAATTCACGTTTTAATCAGGATAACAAGAAAACGAGGCAATTGTTGAGGCAGTCGTCACAAAATACCCTTCGAGTTTCACCAAGGTTCCGAGAGAGTACAAAAATAAAAACCGAAAGCAGCAAGAGGTCTTTGCCGATAGCTTCAAAGGAAACGGTGGTATTGAGAACGCCTGTGTCGTGTAAGAGAAGTCCGGTGGAAAACCAAGTCTAGACCGGTCGGTCCGAGAATGCGAGCCGCGTCTGGATTCAATCTCGTGACCTTCTGCTTCGAGACGCTCGTGATTGTGAAAAACCAACTCCGAAGGCGAGTCTGCTACGTATTACGTAACGTACAAGAACGACTCCTTTCGGAGCGAACGATTCTCATCAGTTGCTTTCATTTGCGAGAACGCATCGTTGTTTTCTCGCTCAGAATTTTGGAGCCGTTCTGTAATTGTATTGCATTGGAATGCTTCTTAAGTGTTTGTTTCACCGAACGGCAGCTTCCTGGAATTTCACTTTGAAATAAAAAAACTTATTCATATTCATGTTCCCTTATTTGTAATTCAGAAAGTAACAAATGTATTATAATTTTTTCATAACTTCAAGTAAATCCTCGAGATACATCAGAGCGGTCTGGAACGCTTTCTTTGCAGTTTAAAATGAATGGGTTACTGGAGCGATCGGAGACTAACAGAAGAGGCAGAGCAAAACAAAATATTGACTAATGGTCCGGCATATTGAACGGCATATTTTAAAGCGAATTTTTAATTAATAATAAGTATAAACAATTATGAAAACGTTGATATATTCAATAATTAAAGTATTGATTCTCTTCCTTTATTACAAATACAATAGAGATACCACTTAATTGAGGGGATCGAGGTATCGGTACCGAAACTGCACTATCTGTAACGGAAAAACGTAGATTACTAGCACATGCTATATTGATGAAAAGAATCATGTTAACATTCTGTGCGTCTTCTTTCTTCCCCTTTTGGCACTCGAACGAGCTCTTTATTGTTGTATTTTCACATTCTTTCTGATGTGTTTAAAGGAATAAAATTTAATATGCCTACAGAAAATAAATTTGAATTATAGAAATATATAATATTTTATTTAACACTTAAATACTTGCATCCTTTGTTATACGCAAATAATCGCTTGGTTTAATACGTATACCGTAGCACGTTTCAAACTAAGTTTACGTGATGTGTGAAATAAAAACGCGAACAAAAATAATTTATGCATGGTTAATAATTCAATAAATTGTTTATCAATATTTATCGAATTCCATTTTATCGATAGATGCGTTCATATTGGGAACCTACTAGACGCCAGCGATGTGATTCTGGACTCAACGAAGTATCGGTGAATAGGCTGGTCGGTTGGAGCGAAGACAGACACGACAAAACTATACTAATATCAAATATCTCGTGAGAGTGATGTTTGCAGTTCACCAACGTTACTCCTTAAGGTTTAAAATATCATTGTATTTGATTCTATACCAATCATATTGGAGATATCGATTGCTTGAGGTTGTATGATATCTTTACACAGATACATACATATCTGTGGTTGATTTCGACATCAAACATGGTATATCATCAAGTAACGCAACATTCTCATCCTTTCCCCAGACGCGCTATACAAACAGTGGCGGATATAACATTCTAAAAAAAAATAAAAAAAATAGTGCAACCTCGCGAAATAAAAACGACGGAGAAACAGCGGCGTATATCAAGCAAAGTGAAGTCATTAGAAGGCTCCCGCAGGGCGGCGCTCCATTCACAACCGACATAAATTCAAGATCGTCCCGAGCGCGTCGCGGGCGGCCGGGCTGTGCCGCGGCGGGCGCCCCATAACTCGCATCGCTGTCAACGGAGTTATCGCTCACTCTCCCGCGCCGCCGGGGCTACCACTTTCCTTCCGCCTGCTTTAGACACGAAATCAAAGTCCCGTTTCATTGTTATGGCGGTCCTTATTGCCCGCGACAATTCCGCAGCACCGCCGCCGCCGCCGCCGCCTCCGTTGCCTTCTTTGTCCGCTTTTCCTTTCTTCTCGGGGCGCGCGGCGGCGCGGCTGGCGCGGCAATTAAAAAGAAATACGTCTCGCGAACTCCCGGCCGCGCCCGGCCCCACGGTTATGTTTCGGTCGCCTCGCAGGCAATCCGGCTGCTGCTTAGAGGAGGAAGTTATGTTGCGGGAGAAGGTGATGAGCAGAAGTGGGCGAGGGGGGTAGAGAGAGAGGAGAGAGTGAGAGAAGAGAGAGAGTGAGAGGAGAGTGAGAGGAGTGAGAGAGGAGAGAGAGTGAGAGGAGAGAGAGAGTGAGAGGAGAGAGAGAGTGAGAGGAGAGAGAGGAGAGAGTGAGAGGAGAGAGTGAGAGGAGAGAGAGGAGAGAGTGAGAGGAGAGAGAGAGTGAGAGGAGAGAGAGGAGAGAGTGAGAGGAGAGAGAGAGTGAGAGGAGAGAGAGGAGAGAGTGAGAGGAGAGAGAGGAGAGAGTGAGAGGAGAGAGAGGAGAGAGTGAGAGGAGAGAGTGAGAGGAGAGAGTGAGAGGAGAGAGAGGAGAGAGTGAGAGGAGAGAGTGAGAGGAGAGAGTGAGAGGAGAGAGAGGAGAGAGTGAGAGGAGAGAGTGAGAGGAGAGAGTGAGATGAGAGAGTGAGAGGAGAGAGTGAGAAGAGAGAGTGAGGAGAGAAAGAGAGGAGAGAGTGAGAGGAGAGAGTGAGGAGAGAAAGAGAGGAGAGAGTGAGAGGAGAGAGAGAGGGATGTGGGGAAGGGGCTTAGTGGTGGGTTGAGGGATCAAGGAGATGGCGCTGGTTATACGGTGAACATTGGGATCGAGGCTACGGTCGGTGTGCGGGCGGCAGCCTAGAGGTTATTGACGCTTTAACGGGCTTAAAGTCTGTAGCGACAATAGAGTTGATGGTTGGCCGTAAGAACGACAGGAGGCGTTGACAAGTGACGGCGAGCGACGACAGTCGCGCCTTTCAGACGCACATCGACTCACAAAAGTGGAGCTCGCGTGGGCTCTGAGAAGCGCTGAGATTATCGAGAGGCTGAAAGCCTTGGAAACAATGCTAGAAGTAGAGATAGATAAGGATATGAGAGAGAGAATGTGGGAAGCCAACGGACGACGGAAGCGTCATCGACCGAAGTTAAACCACACCAGTGGCAGACGCGCGTTCCTAGATGTGGCCTCTAGTGGGCGACGATCTTGGGCCCAGGCAGCGCGTGTGGGGCGTTGGCGCTGGGGGTGGAGGGAGGGAGGGAGGGAGGCGAGGGCGTAAAGCGGGCAACCCGCCCCCACCCCCGCCCCTGCCGCCCCGCCGCGCTAATCCAGGAGGCACAAAGCCGCGCGCCAATAAAACGCGCGCTCATCGCCGCCGCCGAGTTACGAGCGCCGCCGCCGCCGCGCGCGCTTTACGGTTTGTGCCGGCGACGGCGGCGGCGGCGGAGGAGGAGCGAGGGGGCGGGGCGAAGCAGCACAGCCTGAGCAGAAGGGGAAGCGAGGCCGGTGGAACGGGGCACTGCAGCCGGGCTCGAGAAGGGGGTGTGGCATGGGGTGCCCCGAGAAGAGGGTGTGGTGAGATGACGACGGAGAGGAACGGTCTGAGAAGAGGGCGGTGTGAGGAGAGGTAAGGCCCCCGCCTTACCTCTCCTCACATGTGTCATAGCGATCTAGAAGGGGGTGAGCCGGGGCGGGAGGTGACGATACCCGAGGAGGGGGACTTTGGGGTGGTGTGGGGCGGGGCGGTGCGGGATGGGGCAAGGCAGCTGGCTAAGGGGTGGAAAGACGGAGAGAGCAGCGGCGCAACGCTGCGGTAGTAATAGGTTTGGCTTTGGGAGCGGTGGGAGACAGGCCCGAGACCCGCAGTGCCGAGGCGGAGGTGGCCGTACGGTAACTAAAGAAGTGGGAGGTAAAGGGAGAGGGTTGCTGTCAGGTCGAGTGAGGACAGAAATGGGCGGAACCCCGGATCTAGTGGTAGCAGCTCGTGGGCAGGGCGGGGCGATGCGTGGAGGGGTGGGGCGAGTCGGAGCGGGGCAGGTCGGTGGACGGACGGGCGATAGAGGGCGAAGGCGAGAGCGACTTGCGAAGGCGGGGAGGGTGCCGCGGGTGGCCGTGGAAAGAGAGGGAAGCGGGGAAAGCGATAGCGAGAGAACCGCGAGTTGGGCGCACGACGGTCGCGAGGTCAACGTTGGGTCACAGAAGGCGAGAGGTGCCGCGTTCGAGGGAGTCTCCACGAGAGAAAGAAGAGAGAATAGAGAAGAGAGAAAAATAAAAGAAGAAAGAAGAAAGGGAGGAAAGGAAGGTGAGAAGAAAGAGAGAAAAAAATTGGGAAGGCGGGAAAAAGGACCGACGAGGGAAGAAATGGACGGAAGAAAGAGAAAGACGAAAGAAGAGAAGAGCGGTGAGGTGCAGCGTCAGTCGAAGCAGGGCGCCAAAGAACTGCGCTGGGACAGGGATGATGGCAGGAGCGGCGAGCAGCGCTGCCAACCCCCGACGATGTGCAGCGACGGTAGAAAGCGCCCATGGAGCCCGGGGCGCCGTGGTGGAACTGAGTTTAGGACTGGGCATTGCGTTGCCTGGGGAGCAGGGCGGGTGAGGTGTCAGTGGGCGAGCCGGATGAGGCGAAAGGGGCATGGCTTGAGAGTGGGGTGGGACAGGGAAGGAGCCTATGGTGGTGGAGCGATGCGAGAGGGTCGAGCAGCGGAGGGGAGGGAACAGACGTGCGTCAATGACGGACGTCGCTCTGTCTAAAAGGCCGCGAAGAGGCGTCCGGGGGAGGAGTTGGGGGCGGGGAGTGCAAGAGTCCACGAAGAAGGCGGGTACGGGCAGGGATGGATTGGCATGAATTGCGGCCCAGATGAATACGACGCATGGACGATCTTGCAAGAATGGTGATGGTGGGTCGGGGTAGAAAGGGATGGGAGGCGACCAAAGACATACGCACGAGTGAAGGAGCGTAGGGTGGAAGTGGGGTGTGTGTGTGAGAAGATGGTGAAAAGGGAAGGGGAAGGGAACACCAGCTCGCGAGATGCAGGCAAATCGACACGAAGATAAGGTGAATGCGAGGATTCCTCTCTGAACAATTAGATGCAATGTTGACGGAGGAGTTCGTATGCACGGCAGGAAACTGGAAAGTGAGGGGGCTACAACGTTGAGCAACATAGATAGGGCATCAACTGATGTCACTGCAGTCTTTCTGACCGGGACGTCCTAGGTGCGTGTCCCGACAGTTGGCAGGATTTTCGGCACTAGCTTGTTAGCTAGGTCGAATCCATTCGCTGTCTGGAGGAGAATTCGAGCGCCCAGCGGTTCTGATCGGTAGTTTTCCGTGGTTTCTCAGATCAACACCAGGCGAATGGCGGAGCAGTATCCTAACAAACGGGTCACGGACCGTGCGCGATCTCACCTTCCTCTTCCTTGTCCTATCTTCACCCCTTTCACACACTTACACTAAAATGCACTACACTACGACATATGCCGGGAGATCCGTCAGGAGCTAAGAGCTTGTCCTGGCTAGGGCGGGGCCCAGGTAGGAGGTATCTGGTGGGAAGAAAACCCTCTAGACGACGGTAGGTCGGCGCCGGATCTCGCCATATAGCGGGGGAAAGTTGACCGCCATCTCCCGTGCAAACAAACATGCATTACACTTATGGGACAAATGACCCTACTAGTTGACGTGTCCGGTATCACTAAATAATCAATCAACCAATTGAGCGGCATTGATAGAAGACATCGAAAGAAAAGCGGAAAGACTGTAAAAGCGGAAATGTTAAAGAAGTTAAAGAAGATGACTAGCAAATAAAATATGTACATCAAATTTTCAGAATACACCAGAGCGTTAAGTGACGGTGAGGCACAAAACTATAAGCGTCTTAGAACAATAAAACTTGTGTTTACAAAACGTTGGGTAACAACAGCAGTGATTACTTTCTCCCTCTCCAAACGATTCACTAGATAGTAAAGTAACAGCAAAGTAAGTAAAGATCGTAAGAAAAAGTAGGAGAGAAGTATAGAGCAAGAATTAAAAAGACAAATTGAAATTGAATATGCGAGCTAACACTATTAATCTCAAAAATTAAGAGACGAAGAAAATGTTGAAGAATGCGAATAAGAATAAAAGTGACGAATAAAAAATGTAAAGAAACCTGGTCAAGAAACAATCATAATGCGACTAAGAACAAAACAGAATCCCAGGGAAGAAGGGAATCGATAAACTAAAAGCAAATCTTGACGAGGACAATGGAAAAGCAAGAACAGGCCTCGAGGCAGGAAAATGGCAGCCAGTGTGCGGGTTATCGATGGGCGCTTGTGCAAGAGGTTGCGGCCGTAAACCACTTATCCCCAGTGTGGGCGCCGCTGAAGGAACAGGGCTGCGCGGTGCCCCCAGGGAACGGGGCCCGAGGGCCCACACGGGAAGAGCGGTTGCCAAAGATTCCGCCCGGAATGAAGACGCGATTAGAGCTCATAAACATGAGATATTTCCATCCCTGTGTTCAACGTTAATAACCACGCGAATGCTGGGAATATCGACCAGTCGTAATATAATTCGCGGGGCTGATACGTGCGTGAGGGCCTCCGACGGGCCCCCGCCCCTTTGTGGCGCTGAGGGCCGCGTAGAGCAGCCAACAGGAAGGGCTGCTGTGGTAGGAAGATGAGGGGGGAGGGGCAGGGTTATGTGGCGAGTTGGGGGTGGAGGTGAAGGAGTAAGCGGAAGAAGTGTTGTGGAAGCAACGCCGAGGGTGGTTGCAAAGAGAGGAGAAGGCAAGGGGTGCGGGGAGACGGTGCGAAGTGAGTGTGAGGATGGGTCGAGGAGGGACGCCGGGAAAGGTTGAGTAGGAAAGGGAGAGCGGTGCAGGGATGAGTCAGGGAGGGAAGCAGGGAGGGGAGTGGGAAAGGTTGCGGGGATGGGTCGTGAAAGGAAACGAGGACGGTGCGGGGAGGAGTGAGGAGGTATAACAGGCGGGGTGTGGAAAGAGGGATGTGGAGAGAGGGGTGTGGAGAGAGGGATGTGGAGAGAGGGATGTGGAGAGAGGGATGTGGAGAGAGGGATGTGGAGAGAGGGATGTGGAGAGAGGGATGTGGAGAGAGGGGTGTGGAGAGAGGGATGTGGAGAGAGGGGTGTGGAGAGAGGGATGTGGAGAGAGGGGTGTGGAGAGAGGGATGTGGAGAGAGGGGTGTGGAGAGAGGGGTGTGGAGAGAGGGGTGTGGAGAGAGGGATGAGGAGAGAGGGATGTGGAGAGAGGGATGTGGAGAGGGGTGTGGAGAGAGGGATGAGGAGAGAGGGATGTGGAGAGAGGGGTGTGGAGAGAGGGATGTGGAGAGAGGGGTGTGGAGAGAGGGATGAGGAGAGAGGGATGTGGAGAGAGGGATGAGGAGAGAGGGATGAGGAGAGAGGGATGTGGAGAGAGGGATGAGGAGAGAGGGAAGTGGAGAGAGGGGTGTCGAGAGAGGGGGAGGAGAGAGCGGTGTGGAGAGAGGGGTGTGTGGAGAGGGGTGTGTGGAGAGGGGTGTGTGGAGAGGGGTGTGTGGAGAGGGGTGTGTGGAGAGGGGTCTGTGGAGAGGGGTCTGTGGAGAGGGGTGTGTGGAGAGGGATGTGTGGAGAGAGGTGTGTGGAGAAGGGTGTGTGGAAAGGGGTGTGGAGAGAGGGTGTGGAGAGTGGTGTGAGAATACGTCGAGGGGAGAATGGAGAAGCAGTTGAAGATTGGTTCAGAGAAGGGGACAGAGAGGAGTGCGGGCAGGGTGGTGGGAAATAGCGTGGGGAAGATTCGAGGAGGGAAGAGGGGCGGGTGTAAGGAGGGAACTGAAGAGGAGTGGGAGAAGGGGCACAGAGAATAGAGCGAGGAGTGCTGTGGGGAGGGGGCTGATGAGGTGTGTGGGGAGGGTGCGGTAAGGGGTGTAGGGCGGGCTGTTGGAAGGGAGTTCGAGGCTGAGGGTTTACGGATTGGGCTGTGGCCTGCGGTGAGGAGGAAGGGGAGAATGAGGGTCGGCCGAGCAAGGGAATGGTCTTTGGAAGTTGGGGTGAAGGCTGCGATGGGCTTCTCAATGGAGTTAGAATATTACGGCGTGCAAAGGGCGAGGGAACGGCTGGGCCCGAGAACGGATTGGGATACGGTGACGCACGTGTCTCTTGAGAGCCCTGGCAACGAGGCCCTTAAAGACTGCGATACGACCATCTGTACTATACTAGGACCAGCTGAATGCGGCGTCGCAGACGCTTTAAAATGTTTTAAAAATACTTCGAAATGTTAAAAATGTTGGGTATGCAAGTTTTATATGTGTGAATATTCTACAAATATAGTTACCTGTTTTTACTCCTCAGACGTAGTACGTTAAAAATAATATTTTAAAATTAAACAATAAAAACATTGCAAAACATGTGGGACGTGGCATTTCTCGACGGATGTTCTGTGGATAACGGTCACTGCCCATCACAGAATACAATGTTGGAGAAGCTAACCCGAACGCTTCCAAAAGATTTGTTCTGAAGAGTACATTATAGTAATATTAGACGACTTATTAAAGAACATTTGTACGTATCCAAGCTCTGATTGTACATTATAACGTTCAATTCTTATAGATTTATATTATAATATAATTTTGTTCTGGAAATTTTCCTACAAAAGGAGAGTGTCCCATTAACATTAGCTACACATAACAAAATTATCCTATTAAACAATAATAACCATTGGGAGTGTCAATGCTGGTCGCTCACCTTCCAAGTAATCCAAGCCCTAACCGCAATTTGGAAACAGCGTGTGAGCGATACAATCGTGCAACAAATTCAGCGATATCGATCTGCGTCATTTCATTCTCTCGTTGGCGTCACATTTGGTTACCATCCCAGACGTCTTCGGAAGCACGTGGTATGCGCGACCACCGCTTCACAACAGATCCAAAAATTAAATAAATAAATAAATAAATAAATAAATAAATAAATAAATAAATAAATAAATAAATAAATAAATAAATAAATAAATAAATAAATAAATAAATAAATAAATAAATAAATAAATAAATAAATAAATAAATAAATAAATAAATAAATAAATAAATAAATTAATTAATAAATAAATAAATAAATAAATAAATAAATAAATAAATAAATAAATAAATAAATAAATAAATAAATAAATAAATAAACAAACACGTTATTGGATATTTCTTAGCATTTTCTAGACGGATCCGCAAACAAATCATCAGTTCGGATAGGGGCGGAAAAGGAAGGAAAGATAGCGCGCTGTCGGTGGCCCGTTTGTGACGATCCTGTTCGGGCATTCGTCTCAAATTGATCGGTGAAATCACGGAAAACCACTAATAATAGTCTGCGACCGCTACTCCTTGAGATATTTTCTTTACTTGTATTAGCACAAAAATATTATAGTTATTAAAATGAAAAGTCATTTTTATGAGCAAAAAATACTCACAGGAAATGTTCTTGTACTATAGATGCGCTAAAATCAATCACACGTCTACGTTACTCACATTACTTTACTAAAATAATTTCAAATGAACTTTAACTTAAGTATTTGTTATTCTTAGGAAAAGTAACGTAACTTACCCCGTGATGAACAGAAACCAAAGGAAGTTCATAGGTTGTATATTATTCACGTCCAAAACTGTGGACAACACGTGTTAAATTAGAATGATTAAGATACTTTACTATTAAAGATGCATAAGTCGTTATTCTCTACATAATGTGAAATTAACTTCTCCCAATAGCAACATATAATAAATACACTAAAACATTGAGTAAAGCACAAATGCAATAGAGAAGTAGAGAGAGAGAAGTGCAGTGCAGTGTATTTAAAAAGTGCATTAGATAAAATATCCGTGCAGGAAAGTCATAAAATTTAGAGTAAATCCTGTTATTGTTATTATTATCTTTATTGTTATCATACAATAATAATTATTATTACTATTGTCTTAATGTTTTAAAATTACATTGCATTACTATTACTAGTTGTAGTATATAAATTGCAGTGTTCAGGCATCAGGTTGTAAACCTACCTGCAGAAATAATAAATATATCTATCTAATTTTTACATGACATGTAACTATATTTCTAATTTCAAATACGTGCTGAATTTGAAATAAAATTATGCAGTCTCAAGTCGTATGAGAGGTGTCTATGTTTTATATTCTTCATGTCTTCCGGGCTGATGGGCCGTGGTCCAATTGGCTTTGAGATACCAAACGTTTCGCCCACGACTGCGGTGGGCATCTTCAGTGGCGAGGTCTCGGGCGAAGTGTCCGGGACGGTGGCTGACTGGCGACTGATGACTGACGAGCCACCGTCCCGGACACTTCGCCCGAGACCTCGCCACTGAAGATGCCCACCGCAGTCGTGGGCGAAACGTTTGGTATCTCAAAGCCAATTGGACCACGGCCCATCAGCCCGGAAGACATGAAGAATATTGACTCCGGCCGTGAAAGCCTACAATGCTGTCTATGTTTTAGTTAGGCATCCAGAAACTCGGGAAAAATGTTTCGAGGAAATGAAATTGTTTCGATTTTGACTGAAGAAGACTAATATTAGATCCTGTTATTCCGCCTTTTGTGCCGGTACGTATGCGCGTGCCGATTAAAAATTCTCATACTCATCTGCGCACCTGAGGTTATGCGTCATAAAGGCTCAAAGGAACATAACGCCTGCCATGAAATATTTGCCATTTACGTGACGAGTTGCGGAGCATAAGAGTTTTTGATAATGTTGGCATGTAAAAAAAATGTCCGTATTTTATATACCACGTTATTGCAGTTTTCTTGAAGACAATTTTTACTAAAATATTTAATTTATTGAAGTGTTATACAAGAGTATTTCATTTGTGGTTCTTGAGCTGTGTGAGAGATACTTTTTGAAAAACCATATTGGGAGTTTTTCTTTTGTAGCATTTTTGCTTCAGCAGACCACTCGTATTTTTTAATTTGATGATCTTTTTCTAATGTGAGGACACAATGTTTGAAATGGATTCCTTAAAGAGTTTTCTCGAAATTTAAAATGGTTGTGTGTTAATATCACCTTTCTGATTTCTAGTACATAATACACGGATCCTCGTGCAGTTGTGTAGGCGGGGGCGGTTAAGCTACTGACTGCTCGTGTGAAAGTCAGCGGTATATTACAAGCAGTTTTCGGTCGGTTAATTTTTCTTTATCAAATAGAGGAATTAGCTAAAAATAAAAAAAAAAGTCCGTTTGTGCGTAACTTCAAAAATTGCATTTTTAGATCTCCCTAGCTTAGTTTGATTTTTCAAGCGATGGCTGAAGAATTGATAGGATTCAATTCACAATATTTTAATATTACATAATCGTTATAAGTAATACGTGGAAGTATGCGCTGTTGTAGCATTAGGTATTTTTATTAAATTTTACTAATAAACGAAATAATATTACGAATAACGAGTTTATAGCATCAATGCTTTGGAATTCCGAAATATGTTTGAAGAAAACTTTAATGATAATTATCAGACAATGACTTATCTACGTAAACATAGGTAACTTAATACACCTAGAAGATCATGGAATATTTTTGGAATAATATTATGCTTATAAAGAATCTAGCAACTTACGATATTTGATATAAACGGATTCTTTTACAAATATTGGTTTGCATTGTTCGAAAAAAATTACGTTTTTTTATAAGAGAGGAAATGACTGAGACCATCTTTACGAATTCGATCAGCTTTTATTATATTTTTTCTCTCCCGAAGAGCCAAGTAATAGTTCGCAATATCTAGTACCTGAAACCAGTTCCAAGACACCAAACGCATGGGAGCGAGACACCGAACGCATTACACGCTAATGACCGCAGCCGAGTCACATCGATCGAAATCAGTCGCGAGAGGGCGCAGCGCGCAACCAGATCAATGAAGCCCACAGCTCCCGCAGGCCACCACCGCCCCTCCCCGCCCAGGCACTGGAAGTAGCTGGCAATCTACGTGTAACGAGTGGGAGCGGGGTCGGGATCGATCCGCCGGCGGAGGCGGCGGGCGAGGGGCAGGCGCACGCGGGGACCGCCCCCGCCCCCGCCCCGTCCCCTTAACAGTCGCCGGCGGCAGTGCGCGGCGGGGCGGGGCGGGGCGGAGCGGGGCGGGCGAGGGTCGGTGGCCCGCGCGAGGCCAGTGCCGCCGACGCCGCCGCCTGCAATCATCATTACGTCTGCCCACGCGCGCCCGCGCTCAGCCGGCCCGCCCTTCCCCCTCTCCGCGCCGCGCCGCGCAGCACAGCACACAGCGCGCAGTACACCACGCTTACATAACACCGGCCAAGGTGAGCGCCGCCGCCAGGCGTTGACCCCGGGCGCGCGCGCGCTCGCCCGCCGGGCGGGGCGGGGGTGGGGCGAAGCGAGCAGTGGCGGGCGGAGGAGGTGACGAGAGAGGCGGGGAGGGACGAGGAAGGGCGGAATGGAGAAAGGAGGGGCGGGCAGTGGAGGGGTGGAGCGGAGGTCGTGCGAGGGCGGGGAGGAATGAGAAGGGACGAAATGGTGGGAGGGAAACGGGTGGGGAGGGGGCGGGTGAGGAGGGCGGGGCGGAGGAGAGGATGGGCGTGTTGCAGGGGCGGTAGTGGAGTGAGATGGAGCGGGGGTGGGGTAGGACCATGAGGAGGTCGGCGGGGTGGGGGGAGGGAAGGGGCGAGGCGGCGGTGGAGCGTGCCTAGGGCGGGTGAGGGGCGGGTGTGGGTGGGTGGAGCAGGGCGGGTCCCATGCCACCGCGGGGTGGCGTGGAGTGGGTGGCTGCATCCACATCGGGTGGAAGCGGGGACGACGACATTCGGGGCGAGCGGATTGTGACTACGAAGGGAGAGGGTACAGCGCGGGAGCGAGTACAAGGCGCTGACCGACTGTTGCTTGGCGAGGTCGACGTCGGGAGGCAAAAGAGAAGGGTAGCCTGTGAGGACGCAGCGAAATGCATTTCAATCGAAGGTCACCCTGCCAGCTGGTGTAGGAAAGTTCGCCGTGCAACGGGATGACGATAGGCCTGATGGCCGTATGGGAGAGGGCTGGACCGAAGGAAGTTGGCAAGGCGGGATGAATGCGTGATTGCGATGGGGCAGACGGAGAAGTGGGCGGCGGCGGGGAGGCCGCGTGGCGGGGACTTCGGTCGCACGAAAGGAAGCAGTGCAGAGGCCGACGCCGCGGGACGGTCATTCGATGGAGAGGCCACGGGGCGGCACGGAGGCGGCAACGCAAGAGGCGGGGGCGGCGACACGCGAACCGAGGAAAGGTGTCGCGGGCGCAAAGGGACGGGGAGGATAGGAGGGGAGAAAAGCTCTAAGTAGGCATCACGGCCGAGACTCTATGCTGCCGAGGACAAGGCGTAAGAGACTTCGTGGCACAGTCAACGTGGCGTGGAGATAAAGTGATAGGACAAATAGTATCGGGAGAGGTAACCCTGCAGGAACGAAACTTGACGGTCAGGTAACGAAGCTGTGAGGTGCCATGGAGGAGAAGTAAAATGGCGTGGAGGTAAAGCGACATGGAGGTTCAGTGGCATGGAGGTAAAGTGACTTGGAAGTCAATTGTCGGGGGAGGTAACGCCACGGGAGCGAAACGTGATGGGGTGATAACGTAGCTGAGAGGTAACGTGGCGGAGACAACGTTGCTTGGAGGTAAGTGTCATGGAGGTAAGTGTCATGGAGGTAAAGTGGTGTGGAGGTGAAAATGGGGGAAGTTACGTGGCCGGGGATTAAGTAGCGTGGAGGTAACGTGACTGGGACGTCACGTGGCGTGGAGGTAAAAAGAGGTCGGTTAAGTGGCGAGGAGGCCACGTGGCAAGCAGGCACTGTGGCGAGGAGGGGAAGTGGCGGGGAGGCGCGGCAGACGAGAGTCGGCGCAGCGGGGTAACGGGGAGGGGTACGCGGAAGCGCCGCGTGTGGCTGCGGGCGAGGCGCGGGGTGGGGTGGGGCGCGGGGAGAAGCGCAGGGCCGGTGGGGTGGTGCGGGGGGCAAGACAGGGCGGGGTGTGGTGTGGCGGGATGGGGCGCTAGACGGAGAGCGGGGCGGGGTTGGGGGGCGGTGGGCGGGAGGCTGAGCATGATGTGGGAAAGGCTACCGGATGGGCGGGGCGGGAGGCAGGGCGGGGTGGAGAGAGGCGCAGGGCGAGGCGCGGGACGAAGCGCGGGGCGGGTGGGGTGGAGTGGGGTGGGGGCGGGACGGGGCGGAATGTAATGTGGCGGGATGGGGCGCTTGACGGGGAGCGGGGCGGGGCTGGTGGCGGTTGGGGGCGGGGGGGGCGAGCTTGGTGTGGGAAAGACCTCCGGGGCGGGGCGGGAGGCGGGTGCGGTGTGCAGTGTGGCGTGGCAGGAGGCGGGGAGCGGGGTGGGGCTGGGGGCGAGGCGGGGAGGAGGGGGGTCGGGGAGCGGGGCCGGGCAGCGGAGGGGCCGGGTCGGGGAGCGGTAGGTGGGGCGGGTGGGCAGAGGGGCGTGGCGGGGGGCCAGGCGCGGGGCGGGGCTGGGTGCGGGGCGGAGGAGCCGGGTCAGGGAGCGGGAGGCGTGGCGGGGTGTGGTGGGATGGGATGCGGGAAGGGGCGTGGAGCGGTGCAGGCGGGGTGGGCGGGGCGCGGCGCACTTGGGACCCGGGACGAGGTGCGGAGCGCTAGGAGGCGCGGGATGCGGGGCGGGACTCTGGGAGGAACGCGGTGTGAGGTGGAGGGGAGGGAGCGCCTGGGCTGACGTCAGGCGCGTGGTTGGCGGCTTCCGGCGCGGGGCTGCGCGGAATGCCATCGCCCGAGAACGAACCGCGGACTCAACAGGTGCCGCAGGAAGGAAGCGAAAGAGGAAATGAGATGCCTCGCAATGCAAAGCCGCTAACGCTTATTTCTTCTTCGTGGAATTCATAGCCATTTTTTTCTCAGCGTGTGGGTGCATGCCGAGGACGGAAATACGAAAAGTCCCGACGAGTGCTAAACGCTTAAATAATCCCTTTAAAATGTTTGTCAAAATTATTTTACAAGGCAATTATTGAAAATAAATTTCACAATTGACTAGATACCTGACTGGTTAAGAAAATTCCGATTAAAATGGAAATTCGATAAAGAAATAAAAATATTGTCAACACTGTTTTTTACATACATTGTAAAATAAGATGAAGATAAATAAATAAAGGGGCAGTTAAACTGTACACATATTGCGGTATTAATTTCAAAACTTTTGTGCAACAAAAATTGAAAATGTATCCTAAAACATTGTAACAGAGCAAATAATATGTATGTATAGACAGATATTGTAGAACGTTGCTTTAGGACTCGGGCATCGTTGTAGTTACAACATAGTACCTAGTTGTTACCTACATAGTTGTAGTTACAACGTCAAAACTAAAGAGTAAATTTTCGAGAAGATCGGAATTTTCCATTGAAATATGTTTACTAGATATGTTCCCAATAAACGATATTATACTTTGAAAAATAAATAACTGATGTATATTTATTGCCTGAAGCTTAGAGTGCAGTTGAGCAAGATTTAAAAGGTCTAAAATAACAAATGTGATATAATTACGTATATTAATGCAGTGCTAGAAATACTTTATAATCGTCCAGGGCGCTCATAAAATGTTTCATAATAAAAAATGAAAGCTATAATAAAAAAGAATCAAGAAAATCAGTAAAAAGCTGACATTTACTTAAAATGCAGAAAGTTGTAAATCAGAATGCAAAACTCAAGAAAATTCAGAATCAGGCATAACACTGAAACACTCGAAAAGCTAAAGGAAATATTGTTCAAAGAAATCTCTTGAATCTAGACTGAAAGTGATATTCTTCAGATAGACGCCAAATTGAAATACGACTTCAAAGAAATGTTTGAACTGAATGGGTAAAATACAGAACGACATAAGCGACATTTTATAAATTCAGAGAAATCTGTTTATTTAATCAATATTACTGTAAAGTCGTGGTGCTTTGCTTCATTAAAACCACAGTATTTCAATTGTTAAATAAAACCACGAGAATACTTTGCCACTGAAATATATTTCCTGCAATACACATGTTTTTCTCAGAATTTATAATATGTCAATTATACGCTTCTGGTTTTCACCCATTCAATTCATAGTAGTGCGATGTCGCACGTCTTCCCCGATTCGTGATTAATACCACTGACTGATATATTTAATTTGCTAACTCAAAGACAATCAACAGATGTTTTCATTGAAAGATCTTTTATGTTACATTTCTAGGAAACATCACAAACACTTGTTACGATTCTTGGGGCCGCCAGTTTTACCGTGTACGTATATGATCACTTGGATTCTCATTTAAATGACGTCAAAATACATTGCATCATCTTTCGAATATAGTCGAAAGTATGTATCCTTGTTCACTCCCACTACTAATACGAATTCAGTTTAGGAACGTGCAAACAAACTTTCGAACATGCGTGCGAACGTTGTTTTTTTCTATTTTCTCAACTTACTACGTACGCAGCCACGAGGGAGTATTGTTTTCGTACATCGGAAATCGGTGATTTTTCGAGAGAAAACTTATTATCGCGCCCCGGTAAAGCAAAAAACCTTGTTCCTGTATGCAGAAAATTACTTCCTCTGACACAGGTCAGCTCAGGTGGCCCTAAATACGCGCGGGGCCCCCGACACGGTTCCCGCCTGGGGCTCCAAGTTGAGAGGAGGTGCCTGTGGTGGGGAGGAAAAGAGCTCAGTGATGCAAAGAATGACCTTTAGAGCGGTTTGGCGCAGGCTTCCTGCGTCATCGACCCGATGACAAGTTCCCAGCGAATTCGGCTCAATCAATATAGCTCGCAATAGAATTTTTTGATTGATTGATTGATTATTGAGGTCATTAGTCTCGTAAGAGTAGTGCATGTTATGTTATCGGAATAAGGTCTCGTAAGAGTAGCGCATGTTATGTTATCGGAATAAGGTCTCGTAAGAGTAGCGCATGTTATGTTATCGGAATAAGGTCTCGTAAGAGTAGTGCATGCTATGTCATCGGAATGTGACGGTGATCTTCCCCCGCTGGGTGATGACATCCAGCACCGATCTACCGTCAGCTAGAGTGATTTTCCTTAATCAGTCACCGGCATTCGATTGGTGATGTTTGGAGAAACCATGGAAAACTACCGATCAGAGCAGCCGGCCGCTAGGATTCTCTTCCAGACTAACTGAATTCGAACTAGCTATCTAGCTAATGTCGAAAATCCTGGAAGCGTCGGAAATGGAACCTAGGACCTCCCGATCAGAGGTACTACAGTGACATCAGTTGTTGCCCTGAGCCACATACCCCGGTGCGATGGTATTTAATATTTTTATTAATTGAATTATACAAACTTTTAATAACGATTTACATGTTAACAAAAAACAAACAAAATTTCATATTATAATAGTTGCCCATATTAAAATCTAGAGGAGCAACAACATCACCTACTTCCTCGCATTATTTCTAACATTTTCAATTTTCGAAAATTCAGATTGTCCAACGAAAACGAGACCTGCGCCATTTCTTAAGCATCCCTTCTTCTGCCCGTGGATAAAGATTGAAGAAACAAATCTACAGCTGTTTAATAAAATGTTTTTTTTATAATTTGTATTACTTTCAAGCAGCTTCAAAACTACTAGTTTTTTCATTATAGAAATTGTACACGACCTCCCTTAAAGATCTGAAAGTTTTAGAACATATTTATTTTTAAGAAAAAATCTCTATCTTCAATATTGTTCTTTTGCAGTTTTCGAAACCAAAGAGAGTTAGCCAAAAATTGGACCAGCACAACTTTTTACCGTCCTTCATACAGCTATCTATATCTATTATCTTACCTATAGATCAATTATATTTTTACGCATACGAGGAGAAATTTTAAAGAAAAAAATCGAGGCTGTTTTTAATAAAAGAAAATTATTTAAAATTACTTAAATTTCACGAAAATTTCGCAAAAACTACTCATATTTTTTGAAAAATTGTATCTAACTTATTTCAATATCTGTCTTTACAGAACTCGATTTCATTATGGAAAAAATTTCTATCTTCAATATTGTAGATTTAGGAAAACGCCGAAAAAGATAGAACTTGGTAATTATCGAAAAATCAGTGATTGCAACGAAAATGAGACATTCTCCAATCTCTCAATAGTCTTTTACGCAACCTAAGTTTAATAAAGTAAATTGAAGATGCTTTGAAGAAAATTTTGATAGTGTTTTTGAGGCTTCATGTGAAGTACTCCAAAAAACAAAATATCTATTTCAAACTTACAGGGTCTAGAGTTCGTTCAGATCGATCAGGAAGAATCGATTTTGGTGAAAATTGTATTAACAGTCTAACTGTAGTTCACTAGCAAGCAGACGTTTTGATTTCAATCGATTTTTCGGTATTAAAGGCCATGAAACATGGATTATGACTTTACAAAGTGTTAGAGGAAGTAATTTACTCGGTATAGGAACAAGATTTGTCCACTTTTTCTTAATCAGGGCATGGCAATACGAGTTAACCTGTCGAAAAATAGCTGTTTACAGGCTCACGATTACTTTGCCTTCTTACGAAGTAAGGATCGATAATGTAAACAATTTTTTTTTTATGTTTAAGTTCCACATTTTTACTTGACTTGTCTTTCAAAGGAAACCTCATTAAATATACCATGTTACATTTTATATTGCTCAGTTATTTCGTATTAGTTTCTCCCTAAGAATCGAGTGGAGAAATCAACAGAAACGGAAGGTCACAGTAACTGACGTGTGCATTTTCCTAAGACACACGTACTGTTCAGTGCAGACATTTAAATTCCTTTCATATTGAGATGCAAACATAGGTCGCACTTGTAGGTACCTCATGGTGTGTACACTTCAAGCTCATGTGTCACTAAGTTGTTTAGAAATAAAGATGATGAAACCAAATTACACTGAAACGCAACAAACAATACCGTTACGAAATCTTTCTGGGGAAGTTCACGTAATGCCGACGTTATTCAGAGGAAAAACATGCTTCATAGAATCTCCTACATCAGAGATATATTCAGAAGCAGTTCTTTGACACCTGCATTCGAATTGGAACAGCTGTGGCCTTCAGAGGCCTGACTGATGCATGATGTAGAAATGACGTTACCGCCTGAAAATGCGACGACACTCACTTGTATCTGGAAACTTCTTGCAGTATCATTGTTTACATACGACACAGCTGTCAAATCACTCCGCTGATCACATTCCAACTTTCTGTCGAACGGGAATATTGTTCAGTCGCACTGTCACTCGAATGACGTCATTAGGGAATTTCATACAATGTCTTTGTGTACGAGACGAAATGAAAGGAGTTGGTTTGTCTTGAAAGAAACATAGGGAGAGTGATAGTACAGGTTAAAAATGAGGTTTCAAGGAATGCAATATAGCACGTGAGAATACGAATTGATGTTTACCTGCAGTGTTCTTAAGAACATTATCATGAATTTATCATAGGTAATACCTCGAATGAAATTATGTCCAACAGAATTCCAAAATGCATCAAAATATTGAAAATAACGGAAAGCTATGTTAAAATCGAAGCGATTATATTGCAATACATACGCTCTTAATTGGACATTGACGTAGCGATCCGTGTATACCGCACCCTAAGATAGATTAGTCACAGTTCATGATTGGCCAGTAGGGAGAAGTAGTTAGAAAAATCGGATAGGAAAACGATAAACTTTTTGGGATACACCGCCCTGATTGGGGCATTTTATACGCACAGTTAAACATTATTGGTTTTAATTTCATGAGTGGAATAGTCTAAATAAAATGTTTCGTGGAAAGGGGATCACTAATAGAAATTAATGTTGTTGAGTCATTAAAAGGAAAGAGGGGCTTGGTGTTTGTGATTTTTTTATTCCTTTTCATTGAGATTCTCTACTCAATAAGACGGAATAATCAGGGAAAAGCAATGATTTAATTTAAAATTAGCACTAGTTAGGTTTCTAATCTCTTTAGTCTGGACTAGGTCTTCGGTAATGCCAAACCATGTTCCCTGCTCTATCACCAGCAGATTAAAGACATCTCTTCCGCATTTTATCTATTTTTTCGGCCCTCTAATTTTCGAATTGAAATATGACTTCAAGAATATTATAGGAGAGTAAAACCCGGTGCTGTACGCAAATAATTGAAAAAGGATCCTTTTTCTTTGTTGAAAAAATATCGTTTAGGCGTTTCTGAAAATCTTATTTTAGGATCATTTTCTCAGAAAACAAATTCTATGTACATCAGCTTAAAGGTGGCCTACCATAAATGACGCTTTGCAATTAATAAAGTGTGAAGGTAGGTTCAAGTTTGCAAGCACGAGTTCTTAAAAATACTTAAACGATAAGGTTTTCTAACTTGCATTAAGAAGTCTTGTCACACGCATATCATTAACAATTTAAGAAGGTTACCTTTAAACTACTGATTTTATGTTTAAAAATACTACATTAATGATCAAAGGTATGTTATTTCAATTTTTTCTGAAAATTAATGAGTGATTTCGAATTCGGAACTATAAGACAAAAACAATAAGATCCGCACTTTTGTATAACTCGCAAATTTTGTAACTTTTTCACACTCTAAAAGAAAGGAGCTTACATTTAGCATCTACTAAAAATATACATGAAGAATCACTGAAGATGATTTAATTTTTTTAAGATATTGCTTCTTATATCCAATATAGACTTGCTTCATTAGTCAACAAAAATTTCTTTCATCTACATCGTGAAAAATTTAAGGTATGCGGTAAACTGAAAGAAATACTTCATCCCCATGATAAATCCTTTGAACGGAATTCTCAGAAGAAGAAAAATATTCACAAAGAATTTGAAGTTAATTATAAGTCATTTCTACAAGAAGTGATCATAAAAGAAAAGTTCTTTTATAGCAAATGTATTAAAGAATATACGAAAAGCAAAAATTTAGTACATTATTTGAAAGGAACCAAAATTTTGCTTTGTTTCCAGAAAACAAAAGAAGTGAGTATCCCCCGTTTTGCTATTTCTTATTAATTAAATATTGTGGTAATAAATAATATAAATATCAGATTGATATAAATATCAAACTAGTTTCCTTTCGCAATCTGGTGTCAGAACACTATAATTTATATTCCATTATCGAAATTTATAATAGATTAATACTAAATACACTTAAAATTAAATAATAATTAGAACAACAACAATAATAATAATAATAATAATAATAATAATAATTCTAAAAATGGATTTTATATAGTATAATTATTCAAACATTTAAACGAGCATTTTTCTAACTTACATTGCACAGTTCTATACTTCACAACATTACACATACCTTCATTTATACTTCTTTTATTTTCCAAAACATAACGCAACACTGATACAAGCACGTCATTAATTATTGATATGTGTTACTAATATCAGATAAACGCCTGTAGAATTTTTTTCAGCAAAGTGTACCCCTGGATACGATGGTAATAAGTTCCCTAATACCAAATGACATGAGTACTTGAACTATGACTGTAACATAAAAAAATGTTTGAAAAGATTCTTTTTTCTCCCCCTACATCCAAAACCGTGTTTTTTAGTTTTATATTTTCGTCAATTTAACATTAATTTTTTAATAAAAAATTATGAAAGGTAAGTACATCGTTTACACTATCAAAAAACATATTTTTACATTTTCTTAGCGCTAAATTTAAACCAAAAAAATAATAAAAAATAGTTTTACTGATAATATAGAAACAGACAAACAAATTTTCAAAATCTTCCCTCAAAACATGGAATAGTGCATTCGAACACATTTGTCTAATGCATTTTTAGACAGCCCAATTCACAGAACATAACAAATGATTTTATTATTTAAAAATTAATTATATATTAATTAATTTATTTATATGATCACAAGATTCACACAAACTTGCTCATTACTAAGGCTCGAAAATCAATGCTGTATCAAAAGGAAAAATATCCAAGCAAATATTCTTTACCATTTGTAAAATATGCACCAGAACTAAAGGAATATGTTCTACCAATTAATAGGTTTATGTATTCATGAATAGTTACAAAAGTTTTAATTTTAACAATTAATTTCGCATATTTGACTCTACTTAGTATTCTACCGATTATTTTAAAGTAAAATTTAATGATTACATCTGTATCATGCCTCCAATGCCACAAATCCTTCATCAAAGACAGATCACATCATATTACAGAGTACCAGGGCCATGATAACATTTTGTTATCAAGTTCAGACAAATACTGCTGCAACAAAGGAAAAACATCCCCACGATTTCTCATGAATAGCATCGCATTCATCTTGGTGAAGAACGCTTTACGGCTTGAGAAGACAAATATGCATATTAATTGAAGTTCCAAGTGAAATATGGCATATTAAGAACAGATAAGCAATAAAATATGAATAATAACTTAAATATAATGGAAATATTATGCATTAACACAAAATGCACTAAATATGCACTAATATGCTATATAAAATCACCGAATTCCTGTTCGTTTGATTGTGATTTGTGGATATTTAATAATAAGCATAATACTAAGTAGCAACTCATAATTAGAAATATGACTTTTCATAAACTTCCGAGGCCATCTCTAAAGGGCGGAATTTAATGAAATGTCATTTATTTAATTTCACTTCAGAATAATGCCGTTTAGTATATTCATGAAACTGCAAATAACTAGTAATTTATGTTAAGACCAAACGAAATTATCCATTTTGAGCTGCAATTTTTTTGCATTTTTGGTCGATATCGACTAATAAGTCATGTTTACCTTTTTACATAATTTTAATGCATTTTTCGCTGATTTCATCCATTTTAATATAATGTAATGGTACTTGCTTCAAAAAATATTTACGAGGTGCAACTAATGTTCACCGCAGAATTCCTGAGTAGCCTATTCGATTTATTCACTCATATATTATAATGTTACCTCTTGTGAGAACTACGTAATATAACGTTCCCGTCTTACCCATCGGTGACATTGTCAGTTCGGCCCATTTCGCAACAAATAAAGGCAGACAATTTCTGTTAAAGAACTGTCCAAACCCACAGTTTGCAAGATGAGTTTACTTGAACAAAAGGAAGAAGCCTCAGTTACATTATTAACATACTGAACAGCTTGAGTTGTTAATCTGAAGGGGTTTTAATAAATGGTTTTCTTTCTTTTTATGGTATTTTAAAAGCATTTTAAACGCATTTTCTTGATCATTTTTGTCAATGTTTTAGGTCAACAAAATCCACCCCATACTCATCACATTCTTTACAGGTACATTCTTTACAATGCTTAGAGCAGAACACTCCCCGATTAGTAGTAAGTTGCACTTACATATACCACGGTCGGAATAGTAACGGGGCCAATTCGCGCTATGCGAAGAAATCTGCAAGAGAAAGCTACTATAGTATTCCTTTGACAACTTGCATCAGCCGTCACCCATTCCGCGTATTCGTACGACGTGTCTTCATTTCAGAAAGAGCGTTTCCAGAAGTTGGTCGCGTTCCTCTGGGAGCCGGCGGCAGAGATGGGACGGGTGGAGAAGGGGGCGGCATGGGTGGGGGCGGCGTGGGGCGCGGGGTACGCGGGCCAGCGGGGGAGGCGGGGGGGCGACGGGAGCGGCGGGGGCGGCGGAGGTAGCGGGGGCGGTGGGGGCGGGGGCGGCAGCGCGACCTGCGAGTCAACTGTGACTCACGCCCACGCGCGCGCGCGCGTGCGCCGCCCCGCGGAAGAGTGGATGAAAGAGAGCCCTGTGTCGGCTTCTATGGCACTCGGCTGGAGCCTTCTGGCAGAAATGACGCCGCGTCCTCCAGACACGTGCGCCCGCCGGCGGCCGAGTTGACAGCCAACAACCTCCGGAGGCAGGCGACAAGGACAGCGCGGCCGCGGCGCGGCGCGGCGCTGCGCGGCAGGGGGAGGGGGGCGGCCGTCGGGAGGGGAGCTGCGCGTGGTGGAGTTGATAGCGGCAAGGGAGGAAGGGAAATGGGGTTGTGGGGGTGATGAGCGCGGCGAGGACAGCGGCGGCAGGGAGAGTGGCGAGGGCGGCGACGCAGGAGTTTTTGGGGGAGTAAGGCCGCAGGGGGCGTTCGAAGTGGAGTACATAGCCAACCACCCCGGTGGCAGGGAGGATGTACGGGGGGGGGGCGGAGGAGGAGCGGAATCGCAGATGACGAGTTTGGGGGCGACGGCAGAGGTGAATAAGGCACAATTAGAGGAAGTGATGGAGGTAATGGTACTGGCAAATACAATAGTTGCCTGAGTGATGGAAAACAGAAGGGGAATTACAGAACCAGACGAGGAGAGAGAATGGTATTAGACAATGAAATGTGATCGAAGACTTCTTTTGATGCGAGCCTCGAAGGGACTGAAGCAATGTCGAAGGAACGTCTCGAAGGGGATGGAGTTTGATTCACACAGCAATACTATGGACAGTAAAAGAGAAATCAGAGGAGATGCAGGTGGTGAGAGGTAAATGAGAAAATCTTGAAAATAAACGGTACAGTTAAAATTGCCTGAGGAGAGAGAGAGAGAGAGAGAGAGAGAGAGAGAGAGAGAGAGAGAGAGAGAGAGAGAGAGACAGACAGACAGACAGAGAGGGAGACAGGGAGGAAGAGAGAGAAAGACAGAAAGAGGGAGGGAGAGTAATGGAGGGAGAGGGAGGGAGAGGGAGAGAGAGAGGGAAAGAAAGAGAAAGAAAGAGAGAGAGGAAGAATTCATCTCGCAGTGAAGAAAATTGCAAGGAAAAATTAAAATATTAATATTTTGATATTTTTATTTCGTTCTTTTCCTTGGCATGGAACTTGCTCTCTGCTCTCCTTACCACCAAAGTAAAGGAGAAAATTGGCATTTATAAGGAGGGTATAATGTAAATGAGTTTTCGTCTTCGCCCGGCAGTGAGAGTAGTAGCAGAGACGAAAGATTCAGTCTTTTTGTCAATTACAATCGCAACGCAGTAGACATGGACGGAGTTGAAGAAAGAAGCACCAGATCTGCGAAAATGACGGATCAGTCACTGCACTGAAGCCCTGGAGACGGAATGAGTCCCTACGATGTGGGAAGAAGTACGTTGTAGTATAAGATGTGGAAGCGAAAGATTAGGCTAAAGCGGAAGAGCTCATAACTAATGGCTTAAACTAGCGTCGTTAACAGTGTAACAACGTTGACAATGTTTACACTCAACTCCGGTTATAAGTGAAATTATAGGTTCTAACACATTTGGTTCGCTATATCTCATGTTCATATTATCAGATTTTCATTCTATCAGAGGTTCATGATATCAGTTTCACTTTATTAGGGTTGCACAATATCAGAGGATCATAATATCCGATAATTTCAAAATATAACACAGTTCTTCTACTATGATTTGGTTCCGGTATATCCAATTGTATTAAAAATTTTAACAGTGTTTTGCTCCGGCCTAGCATTCAGCAATCGACTGCATTTTTGATCATTTGCGCATGCGCCAACTCGAAGCCGAATTCGAAGAGACGGTGAAGCCCGCTAATCCGCCGGATTCAGCGGTCGACGTATATCGCATGCTAATCGATTACTCGGTCTTACTTCATTCAATTTGTTTCCAACTCTGGCGAGAGAGGGTGCTGCGAACTGTATATTCCCATAATGCAACATAATGTTTGAGGGATTTGCCTGTGTATATAATTATCTCTATATATGATGTTAGATAGATTTAACATAACAATAATAATGTAATAATATACTTGTATTACAGGTCATTGGTTGCTGGCCAGCTCTAGTCGAACAAAAGTTAATCACAGGTACGTGGCATTATGAGAATTTAGTGCACTCTGTCGCCACAGTTCAGAACTTACTTCATTTCGACCTAAACGTTTGTGACATATCCTTCCCTCGACTTCACTTGCTATTGAGATGGATGTTGCTATCGATTGCTTTAACGCTTTGCCACGCCAAAACTCCCTAATATCTTAAGTTTCACACGTTATTGTCCATGCATTCTATCTTAGCGTAGTCTTAATATAATTCAATGTCTCTTGCACTGTTAGAGCACTTTCTCCATTTTAGTATGTAATTAGTTGTCATTGGTTTTCGTTTGTGGTCCGCATGCATGAACCTTTCAGGATGTACAAAACTTCACTGATCACCTGAAAATATTCTCCCAGTGACACGTTTTCCTCAATCCCTTTCACTTACCATACATTTTACAAAACTAACTCACGAGAACTTCTACCTGAAAATCCTTAGTATAATATGAAGTCGCGGTACAAAGGCAAAGTTTCTTCCTGGAAGATGTATTTACGTTATAACTGATATTTAGAGTACACAATAACCGAATGGTCTAGAACGTATTCGTTATGTCATTAGCCGAGGCTAATGATTTCAATTCACTAAATCCGAGTTAACTATATCTTGAGATTACTGTATAATGCAAAGAGCTAAAAACTAAATACGTAAAAGCGACGAATACAAAAGAATAATTCAGAATATGAATAAACAATACGTAAATGTAAAGAGAATACCCGAGAAAAGTCAAAAAAGAATTTACTCTGAACAAGGGGAGTGGTGGCAGTGTCGGACCAGGGGTGGATTGTCTAAAGAGGGGTTCTCAGTTATTACTTCGCGCTGCACTACTTTAACTTTACAGAAAAATGAGAAACGCTGAAATATCAATAACTCAAGGATACTATTTTCAGGGCGCAACTGTTGTCAGGCGCACAAATATGGTGCTACAGTCTGTAAAGCACCCTTAGCAAATCGAGAGTCATAGAGGAGACATCATTTTTGAATTGCAATAGTATCGTGATTAATTGATCACAGATTAAATCAGTTGAACGTCTTCTATAAATACATTAACACCGGCTGTTCAAACCCGCACAATCTGGATGCATTTGTCCATTACCTTTAGTTTACAATATTAACTGTAATTTTATCGCTTTAACTGTAACTTTACCTGAGCTGCTTTTGGCACGCGTACTAACAACTGGGAACCCTCTGGTCCGGAATAAATAAAAAAAAATTAAAATAATGTTAGAGATGATGACAGATAAGGATCGAAATATACAACGCGCATTTACTTGAGAAGTAAATGCAAGGTACAAAACATTTTAAAAATATTTACGAGTGGCAAAAATGGGAGGGGCAGATGGGCGGTGGCAGCGTAAGGCGGGAGTCAGGTGATCGTTGAGAAGCTAGGGGCGGATTGGCCAAAAGAAATGATGATCGAACCTGTCTGATGTAAGGAAATATATCAGCACATCGCAGACTTCGAAGACAGTGTCAATGTGCATAGAGTAGAGACCTTTTGCACAGCATAGCGTAAAGCAATCGTGTAACATCATGCGAATTGAATCTAATAAAAGATTTTGCATATTTTGTTGTAAACGGAAGAAAATCTGAACCGTGACAGGGAAAGTGCGCTAAATTCCCATGATGGCACATCGTGATTCTCATTTCTTTAAGTAAAGCTGTCCATCCACTGACCTGTGCATATAATTATGATTCGTATTTTACTATATTATTAAATAAATATAAGTAATAAATATTGATAATTTTGTATAATGATGAGACGCCTCTACTTTATCATGGATATAGTTAGCTGCACACCCTGCCACCACAGTGGGGAACAAATTCCATACCATGACCGAGCAATCAATCATCATTTGAGACATACCATAAGTTGTCCGCTAACTCCGGGGAATAGCGGGCTCCACTACCCCTGCAAGTAAGAGTTGGCGCATGCGCAGAGGATAAAAAACGGTCTACGCTAAGGTGCGTCACGCAAAAACGCAAAAACCGTCTACTAAAACCGCCCAGTCTGCGCAAGCCGTCCAAGGCCGAAGAACAGCGACCGGGCGGGCAAAGCCGCAGAGCACCAGGTGGGAGGCGGTTGTGATTGCGGCGTCGCGGCGCCGGGGGCGGGGGCGTCGGGGGGGTTGGGCGCGGGCGATATGAGTGCCGAGGGCGGCGCGGCGCCCATTGTAAGAGCCGGCCACCCGCGCCCTAATTGGAACGTAAAGCCCTCGACGAGACCCGAGAGGCCGCCGCAAGGGCAGCGATGGCGGTGGCGGCGGCGGCGGCGGTGGTGAGGTGGCAGGCGTCATTTTCGCGCCCCACCCCCGACGACACTTCCACCCGCTCGGCGTCCCACGCAACCGCCCCTCCCCGCGCCGCTCCCCCCCCCCCTGCTGCCCGTCGCCGCCCGTAAAAATGGATGCAGCGCGTGGCGGCGGCCCAGCAGTAAAACGGTTATGCATCACACTTTATTATAAAGTTGACGGCGCCCCCACCGTAAATTACGCCCCCCACGCCCCCCCCAACCCACCCGCGACGCGCGCGCGTTCGCGTTTCGCGGCCGCAGACAAAAAACGAACGCGCGGCGCCCTTGGTGGCGACGACTGCGACGGCCCTGAGGGCGGGGGCAGGCACATTGGGGCACGATCTCAAAAAGCAGGCCAAAAATCGAAAAATATGATTTTATTTTGGGGATTTTAAGTAAGGAGTTGGGTAGGCTGGTTTTCGGAGTGCCTAATAGCACGGTTAGAAAAAATCCGAGGTGCCACAGGGTCGTCATTGGAAACGCGGCCTTTGAGGAAGAAGTCGTTTGAGTTTTGAGCAACTTTCATCATTCAAAATGAACAAAAATCGTGATGCTGTGTACATATGTATTACAATTACTTTTAAAATGTTAAAATTACCTAATTATTCATTAATGTTTCAATAAAATTGTACAATTTTTTTGTTGCTTTTTAGTAGAAAACAGTTATATGTTCCACACACTTCCACAACGAAATCTGTAAAAACGTTTTTCTCTTCTATATAACTATTGAAATGTGAAAAAAAAATTAGTCTCTATTCTGCATTTTATGTAGACATTTTTTTATATGTTTTTCAATATTTAGCCCGCGATATTGCGTCCACCATTTTGGTTTTTGCAATTTTGACATTGGAATCGTAATTAGTGTACTCAAAAACCATTATGTACAAAAACTTTTAATAATTTTTAAGGTCTCTTTTTAATTTGCCTGATGTAAAGGTTATGCTTCATATTATATTTAATATATATATTAAAATTTTTCATATCATAAGATTTTTTGTTGCGTCACGCTATAATGTTATTCTAAATTTTAAATTCTTATGAAAGAAACATTAGTAATTATTAAAAACATCTACATTACATTACACCTGAAGGTGCAGTCTATTCGGTCGCAAAACGTCGTGGTTTATAGCCAAGATAATAAACATATGAA
Source organism: Gryllus longicercus (assembly GCA_038098605.1). NCBI lineage: Eukaryota > Metazoa > Arthropoda > Insecta > Orthoptera > Gryllidae > Gryllus > Gryllus longicercus. The sequence continues at coordinate 78,273 of JAZDUA010000777.1, read as the reverse complement.
ACTTTAAAAAATAAATGTTTTGATAGTCATTAATAATAGATGGATACCACTGTACCTTCTTCTCCTGCACTTCAAGGATTACGCCGCTGCCTGTTCCGTCTTCACATATCAAGCCATCTTATATCATCAAGCCACTGAATAAAACCATTGTACACAAAGTTTCATTAAATTTCGATCCCGTTTTCATGTTTCGGCCAGCAGTTTGGGGTCGTGCGCCAACGTGGGGCGGCGAGAACAGAGGTGGCGCAGGGACGCGCGGGGACGTGTGCGGCGGTGGCGGTGGCGGCGGCGGCTGCCAAGACGCTCACGGCCGCCGCAACGGCGTCCAGAGCATCCTCGCTCGCGGCCCGCGCGTCTTTTATGAAGACTCGAAATGGTCCCAGGGAGAGCGCAACTCCCTAAGCTTATTTACGACACGTTTCCTCGATGTTACGAGATTGATTTAGAACGCACTGTTTCGTTTCACTCATGAACTATGTATGAATGGGGTTTAAAAAATCCTCAAGACTTCATAAATCCAAAATATTTTACCCACACAATTTTATTACTTTTATTTTATTGCGATCACTCATTTTTAGTACTACACCATGGCTGACAGCTGGTGATTATATTGGCAGTTTGTGTTTATTTTAATAATTAATATTTTTGTTAATAATATTTATTACCAAATATTTATTTTCATTCATGATGATTTATCATGATTCATTATTCATGAAGTAATCAATTCTTTGAAATTTGAACAGTTGACTTTTGAAATTACAGATAAATCCCTAAGTTTTCGTGTTTTACTAAGTAATTATTATAATAGTAATTATTATAATAAGTATTATTATTATTATTATTATTATTATTATTATTATTATTATTATTATTATTATTATTATTATTATAGCTGTTGCGGATGTGGTAGTTGGTGAAATTGGCGTGTTCATGTCAGTGATAATCATATTCATTCATATGAGCAATTATCTGATATCTCTTAGCATTTAAGTGCCAAAAAGTTTCGATTTAAACACTCATTTCACAAATTGGAAGCAGTTTATAAAACAAAAAGGTTCATTTTGTATTATCACAAAGAATTACGGCCGTTATCTTCGTTTTCCTCCGATCATCCCCGGCGTATTTCCACCCCAAGCAGTTCTTCATTCCTCATCTTGTCCCCGCCTTGTCCATCTTTCCCTCACCTTCCTACCACCCGCTGCCTCTCTCAGCTCCCTACCCGCCCTTTCCCCCTTCCCCACCACACCTCGTAGCGCCCGTGTTCCTCTCTTCCCTCGTTCATTCCACTCGTTCTTCGAACCCCGCTCTTCCCCGACGTCCTCTCACCAACTCCCCGCTTCATTGTCTGGCACATTATCCTCTTAATTCTCTGCCTCTTCATTCCTACCCATCGCCTCGCCACGAATGTCCGACTGGTGCAACCCGCGCCAACATTCCTCCTCCGCATCCTACATTCCACCTTTCTCAGGTCTCCTCTCACCGGACTTCCACCGGGCAGATCACCACTCTCGCCTCGACAGCCTCGTTTCACCTCACCCCGCCTCACTCTGCCTCACCTTGCCTCACCCCGCCTCACTCTGCCTCACCTTGCCTCACCTTGCCTCACATCGCCTCACATCGCCTCACACCGCCACAATCCGTCACAATCCATCACAATCCGCCACAATCCGCCTCACCTCGCCTCATCCCGCCTCACTCCGCCTCACCTCGCCTCATCCTGCCTCACCCTGCCTCACCACGCGTCACCCCGCCCCACCCTCTCACCTCTATGCCATCCCGCCTGACCTTGCCCTGCTCCGCGACAGCCCAGACCCCGACAGCCCGCCTGACCCAGCCCAACCCCGCTCAGCGTCGCCCCGACCTGCCCCGCCCCGCTCCTCCCAACCTCACTTCACCCCACCCGGCCCCACATCCCCTTTACTCACTTGCCCCTCCCACCCTGCCTTTCCCCACCTTACACCGCCCCAAACCACGCTCACTGCCCCGCCTCTCTCCGCCTCGCCACACCTCTCCCCGCCTCACCCCGCCTCGCCTTGCCCCGTCTCGCCTTGCCTCGCCCCGCCTCTCCCCGCCTCGCCCCGCTTCGCCCCGCCTCGCCCCGCCCCGCCTCGTCCCGCCTCGCCTCGCCCCGCCTCGCCTCGCCCCGCCTCGCCTCGCCCCGCCTCGCCCCGCCTCGCCCCGCCTCGCCCCGCCCCGCCTCGCCCCGCCTCGCCCCGCCTCGCCTCGCCCCGCTTTGCCTCACCCCGCAAGCCCGCCCCGTCACGCCCTACATCACCCCGCCACGCCATGCATTACGCCACCCTGCTCTCCCCTCCCCTCCCCACCCCACCCCGCAAAGAGCCGCGGCCGCCGCGCGAACTCTTCTCGCAGCCAACGAGGGCAGCAGCGGCGCGGCCCAACTTTCAGAGCAGCGCCGCGCCGCGGTTCGGGTGCACAAGAAATATGACGGCGCCCTTGCAGTTATTGCGCTGACATTCCGACTAATTGATTTATTGTCCGTGTCCCGGCCGTTTAGTTTAAAACAATGATGACAGATATTCGGAAAAGGAAATGAAGATGAAGTATCGCGTTTATTCCTCGATAAATTAATCAGTTATGAAGAAGGTACAGCGGTATAGACAGTTGGCTGACGGAAGGGGGCGGGTCCACGGAGAAATGGAGTGACGAAAGGCTTTGTAACAGTCCTGGTTCAGAGAATAAAAAGAAAGTGAAGAAAGCTGATTCCAATATTCCCTCATTGAAAAACTAATTGGATTTTTTCAGTACATAATAATATATGGCTTCATTCATTGATTTATCGAACACAAGAATTGAATCCCCAGATAAAATGCAAGGAATTTGTGTTCGCAAATTAATAAATAAATGAATAAAATAATAATTTATGGAGCTATTCATTTTTTCCTCACGCCATTTTACATGATCTTTCATTAGCATATTCCCGAACAAGGCAAGAGATCTTTTCGGGAGTGATGTAAACAATAATTCGTGTAATAAATACAATGTGTATATTTCAAATAAACTGGCAATAATTGCTAATTATTGGCAAGAAGGGAGATTTTCAAATATAGAAACAAATATGACAGATACCTCCATGGACTTGGAACAATAGAGAAGAGTGGAGGAAGAAGTTAGTTGCCGTAAGATCCACTAAGGGTCATCCAAACGGCTAAGAAGAAGAAGAAGAAGAAGAAGAAGAAGAAGAAGAAAAGGGAGGAAGAAGAAGAGGAAGAAGAAGCAGAAGAAGATGAAGAAGAGGAAGGAGAAGAAGAAGAGGAAGAAGAAGAGGAAGAAGAAGAAGAAGATGAAGAGGAAGAAGATGAAGAGGAGGAAGAAGAGGAAGAAGAAGAGGAAGAAGAGGAAGAAGAAAAATAAGGAATATTACTATTTATTTTCAATGAGTATATTTTCTGTTATTTATCAACCGCGACTTTCGACATAATTTCAGTATGAACTAACCTGTACATGCCATCTGCACACTTTTAGAATACTTATGTTTTTCACACTCTAAGGGCTAGAGAATACTATTATCGTCATATGTGTGATATGATCATGGAACGAAGTTTCTATCACTGAGCAACATCTGTGCATTTAAAACATGAGTACCGGAGGATTTAAGCCAGTTTTCATGTCAACCATTACCTACAACTAAGCACAGTAAGTTCATCAGCTTGGAAGGGATCAGGTCCGTGACCCGCCGCAGGCATGGAAGATGTGGCGCTCTCCTTACCACTATGTAACATCTATCCTATGTAACACTATGAACCCTCTTTCTTCCTATCGTTACCCGCACGTGTCCTCAATAGTGGATGTAATGTGGGCATGGGCTTATGGGGCATCTCGACATAAAGAAATCGAAAACTTACGTGGGTCTTCGAGTGAAATCGGTTGGTGCTAGAGCGGACAGCAGCCAACGCTGATTGGTAAGTACTCCACACGTGGCAGTGCCCCGCAGTGAGCGGCCAATAGTGCCCTTCATAGGGCCAATTTGGCGCCGGGTAACTGATATTCCAGCCTATCTTCGAAGAAGCGTGAAAAGAGATTAAAGGTATGTGGAACGAAATGGGATAGGGGTCTCCAAAAACGCAGTAGATGAGAGATTACCTTTTAAATACGACGAATTAATAGCTCATTCACACCCACAGTTCATTACACACGTGCGTGCATGCACACACATTCACTGATGATTATGTTCCTAATAATCAAGAAATCTCGAAATAGCCTTAAGAAACCCGATAAATACAAGAATATCAAATTAGTCCTTAAACTTTCAAACAATGTCCATTGCATTTAATCACCGTTCAGCGAGAAACGAACTTTGAGCACCTAGGTCTTCTAAACTGTTCCAGAAAGAGAGAAATAAAGCAGAGGTTCACTTCGAGATCTTTGACTTCTTTATTATTTCCAGCGAGCATTCGATATTTTCATTTCCCCGTAAAATTTGAAGAAAAGATCAAGAACGGTGAGAACCTCACATTTTCCAATAATATTTCATTAACATCAAAATGCTTTCATTACTCACTCAAACCCTCAGACGTATTAAAACGTCTGAGTAAGGTTTCTCCAAAACATCAACTTGCAAGTTAGGATTCTGGGAAAACAAATTAATGAACTTTTTAAAATCAGATCAAATGCCAAAATTAATTAACTTTTAATAATCGTCCAAAAATTGATCAACGAAATCAAATTATGGAATACATTACAATGATATTCCGAAAAATTAATGGTTAAAAATTAAAATATCAGAATTTTTCTCACTGTCATTATTCGTATTTCTGACGTATGAAATATTGCTGCAAGCCTCCCAGGTCAATACAAGATTACATCTCACAAAACGTAAGTTTCTTATGAAAAATATCTGATGAACCGTATGTATTTGTGAACTAAATATCAAATGAGAATTAGTATAAAAAATAAACTACATGTACGCATTTTTTTTGGTTCGAGTGAAGAACAATTTGCTTTTCTCATTTCAAGTACCAAGTTTATTATTTGATAGATGACATGCATTATTAACATTGTAAAAGTAAATTGAAATTTTCTTACTAAGTCATGCCAGCACACAAGTTCTTTGTAAATTCACTTACTCTAGAAAGTCTACGATTATCAGTACAGGACATAATAATTGTACATGGGTTCAAATGATCTCTTCTTTTATAAATGCTATGTGCCTTTGTATATGTAGCGCACAAGATCGAAATTTCCAACAGAAAATGTAAATTGAAGGATGAAATTCTTTTTCAAATTTAAAGAACCAATATTTCGCCAGCGAAGAAAAATGGCTAAACCCCAAATAAAGCTAACGTTGGACTTGAAATTCTTGGAAAACTTCGCTTCAGCTGCCAACTTCTTCTTACTTCTCACTTTCGAAGCCGCTCCTTATTGACTTCTACCAACATATGCAAGTGGGTCAAGGTATTCATTTGAACTCTTCCTTCTCCGAACTCTAACTTCAGCGTCTTTGTTAGCAGTTTGAAGAGAATACCGTGACTAAAAACAGTAAAAGTGAGGAAAAAAGTACGCAATCGCTGTGTAAGTTCACTCCTGACAGTTTTTAACTGATCGAGTGAAGTATGATAAAGAATGCATATCAGATGTAATAACAACAAGCAAACATGTGTCTGTCGCTTGTTTCTTACAACTACGAATAAGGGCATCGAATGAAGTAGAACAAATCGATAAATACTCCTGCATGCGTACACGTTTGTCCTGTATCCTATCGCCTATGTAACTAGTGACATCGACAAAACACTAAAGCATCGACTGGTAAGGCCTCTTCGTCGTTCCAAAGCGACCTGCAAGTGTTGCGTCGATGTGGTTGCCGCCCCCTCCCCTCTCGTGCTGTCAGGATGACACCTAAAATGCTAACGCCTTCTAGGCTAGAATGGTGTCAATCGACTGGTTTTGTTCCGGAAGGAGGAAGACTACGTTGCAATGGTCGATCGTTACTACGGTAGGAGAAATAGACAACAAGAGTTTTGAAGTTTTGCCTGCACAGAATTTTACATGTATCAGTCAGTGAACGTTGAAACAAGACACCGCCATACTTGAAAACTGAGAAAACTTACATGGGAACAGATACTCCGAAAACACAAAGGAATATGATTTGCACATGGACTTGTTGAAACGATTAAAAGTTAGAAAAGTTGTCTTTGGCTCGTTCACGAACTCATGTGGCAGACGTAAAGGATTTCTGAAGGTGTCACATTGAGGTATATACAAAAGCTCAAAAAAGACTGAGTAGCACCTGAATAGTGAGAGGAAGTTGTTGAGTCCAACACACTGCTGCTACATGGAGCTGTTTTAAGTGATCGATGAAATCTTTCGATCATGCTACTTGATTGAGAGATAGTAAGTGGTCGTACAAATCATCTGGACCACTTATAGATGATGAACATTCGGGATTCAATTGATTGATTGATTAATTCTTCCAGGCGCGTCAACTGCTAAGGTCATTAGTCCAGTTCGGGCACTGCATGTTTTCATCGTGGGAGATGGCGGGGATCTTCCAGCACTGGATGGCTTGATTGAACGTTTTAGTGATTCCGGGCACGTCAACTACAAGGGTCATTAGTCTCGTACGTGTAGTGCAATTTGTGCTCGGGAGGTGGCGCTGATCTTTCCCTCGCTGCATGGTGAGATCTGGCACCGACCTACCGTCTGCTATCGGGCGTTTCCCCAACCAGGTATCTCTCACCCGAAGGGCACCGCCCGAGCCGGGACAACCTCTAAGCTCCCAACCGGTCTCCCGGTATATGTGCTTGTGTGGTGCGTGTTAGTGTAAGTGTGTGTGTAAAGGGAGAGGATACAAGGAAGAGGTAGGAAAGAAAGCGCGCGGTCCATTGCCCGTTTTGCGGCATTCACCTGGTATTGATCGAAGAAACCATGGAAAACTACCGATCAGAGCAGCCGGTCGCTAGAATTCTCCTACAGACAGCGCGTGAGTTAGACCAAGCTGACAAGCTAGTGCCAAAAATCCCGCCACCGTCGGTACTCGAACCTAGGACCTCCCGGTCAGAGGGACTGCAGTGACATCAGTTGATACCATGAGCCATCTCTCCCGGTACCATTGGATGGCGAGATCCGGCGCCGACCTAGTCGAGTTGCGGGGATAATCACCAACCAGCTATCTCTCAGCAGCGGGGCACAGTCCCAGCCGGGAGAAGCTCTCCCGCTTGGTCTCCCGACAAGTGAACGTCTGATCTCGACCCCGCTGTGTAGCTACTACCGAAAATCCCTGCACCGCACCGTTGGGACTTGAACCTTCGGACCTCCAAGGGGACACAGCACTGCACATAGAGGCACTGCAGAGACATGACATGATGCCCTGAGCCACCTGCGTCTGCTCACCGAGTAAAGCGGTCATTAAACTTGGAACACTATCTAAAACAGTGAGAAGACGATAATGGTATCACAGTGCCTTATGACAATGAGATGATATACACGTATTCTTTGGTATTGCTATCTTATGTGGCTGAGAACAAACGTGTTTAGTCTTTTTTTTTTTGTTTTGTTTTTTTGTTTGTTTTGTTTTTTGGAATGCTGGAGATTACGTGTGGAAGATCAAATAATTCCGGGGTATTTGTTGAAGATGTGAAAGTTTGTGGCAAAATAGCGTGTAATTATCAATATCTAGCACTTCAGCGCGGGAGAGAGTCGGCCGGTGATATTCTCAGGCCCTACAACACATCAAATATCAGAAGTAAATTGGAAAAAAACTTGTTAATGTAGATGGGAGATACTTCTTCCAATAAAGTTTTCAAAATAATCGTTAAACTAAAAAATACATATTAAGATGGTTTTGACGAATTTCCGGGGTGTTTGTTGTATACTTGTACGAAGCCTGCAATTATACACTCCGTAACACATAATGCTTCCTTAAGCAACATAACATTTCCAAATATATTGAAACCAGCTATGATAAGGCCGCTCTTAGAAAAAGGCGTCAAAAACCTAAAATCAAAATTATCGATTAATTTCTCTTTTGACAATTATTACTTTCTCGTCCTTACTTCATAAGACGAGAAATTATTGTAATCGTGCTCCGGTAATTTTCGGCTGAAAAACTCTTATTTCGGGCCGTGGCAACAAACGAATAAATGTTATTCTTACACATAGTAAAACTTCCTATAACACGCTATGTATTCAGAATACAAGTTTTGTGCATCCTTTATACCTAAAAATCGCTTGACAGCAAATCGTCTGTCAGTCTGTAATCAACGCTATCACCTAAACCGTTCAGCCGATTTTCTCCAAAAATCCATATTCCTCGTACGATATAAAAAGAACTGAAGATCATCTGAGTTTGAAATGGATAACGTGGAAGAGAATTCTGAATCCCCCCAGTATACACCAATATCCTTCTTCCGCAAATCTCATAGTCTGACAGACTAGCAGACCAAGACTGACGGAAATACGACATGGAACCAAAACAACTCCAATCAGAACTAATTACGAAAGAGAGAAAATTTTATTTTTATTATCATCAAATTAATATGGAAATCTAGAAGCCCAAATAAAAAAATTAATCATCTCTTCACATTAATATCTTCTAATACGAAGAACATTTTAAAGCGTAAGAAAAGGTTGTGTGCAGAAAAGGGACATTTCTTACATGTTCTAAGCTGAATCAGGAGAATTACACGAACACTACTGGGGGACAACATCACGGTACTAATATTCTTTTGTTTCTTAATCTAATTTTCTACCACACTACTTTGCACTCATTTCAAACATTAAACTTCGAAAAATTAAGATAACGACAAACTCACGCATTGTTTTAGAAATATATCCTTCACATAAGTTTCCTATTTTTGAAATCATAAATTAATAAATTCATTTTCATTATAGAAATGACCGGCTCGGAGTTAATCAAAAGGGTAAGCGCGAAAATTGAAATTTTTAGGAATGGAAAAGAGCAGTATCCCTGCTACTCCTAAGCCCTGACTAAGGACCCTCCGTCTATCATAGGATGATCTTTGAATAATACTTAGTATGTGAGGATAAGAACAATAAGTAATGCCTCTATCAACGATATGTCGCTAATCATTATGTTACAGTATGTCGCTCATTTTTCAACAAAACATGAACATTTTTAAAAGCTACATTATCTGTGACATGCAAGGATTAAACGCTTACCCTAATAATATTTGACAAGTCTACAATGACAAAAAAACGCATAATACCCGACATATTTAACTTCGACATTGATACCTCAATGAACCTTTTGCAACTTTTAGTAACCTCATTCCATTTGCGTACGACTCTTGTCTCAAAATTTTCGTGAAAATAGCCGTAACACTCTTATAATCCTCCTCGCGCCCCACCCTTGGCCCTTTTCTCTCGACCCGCGTAAAAACTAAAGATACGGCGCGCTGCCGGCAAAACAAGCTGCAAGCCCGTTCCTTATGCAGATAAGGAAGGCAAAAGTTTCGCCGCAACATGTCCCAAGTTCAAAATTGAGTTTCTCACCGCTGCCTTCGTCGTCGCGACACCAGACCCCGCAGGGGGGGATGGGGAGGCGAAAGGTCGCGAACAGAGAGGAGGAGCGGAGAAGGGGGGAGTTAAACCCCCTGCTCAGAAAAAGAATTTCTCTGGTGGATCAATGAAGGAAACGATACCTATATGTTGTTAAAAAGTTGGTTTCTTAAAAGGTTACTTCAAGAATACGAATGGGTGAAAACCAGAACGATGTAAGTGACATTTTATAAATTCAGAGAAATGTGTTTATTTACGTCAATATTACTGTAAAGTCTGTTTTGTTTCATCATTTATTTCACGGCATTTCAATTGCTTCATTAAAACCACGAAAATTTGCCACTGAAATATTGCCTAAAATAACTACATTTTTTCCGAATTTATAAAATGTCACTTACACTGTTCTGATTTTCACCCATTCATACTACAATATAAAATGTTAGTATTGTAATTGTAATGTAATTTTCAAGATATAAAACTAGCGTGCATCTACAAAGGTCCTATACATACATATTATATTCGAGCATTTTATTTTAGAGGAATAACTTATTACTTCGTTCTGCGATCAAACCACTATTATCGCCATCTATTCTTCTTTCTTAACACTATTAAATTGTAATAGATTAAGCTTCAAAGCGACAAATTCGTACATTAAATATACTTGATAATTCTGGAAAGATTTTCAGGTATAAAAACGGCTAAGTCCCGTCTAACAACGTTCTCTTCTCATGCCTTTGCATTTAATGTTTATGGCTACAATAGAGGCATTCGTTTGTCGTTCGTCATACTTTTTGTACTTGACAGATTGATTTCAAGGCCAACTTAAGAACATTTATCACTCATCCCTCTTATCATATTGCATATCTAGCTGATTTCTGTGGATATAGTGATGTCGAAAGGAAAAGTGAGAAATGTCGCTGAAAGAGGAAAGGGGCGAAAAGAACGGATACAAATCCACTCCGCAAAAAAAATTACTCTAGTTCTGGTTCGAAGGACAAAAAATATACCTAAAAGTTGTTCCAAACCTCAGAATTTTTTTTTCATTTGATACTTATCAGAGTCATTCAGTGTACGTGGCTGTGCATTGAAACTAGCGTGGAAGGAAAACACACATACACAAGAGCTGGCTAGTCCGTTCCAGGATGGGAAGACTCAGCGTCGACTTACGTCACTTCGTTAGTCGAGGGGCAGGGTTTTCCCCAACCAAGTATCACTCACCAGCATGGAACAGCCAAGACGGAACAAGCTCCAACTCCCGACTGGTATTCCGGCGCGTGTGGTAGTATAATGCGTGTGTAATTAAGGGATGAGAATAGGACAAGCAAGAGGAAGGAAAGATCGCACTCGGTCCGCGGCCCGTTTGTTAGAATACTGCTCCGGCATTACCCTTGTGTTGATCGGAGAAACCACGGAAAACTACCAATCAGATCAGCAGGCCTCTAGAATTCTCCTCCAGACAGCAACAGACTTCAAACTAGCGATCTAGCTAGTTAACCCATGTAAATCATTGTCTCATTCATACCATATATCTGACATTGTTCTCACGACCACATTCTCAACCATCAATCCCGGTATGACCTGTACTGGAAACGGAGGCATAAACCTCCTCCCTAGACTATGGCATTTATTACACCACAACACACGAAAAATCAGAAATAGTCAATTTCGTAAATCAAATCAACTGTTTCAATACAGTTCGAAACTACATTGACTATCAAAAATGAAAATATTTTAACGATATATTAAATGCATTTAATTATAAAATAAAGTTTCCTGCAAGAATTACACCTGAGACAATATACTATAATATCTCGAACAGGTTTTTCGTTCAGTTTCCCTTCACCCATTGGACAAATTCAGAGATGGCCCCCTTTTTTTCTAGGTGTTTGTTTTATTGAACGAACTTTTTGTTAGTTGTGGTAGGAGCAGGGCCCGGCGTCAGTGCTATTTTGTAATACTATTAACTGAAATCTCAAGCTTGCTTGTTGCTACAAATAAATGTTAAATAACTCAATTTTCGTTTCCAAATGTTCCTAACGCTCTTAATTTTGTACCTTTATTCATCATTCAAGTAAATATAGTAAAAGAGAGGCGTGGGGATATTCTGGAGCTGAAGAAAACGTACGCTGAATTCGTACGTCACATACAGTTTTTACTGTTTAAATAAATAAAATATATCACAATGTTAGAAAATTATTTTGACACATCCGATGAAAAAAAGCTAATTACATTTTTCAACTTCTACATGCTATCCTTGGGCGCATTTGGTATTAAGGGATAGTGTTTTGTCATGAAATTATTAAATGACTTAGAAAAGTAATGGAATACCTAGTCATATTCGCGTTTTTCTTTACGCCATAATCTCGACATGAATACACGGCATCGGCAGACATCCAAGTCAGAATGCCAGTGTAGAGCGATGGCCATCGTGGCAATCTGCGAGGATTGGTCAATCCAAATTGGAACAAAGGGCGTAAACATCCCCCTTCGTTTGAATTCGGCAGAATATGCGAGGAACGTAAAAGTGAAAGAAAATACGAGGTAGGCATTCCTACGGGCGCAAAAACGGAATCTGATTAACTCCATTCCGAAGCGCCGCAGCCGATGGGGGAGGTATTGGCTCTTCCGCCGTCGTTTGGAGGCGCGTCCGCGCGCTGGCTGCGGCTCAACGCGGCGTTCAACCCCGCGGGGAGCACGCAATAACAATCTGCCTGCGCGACGGCGGAGGCGGAGGCGGCGGCGGGCGAACGGAGCTCAGCGAAGCGCAGCGGCCCGTTGGCTCCGCGGCGGCCCGCGCAGGTGCCGCGAGCGGTGGGCGAGGCGGGACGGCGAGGGCGAGGAGGATCGGGCGGAACGGGGCTGGTAGAAGCGGGGCGGAGTGGGGCGGAGCGGGTGTAGCGGAAGCGGAGCGGGGTGGGGTGGGGCAGAGCAGAGCGGGGCGGAGAGAGTCAGAGCGGGGCGGAGCGGGGCGGGGAGGAGCGGGGCGGAGCGGGGCGGGGAGGAGCGGGGTGGAGCGGGGCGAGGCGGAGCGGGGCGGAGCGGGGCGGGGCGGAGCGGGGCGGAGCGGGGCGGAGCGGAGCGGAGCGGGGCGGAGCGGGGCGGAGCGGGGCGGGGCAGGGCGAGGCGGAGCGGGGCAGGGCGGGGCGGGGCAGGGCGGGGCGGGGCGGGGCGGGGCGTAGCGGGGCGTAGCGGGGCGTAGCGGGGCGGAGCGGGGCGCGGCGAGGCAGAGCGGGGCGGGGCGGGGCGGAGCGGGGATGAGCGGGGCGGGGATGAGCGGGGCGGAGCGGAGCAGGGCGGGGATGATCGGTGCTGAGCGGGACGGGGCAGGGCCGGGCGGAGCGTTGCGGAACGGGGTGGAGAAGAGCGGGGCGGGGCGGAGCGCCGCATGGCGGGGCGGGACAGAGCGAGGTGGGTCGGGGCGAGGCGGGGCGAATTGGGCTGGGGCGGGACGGGGAGGCCTGAAGGGCAGCGCCCGCGGAAGTCCGCGCCGCTAATCCCGGCGGTGGGGGCCAGGGAGAGGTGCGGGGCGGGGCCGCTGTAACGACTTTACGAGCGTGGGCGTGCGGAGGAGGGAGGCCTGGTCCGCTGACGCGGCAGCTCCAGGGCTCGAGCCCCGCACCGCCCTCGCCGCCGCGTCAGCGCCGCCGGCAAGCCGCGTTCCCCTCCCCCCCGCCGAGGACCCAGCCCTCGCCACCGGCGACGCCGCCGCCGCCTCGACTCAATGGCCCGCACTATCTGGAGGCACTCGCGGGACGCGTAAAACGCCGAGCGCGGGCCGTAACCGCGGCGGCGGCGGCGGTCACTCGCAAGGCGCCTGCCGGCGGCGGCGGCGAGGGGCGCGCGGGGGCGGCCCGGGCGGGGCGGATGAAATACGGCGGGGGCGGACCCGCGCCCCGGGCGCGGAACTCCGCAGGCGGAGGAGGGCGCGGGCGCGGCGCGCGAGAGCCTCTGCCGAATGCGACGGGCGGCGGGGGCAGAGGCGACTTTATGGCGGTGCGTTTAATCGGCGCGATCTTTACGAGCGCTGCCCCTCCTCGCCGCCGCCCCCGCCCCCGCCGTGCCCCGTCCCCGCGCCGCGCTTATTAGCCCCACGGCGAGCGCCGCCGCCACCCCCGCCCCCGCCTCCGGCGCCGACGGCAGCGACCGGATGGAATTACGCCGCCGGCTCCCCGCCGCCCCGTTAGGTCCCGCCCCGCCCCCGCCCGCCCGATGTGATTTGCCTGTTGACATCGCCGGCGCGCGAGCGAGCGGGCGAGCGAGCGGGCGGGCTGGCGGGCGGGCGCCTCGGCTGCCGGGCGCCCGCGATCGATACGCATGAGGCGGGGGCGTGGCGTGGCGGGGCGGGGCGGGGCGGGGTGCGGAGTGAGAGGAGAAGGTCGGGACGTTCGCGGGGAGAGAGCAACGGGAGCGTGAGTGAGCGGCGGCGGCGGCGGCGAACTTATGAGACGTGCGCGCGCGCGCTCGCGCTTTGACATGTGCTACACTGAATTTGAGTCAATTTCAAGAGCGAATTGCAGCGGCAAATGATGTTCAGGCGGAGCAGTCGAGAGGGAAGCGCACTTCGCCTTGATACGAGGAACAAGGAGAAATTGCTAGTACTAAGGGTTCTGTAAAATATAGTGGGTGCAGCTGTTTTTCCTTGTCACTTGCCATCCAGCGGATGAACGCGTGAATACGTAGGGAATGCAAATACTCCTTCACTGCGGTGTAAGCGAGCACGCCATTTCGATGCTTTCAGGCGAAGATTCCGCCGATAATGTAGGCGTTCGGAAATAACTCACCTTATTTTTTTGTGGCAAGAGAACGGTAGTATAATTATACCATTGCTATTAATAAGACGAAGGCGATGTATATGTAAAAATTTACAAAATCCTATAGTTGTTAATGAAAATAACCATTTTTTATAATTTATTTCATATTTACCGCCTTTAATCTTCTTACAGATAATCAGGAAGTTACAGTTAATCACATCGGTTTTACACAATTTTCTCTGCTAAAAATTTCGACATTCACTTTGTATCTTTAAGCGTTCTTTCACTTTACTTGGTATACTACACCCTAAAGATTTCTACATGTGATCCGTACAACGCAACTGTGTATTAAGAAAATGATTATACTTCTTATCATCTAAATTTTCTTCTGTTCATCAAGTCTTACACAATCGTCGAAAGCAAAGAAAACACTTTGATATCGACGATTCAAGGATTGTACCTGTTTAAAAAATAATGGCCAATTCTTGGTTGGCTAAGCAGCATTTAGAGTGGGATATTTTCTCAATTTCTTTTTATGATCTGTCAACTGACGGTTTCTAGCACCGTTGAAGAGGAGAAAGCGATGTTAATAATGCTACTAACGACAATGCCGTGGAAGCGACGCAGATGCTTATACAACAACGGCGGTATTGAAGGTCAGAGATGAAGCAAGAAATTATGAAAAGTAATTGGTCAAAACACGACAGATATCAAGGAAACGCTCTAGCAATGAAGACGATGAAGAACTGAGAATGTGGGTAGAGACATGTAGTAATACCAACTGATTTCTCAAACTAAATGTGTGATAAGTTGCATCAATTGAAGATTTTGTTGGTGAAACAACTTAGATCTGCTAAGCATAATGTTTATTTTCAACTGTAGTTCTGATTAATATATTTTTAACAATCCGTGCGCGCAACATGGTGTCTTGTTTCGTGCTTGTTTTCCGTGTGATACTTTTTTTCACGGTGATCGAAACATCGCGAAACGTGTGCGAAATATTTATAGCGATTCGTAAATATCTTCCGTCTTGAGGACATCTTTGTTTATTATTAACAGACAATATTGTGTTACAACACTGACTGGAGTCCATTTACTTTTGTACAAGTAATGTATTTCTACTTATTTGATATTTCATTTACATTCTTATACACATTGCGCTTCGCGCACGGCGTGTTAAAAAAAAGTATACGCAACACGGGCGCGAGGTGAATCCCACACACTCGCCTCTTTGTCGTATCTCGGACGACAAACTTGACGAGTGCGGGAATCACCTGTTTCGCGCCCTAGTTACGTAACCTACTATATCCTACGTCACTGAATATATACGCCGACTATAAAATGAAATTTGAAATCGAATAAAAGCTTTTAACAGATCCCGTTGATATTTAATAATACATCAAAGAATTACCATTACACCCGGAAATAACAGATATACCACAAATGGATACATACGAGTATCATCTGATGTTCACTGCACATTGAAAATTCTTACTTCCGTGTTTCTCCGTAACTTCTAAACGCGATGTTCCCCTTTATGGACTGTACGTCTCTCACTGAATACGGAAACAAGCGAGAAACAAACATTTTAGTTACCTGTAGATAGTTACCCTAATTTAATATTTATTCAAGATTTATGGAAAGAGAACAAACCATGTCTTGAAGTAAATGTTGTTCTTGAAAGCGAATTAACAATATGAAAGCAGTTTTTTACCAAGCAATTTTCTCAATGATAGAATGTCTCCATCGCGTGTCCACATTTTAAAGTGGCAACTTATCAATTCTTTTAAACAAGATATCAGAGCAGATTCTTGAACCTAAATAAGTTCCATTGACTAACCAGTAAAACGAGTCCCCTTTTCAATCTTCGCTTTCTTTTTTTTCAGACATTTTCAAATGTTTTTGAATCTACACGATTGCTTTACGGTGTATCAGTAGGTAACTGCTAATGAACAGCTACAAATGAACGGTTAATCCGCATTAAGTTTTTATAGTGTTAATTAAAATCAAGGTTTCCAGGGCATAAAATAAATGGATATCATGAACTTCCCGATTTATTTTAGTGTAGCGAATGACTTAATTTTACGCCAATTGACTGAGTACGACCCCCAAGAGGTAGCAATTAGCACGTACGTGCAGTAGCTCCAGTAGGATCCATAAGTGATTCTTTATGATCTTTGTTTCGCTAGTTTCTTTTACAGAACAGATTGTTCATTCTCTGTGAACACACTACTCGTTAAAAAAAACGAGATACGTCATTAAACATTGATGGGCGATTAAAGTTTATCCATTTCTTGACGCCTACCAAAACGTTATTATTGAAATGTAGATTATTGAAAAAAGTTATTGAATATAGCACTTTTTAATGTCATTAAAGCATGATTTCTCTCTTTGAAAGTATTTTTTCTCTGAAAATAATATTACTTTTCATATAAACTGTACTCATATTATGCCCTATGGTACAGAATTTATCCTCGAGATGTTTTGAGACATGTCAAAACTAAAGACGCTACTTCAATACTTCCGAGAATGTAGTATATCATGTATTTTACAATATATATTTTTATTAATTTTTTTTTTTACAAATTCGTATGCAAATTCGTTAAGTCATTAGATTTATCACATCTATACTTAGGATTTGACTTGACACCAGATACATTTGTGACACATAATATTAATAATATTTCCATATTATTATATAATTATTAGTATTCTCTGAATTGTAGAAGTACTAGTCAAACCCGTTAGGTTAATATTTTTCAACGTTTTTCTCTTTATAGAAAAATGAAAACACTTTCTTACTCTAATGTGAAATTTACATTTCATATTTAAGTGAAGGAATTTGTTCAAAAAATCATTTTTTTAACATTTACATTATATAAAATTAAAAGATTAACATTGTTCGGACTTCTGTAATGTTACGAATGTTCCAACCCCTCTGCAGTTTTCAGTCATTAAATCTTCACCCATATGCGAACAAATCTCCGACAACATGATGTAGACCATGGACAACGCAAGTAATGTGCAGTAATTTGGGGTAGAACAGTTGAAGAGCTACCGCTGCTTTCAGCTTGTATGCTACACTATCCGTCAGAAATACCACGAATCTTTCTTCGTGCCCTTCAACTGACCACAATAAACGCGCAATGTATCTCTCACGGTCCTTGCAACGATGGCATGGTTTGTTTTGTCTGAGACTCTGCACATAATTAAATGAGGAGATCGCCGCATCTTTGGAATCCAATTTACCCACAACTACATGTGTTACTTACCTTTCAGAGGAATCAGTTATTTCATAAACTCAAATCCAGATAAACGAATCTTATATGTCATCTCAAATTTCTTTGAGCACTTATTCACAGAGTAGATTAATGTAGTTTTGTCGTAAAGTGGACTCCGGGATTTTTTCTGTTGACGTATTTCTTTAAAAAGCGCTAAAAAAGGAATTATTCAGTTTCCTTCATGGGAAACTGAATAATCCAACAAGACTAGATTTAACAAGCGCTTCACATAACTCCTCAGGGAACTTATCATCTTCGTTTTCCTTTGGCTTCAAATCTAGAAGAGGTTGAATTGTATTTTTCGATGCCTATTTTTGTGAGATGCAGTTTACAAATGTTGATGCACATGAAATTTGTTGGTACATTTCACAAACATGGCAACATATATATTTCCCGTCTAAAGTGAAAGATTAGTCACCTGCAATCCAACTTTGCAGAAGGTAAAGTACACGAGCTCTAGTCTTTTGGCATGCATCTTGATTTAATTCGCACACTATACTGGTAACCAAGAACGACAAAGAAACTTATATATAGGTGTTGTGGTGTGTTATCGTTGGCATTTTTCATGAAATAACTATAGACGTTGTCATTGCCAACAATAGGGAACAAAGAAACTTAACCAATTCTCCAAAAGACAAAAACGGATCGAATTAAAGCAGATTTCTAATCATTAAGGGGTATCGTAATTTCAGAGCCAATGAAAACTAAATTCATCTCTCCAATCTCCTCTGCTTTCATTGCCAGCGCTCCCGTCGTGGCCATGTCCTTCGCATGAGGTTGTGACACCGATCACGAAACATTCACTCAACACGAGCAAAGGGGTTCAGGGGGTTGGGCAGGCCACGATGCGACATTGCATGTTTCCCAGCGTCGCGCGGACACGTCTGGATAGACACTTTCTGATGAAGTGTATTTCTCTATTCGCAAACAGATTATGTGAACTCCAAAGAAACCTCAACGTTTACACTTTACGAAGGAAAGATTTTTTTAATTAAACCAAATGTAAAATATGAAAATATGCGTTCTTGAAATGACACTATTCTCAATAATCATAAATGTGCAAAAATATGCTCTATAAGAATTTGTAAATCGATCGCAAACAACATGAAATGAATTTTTATTCTTTATGCATATCATAATTTTGAAAGAAAAAAAAAAGCAAAATCCGCAGCCTAGGTATAATTTTCTGAGCATTGTATATTACTTTATATTACACTAGCAGAACCGACAGACGTCATCCTCGTCCCTCTCTCTCTCTCTCTCTCTCTCTCTCTCTCTCTCTCTCTCTCTCTCTCTCTCTCTCTCTCCACCCCGCTACCTCTCTCTCCACCCCGCTACCTCTCTCTCCACCCCGCTACCTCTCTCTCCACCCCGCTACCTCTCTCTCCACCCCGCTACCTCTCTCTCCACCCCGCTACCTCTCTCTCCCTCTCCTCGTCTCTTCCCTCTCTCACTCTAGAGAGAGGAGTCTCTATCACTCTCTTCCCCCTCTCCCTCTCGCTCTTTCCATGTATTTCTCCTTCTCTCTGTCTCTCTCATTGTGTCTGTCTCCCAGTCTCTGCCTCAGTCTTTCCCTTTCTCTTCCCCTATTTTTCTCTCTCTCCCTCCCTCTCTCTCTCTCTCTCTCTCTCTCTCGCGCGCGCGCGCGCGCGCATATTATAACGCAGCAAGAAACGAAGAAGTACTTTTATGGAATCATTCACTGTGAATTGTCTGAAACGTTGACAAAACTAACAAAAATACGACAACTTCACCTTTTCAAGTGGTATCCTGCTACGGAGGAGAAAGTCACACGTCTTTCCTACAAACAACCTTTTTGCCCACAAATATCCGGTCACCATCATTCTTCCCTCATTATCTCCATTCTTCACGCAATCAACTACGATGGCCACATACGAAAGGAACGGAAGGTCATAAACGAGTATGCCTCCTCCCAAAATCTCCAAAAAGAAGAATATACGGTGACGTTCGTTGGACAGTGTTCAATGTTTAAGAAACACTACCTGAACGAACAATAGCGTCAAAAACCTGATTATTGTTATTCGGGATTTGGAGAAAAAAATCATATCTACTAGTAGATGTTGTTGTGTCATATCAAAACGTCATACTAAGAGGTCAGAGGAACGTCTTAAATACAAGAGTTTAGAAATCGAGATCAATCGAATATAGTGCGTAAATATTCAGTTCTCCCCGATAGGGGTCTGATCTTTGGGATTTACGAGGGTGGTCCCAGAAGTACCCGACCCAACAAAGAAAAAACAAAAATTTTGGAAAAATATATGTTTATTTTTCAACATAATCTCCTTTGAGCTATATACACTTTTCCCAGCGATGTTCAATAAGTTCGATACCCTTTTTATAATAAGAACTGTCTTGCTCCTCAAAATAGCCATAAACTAACGATATCACTTCTTCATTGTGGGAAAATCTTTGAACACTGAGCCATTGTTTCAAGTTTGAGAACAGAAAATAATCAGAGGGGGCTAAATCTGGCGAATAGGGTGCATGAGGTAGCAATTCAAATTTTAATTCCTTAATTTTGGCCATTGCAATAACGGATTTGTGAGCTGGTGCATTGTCCTGATGAAACAACACTTTCTTCTTAGCCAAGTGTGGCCGTTTTTGCTTGATTTCTTCGCACAAACGTTGCAATAAGTTCGCATAATACTCGTCGTTGATAGTTTTTCCTTTTTCAAGATAGTCAATGAAAATTATCCCCTGCGCATCTCAAGAAACCGACGCCATTACCTTGCCTGCAGATGGAACGGTCTTCGCCTTCTTTGGTGCGTGTTCTCCCTTTTCAGACCATTGTTTTGATTGTTGTTTTCTCTCTGGGGCAAAGTGGTGGACCCATGTTTCATCCGTGGTTATGAAACGTCGTAAAAATTCTGCTTTGTTGCGGTGAAACTTCGCTAAACACTCAATTGAAACATCTTCACGACACTGTTTTTGCTTGAGTGTGTGCAAACGCGGCACCCATCTAGCACACAGCTTTCTCATGTCTAAATTTCCAGATAATATGCGATGTACCGCACTTTTCGAAATGCTTACTATGTCTGCTAGCTCGCGCACTTTCAGTCGACGATCACCCAGTACCGCTTTGTGGATTTTCTCTACCATTTCTGGAGTTGTCACCTCATTTGGTCGACCACTGCGATGCTCGTCTTGGCAGCTCGTACGGCCTCGTTTAAACTCTGCTACCCAATATTTTACTGTAGTAAACGAAGGTGAAGACTCACCCAGAGTAGAATCTAGTTCAGTTTTTATACTGGTTGGGCTGAGGCCTTTCAAATGAAAGTATTGGATCACATAACGATGACCAATTTTCTCCATTTTTACAAATTCACTCACAACGTTCACTATTGATTGTTGCCAAACAAATACTAAACAACGTAGCGTCTTCAAACTTGAAACATATGCGTCATAGATTGTCTACTTTCTAATACAGTAATATTTTTCGAAACACTACCACGATCTCTAGGTCAGGCTGGGTACTTCTGGGACCACCTCCGTATTCTGTCAAAACTATATAAATTTTTTCCCAAACTCGCAGAACATTCAAAATATTGAGAAGAGCAAGATATCGTGTTATTGGAAACAGCCAACATTATACGTCAAGTATTGTAGAGACACTCACAGTCCCTGGATCTACTCCTCAGGACGATGATTGACTTTTTCTTCCTGTTTTTTTTTCAGCGTCAGGGAATGTCGGTTTCGACTATCCGCACCTGGTTCCCACTATGTCCCTCATGGAGGACACATATTAATCCTCGATCAACCCTAGACACACTTGCGGGCTCCTCGGTCTGCGGTCAGCAGACTCACAAGGCAGGAAGCTGATTGAAATCTAGAATAGATTGTATATGTAACTTACAGGTAACATCATTTGTCGTGAATAAAGGAAAAAATAATAAAACAATCATATTATATTTTAATAATATTTGTTATACTGTAATTCAAAATTTGTATTTCTGAGTTGTCTTTACTTCGAAAGAAGAAAAAGTATTGTAATCGTGTGCAGGAAATCGGCGAATTTTTAACAGAAAAATGTGTTGCTGGGCCCTGGTAAGGAAAAAGTGAATAAATCTTGGTCGATGCTAGCGCCTAAACCGTTCAATCAATTTTCTCCACTCGATTCCACGAACGATTTGGAAAAACTCCAAATACGAAACGGATATTTTGATTCTTAGAGATACTTTACTTGAAGCCTTGACAACATACTCAATATTTTCTCAAAAATGCCTCCAAAATTTGTGATTAACTTTTGTTCCCGGGTAGCATAAAGGCCGAATGGAATAATTCTCAATTTCGTTAAAATCCCTAATTTTTGGATACGTACATTTCAAATTACAAGCACAATACTGAAGCTAGAGGTTCTCTTTCTTAATGAAATCTGTCGTTTAAAGAAAGATGTTGAAATAAGACAATATTCAATTTGTTCTAATATGTGAATAGTTTTCGCGTAATTTTCTCTGAAATATAAGCAAGTTATAATTTTATTATACAATTATTTTCTCAAAATCCGTTCAAAAGATTTTCTTTGAATTTTTCCCTCGTATCTATGAATAGACGGTAAAATGCTGCTGCTGTTCTCATTTCCGGCAAACTCTCTGTATTTTCGATAATTGCAAAAATTTTAAATTTCAAAACTACAAAATTGAAGATAAATATTTTGCCTTAAACAAAATATCTTGTAAAAAATACCTATTTAAAAGGTCATACACTCTTTGTTGAAGAAACGAGTAGTTTCCGTGTAATTTCTCCTTGAAATTAGTGCACTAAAAAACTTCTGAAACACAGTTCCCAATTTTGGTTTTCATTTTTTCCGCGGATAAAACAATCGACGCATAAATAAAAAGCGAAGGTTTCATTTTCGTTGAACTCACTGAATTCTGGAAAATTGCTCTTAGGAAAAAATGGAAGAGATATAGATTTTTAAGCATCGGCCCAAACCGGCAGAACTGGTGCGTGGTGTAGCGGGAAGGCGCACGGTGAGTCTACTCGGTGAACCTGAGTTCGAGTCTCGGCGGGGAAATTAAAAAAAACAAATTGATATTAAAAAATGATTTGCTGGTTGCAAAAACTCTTTCAGATTGTAGTAGTATAATATTCCGGAGCCGTTACGAATGATTCGAGAAAGTATGTGCTGTTGTAGCGTCACTAGTTTCTTTCGCATTCGCATTCCCTTCCGGATCGCCCCTTCCACTCGGTCCTCCGCCTCTCCCTTCCCCTCCCCTTCCTTCTCCTCCGAGGAGCTGGTCACCCGGCCACTTGCTCGTCCGCCGACGCGGAACCGCTGTCTGGGCGCCGCTCGCCGCCGCCGCCGCCGCCGCCGCCGCCGCCGCCGCCGCTGCCGCCGCCGCCGCTAATTGCGATTCAATTACCGCGACGGCGACATGCTCCGCGAGGAACGCAGTCGGCGACACCGGCCGACGCGACGCGACGCCGGCGTGGGAACGCACACGACCACCACGACGCCCCGCCGCCGCCACGCTTCCGTGTGCTGAGGGTCGCGCAGCCGCGCCGCCTCTGTCGCTAGCACCGACGCTCACGGGTTCGTTTTCCAAGGAAAGTGAAGCGACGAGCGGAGACGCTACTTAATATTTCAGTGCGATTTTCGATGCTCAGTATCTGTGCTCAGTATTCAGTGCTCAGTATCTGCTTAAATCACCGTTAACCTTCCGTAAATACAGCGACCCGATGACGCGTTTAACTGCGATGCTGAGGAGTTCGTTTTCCTGGGGTAGTGACCGAGAGAAGAGACCGAGACGCTACATGATATTTAAGTGTGGTTTTGGATTCACATTTTTACATACCTACCTAAATCTAGACCGAAAATCTGCTCAAATCACTGTCAGTCTTCCGTAAATAAAGCGACCTGATGACATCTTCGCTACGTTTAACTGGGTTCACCGACTCTGATGAGTTTGTTTTTCTAGGGACGTAAAGTCAGCTGACGGAGACGCTATTGGTTACCTCAATGAGATTTCACGAGCCTAAATCGTACGATCGGAAACTGTTTAAATCTCTTGGTCACTCAAAATCCTAAAAGCGTGCGACATGCATTAAATAACTTCATTAAAGATTAATAATTTTTCTTATGCCCTTTTTACTTTCTTTATAAGTATTAAAAGCTATGAAAACCCGCTTAATATAATATATTAAGCGGGTGAATAGAATGAAATGACATGTCATTGGTATTTGGAAAATATTTTGATTCATTTGTTGACAGGGACATACTCGTTGTTTTTCATCGACTTTCGGAAAATATTTTTGAATGGGTACTCACTTTGCATGTGAGAAGTCACATATGGGAACCTTCCCTTCAGTCAGACCTATTTGGATGTACTTCACAATTCATTCGTGCCCTCAATTTAGAATTAATTAAAAAACAGAATTCAGAAAATTAAAAGTGGTGTTTAAAATATTTAGGTTTTGATACAGTACTCAGTGTATCTACGTACATGCATAATCTCATTGAATATAGTAGGTTATGGTCTAAAATATATTTATTCCATTCAAAACTTTGGAACCTCAGTCCCTAAAACGAGAATGCCACAGAAAACGCGGTAATTATATCCTTGCCTCTCCTCCAGGCTAATGGAACACGAAATAACTTCATTATGTATCTGCAATCATTGAGGTACGTCCTTACTTAGTTTCATAGCCATTACATTCAGAAATCATGTTTGCATCGTCTTTTAATGAAAAGTTAAACAGTATAATTAAATATCATAAAAATTCTTTATGCATCTAATCCAACCAAATTTCGATTAATTTTCTGAGTGCGATAATTTTATCCTTCTGGAACACTGTCGTCAACACCTTACATAGTTTGTCAAGGGGTGATTTGAAAATGGTGTTTACGAACAAGAAGTATCGTAGAATAATTATTGATTATCCGAGAAAATTAGAATGTTTTTTTTTTGAAGAAGTCTTCATATACTTGTGTATTTCTAAAGTGAATCATATACACTCCAGATTCAGTAGTATTAGTACGTTAAAAAAAATATCCCCTAAAAATAGCACTCATTGTACCCCTTGTCAGCTCGCATTGTGGACGTGAAGGTTTCGCCACTGGTAACACCCTAGAGTACTATGAATTTCTGATACTCTTGCATGACCTCGTGCGGCGTGATTCTTACCGAGGGGTTATGATTTTCAATGCGGGCAGAGAGATGCGTGAATAGAAGCCATTCCCACATACCTGCCCACACTCATACAGTTGGGATGGAGAAAATTCCCATCTGGCCTACACCATGAGAGACAAACTACCACAAGGTCGAATTCTATGATGCTGACAGCTGCCTTTGCTCTTTCCAATGTGCTGCAGCCGCGAATAAATCGCGTGTCACTGGGATAGTGAATTTAAAAAAAGCTTGGAGATGCATTCATTTCATTAAGAATATCTTGGGTCTCTCTGCCAATTCACAGGAATTCTGCTTTATAGCGAAGTATGCAAGTTTGAAAGTAAAAATTATTTTACCCTGAAATTATATTCACCTTTTCCATTTTCCCCATGAAATTTCCGAACCCGCACATAATTTCCATAATGAAATTCAATTTTCAACATGATTTAGTGATGAATGCTCATGTAAATATTTAATTTATGCAAAGGCGAGAGCAATGGTCAAAATTATGGTATTTATTATTCATGTAAAATAAATAATTGCATCAGGACGATAAATGAACAAACTAATTAATTTGTTCAAAGTTTGAAGGTAGCGTTATTTCTATCCTCAGCAAATTTCATCTTTTGAAGAGCGGAATTCGAATCCTTCTACCCGGATGGGCAGCCAACTTCTTTAGACTGCAGAACGGGTTACTCAAGAACAGGATGACGTTGTCGGAACACGCGTGTGGCGAGTTTTATACAACGCAATCACAACGAGCACTGTGTAGGCGGCTGTACCCAACTGGCATGCCATGTACTTGCTCAAAGAGGATGGTAGAGTTGGAAATGCAGACAGCACGTCAGGCAAATGAGCGGCTACTGCGCTTTCAAGGGAATGGAAAATATGATAATTAACAGGATCTACTGTTTCACAGAACAACTTAATCGAATTCAACGAACTCTGATTACGTGTTGTGCGTATTCAGTTCCTGGTTTCTCTAAACTACGTATACTTTCTCAATGGATATTATGAGACCATTTTTTCGCATTTTCTAAATTTTTCGTCATCTAATAGTAGAACTGAAATATTACTTCAAGAATATTGTAAAAGAGTTATGGTTCTAAGTGCAAATTTTCATTAATGAAGTTGGTATTTTAGAGAAAATATCGTTTGTTAGATTCTGAAAATGGGCAATTTTAAGCTCGTTTTCGAAGAAAATGAGCTTAAGTTATGAGTCATAGAGAAACTTCATAAGAAATCAGTCAAAGTACCTATCATTTACCATGTAATAATAAATAAAAAATACCATAAACAAAATATCAAAAACGTGAGAGATAAAAAATATATTTGTACAATTTTTGAAAAACCAATACATCAAAATGTCGTGTATCCCATGTTTTTCAGTACATCAGATACAGCACCATTCAGATACACTTGATTAGCACTAACGTCTCCAAAACTTACAGGAAAAAACTTTAAAGCAGTTTTTGAGAAAATTGTGTTCGAGAATTTATAAAAATGGGCAATTTTAAACTTATTTTCAGAGAAAACGTTCGAGTGCGAACTTATCGTCCCCGTTATTAACACCGCCCTCCACCTTACCACATCTTCAAAGTACTTTTGTTTGGCATTGGCCACGGGGACGTGTTGCTCACACTTCAGTAGACTACTAATAATAATAGTGTTCGCATCGGGTGTCACCAAATAGCTACACAGGACTTTTTTGGTGGAAAGGTTTTCATTATTCGAAACTGAAATTTAGGTTGCGATAAGAAAGAATTGCTTTTTTATACGTATTGTTATTACTCGGCTAGACGATCGTTAAATCTCATGCCTAATATAGTGACGTTGCCGTTTACCTCAATTTGCCCTCGTTGTGCTACGATTATCGAAAAATAATTTATCCCTTACGAATTATAATTTTTCTTATAATTTGATTAATCATTCTGAGGAATTTGTCAGTCCAAAATTGTTAATATGAGTTCATGAATTATTAAAACACTGTTGTGTTTAAATTATTCTTAGTATGTCATTGTGATTTGTTTCGTAAAGTTTGACTTTCGGTCGTAAAACTGGATAAAATTATTTAACAGTTTCACATTGTCATTTTTTAAACATTTTAGAATGAGATTGTAAAGGTTGATAAATTATTATTATTATTATTATTATTATTATTATTATTATTATTATTACATATGTATTTATGATTCATTATGTATTTCATTCGTGTTACAATTTTATTTCCAGAAATTGTCAAGTTTTGAGGTTGTGATGACGAAAACAGAGCCCACAGTGGGAGAATTCTGGAAAAGACATTGACAACAAGTTATTTCTCTCAACAATGGTTTTAGCATTAATTTGAGAAAATGATAAGAATATCATTATCATATCAAAAGTAAGTGCAAATAAATGTAGTGTATTTCTTGGTCGAAAAAAATAAAGAACAATATCTTTTCTTTTAAATAGCCACATTGTATTTAGCTACGTTAAGAAGAAATGCTCAGGCAGGCGGAATTAGCTAGTTACGGTGAAGGGAGTACCCCAAGTACACCGTTAGCCAGTCGACAAAGTCGGACAACAGACACAAAATTCTACATACAAACATAGAAATGTAATGTGTATAAGTAAACAAGGTGTTTAAGAACAAAGTGAACACGTGTAGAGAACGGTAAAGACTTCAGGTGAAGCAGTTTCCGTCAGCGAATGCTAAGTGTACGAGGCCAGCTTCTGTAAGGTCGGCTTCCCAACGTGCAGTGGAGATGAGCGGGTGGCCGAATTTCAGGGTGAATGGCTATCGCAGGACTTTGAAGCACATACATTTAAGTCGCCAATTGACGTGAGGGTTTGAAGAGCTGGATGGTGACGAAAAATTAATCATGTTTTTAACGTTACTCTTAATTGGTGTTAGTAGATGAATATTTGAATGGAACCACGTGAAACGCCCATAAAACTATTCACTTTGCAGCCCCACAGTGTCCTGAATTGCTCTTCGATAATTACTCCTGCAATGTTAATGACCGTAAGTTCGTAGCTTGAAGCAGTGGCTACCCGTACAACTGGCGTGTAAGTCTATGTAATCTCGTAGGCACTTTTTCCTTTTGTTTGGCTTTTTTCGTCTAGCGGCAAGCGTGGCCTCTGGTTTCACCATAACAAAATTATTTAATGCGACCACAATATTAATAGTTAATGCAATTAGTTTATTATGTTAAGCTTTATTGTATGAGTACGTTTAAACGACGAGGGACGTTCGGAGTGAGATTTCGAATTTGTACGAATGAAATAAAGCAACATTATGAACGAGTTGCGTATGCTATTTTTTGATAAAACAGCATTATAAATTTGTAAGAGAATCAAACTTAATTTTGCGGACAAACTTTCTTTTGTCATCTCGGGTATTTGACGAGAACATGGTGGTCGGAAGTTCCGTTTACCTCCACCTCCTCGCAATTCTCTCTCTGCGACTGATTGAATGTGTGATAACGCAATCATTCGTGCCGTAAAATTCCCTCTCATGAGCGGTCAGGGAAAACTGAACGAGATATAGATAAGCAGGATGAAAAGAATAATGCAGATGAGGGAAAAGGGACGAGGGTGATAGAAGAGGCGAGGCAAGGAAAGGTACATTTCATACAGACTTAGTTGAAGAAAGGGTCAGAAAATGTTTCTATGATCTGACGGAATATTATAATAATCATAATCAGTGCAATGATGCAACCAGGAAACTGTTTTTTAATATCACACATTCAAAAGATGGAGATGGCGGGGGATTAATTTAAGTCATTTAGTTACTTTCTTTTACTTTTCTACTTTCCCTTAGGTTATGCAATGGAAGACACTTCGCCGCTCGGAGGGTTGCCTACACTGCAGAAGTTCTTTAATCGTCCACTTTCATCCCCTGGGTTCTATAGAGTCGAAATGCTTGTGAGTGCAAATAACCGCATAACTACATGAGATTTTTTGAAATATTTTTGCGTCCACACACAACGCACACCAGATTACACAAAAATACATTTCATATTTATTTCTGAGAACATTGAACTACAGTGACTTCCCTGACAGACTAACACATTCATATTTTCCACATCACTCTGGGCGACTATTGGACGTGAATATTCTATGTGGAATTTTTTTCTGAAATCACCTCCGCATTCACGATTACAAGTTCACGCCGTAGAGATGGATTATGGGATGCGAAAAAAGTATTCATGAAAGGCATTGATTCACGCCCTGGCTTTTAACGGGCGTTCGAGGTCGCCTTCACTTCAGAGAACACGGCTTCCCGCTTACATACTTAAGTACCCAAACGTACTTGGTGTTAGCAAAACAGCATTATGGTTGGGCACAATATTTTATATAACAAGGTTTTGAAATTGGTATTTTCATTACTAAATAACTGCAAATCAATACCCGGCTTAACAATCTTACTATGTAAGTAACAGGATATTTAGCAGAAAATTTTACACTATTTTAGTTTTAATTTACGTGACTATTCCACTCGTAAAATTAAAACCAGTACTTTTTAACTAAATCTAAAAAATGCCCCAATCAGGGGAGTGTATCTCAAAAAAGTTTATCAAATCCGATTTTTCTTACTGCTTCTCAGTTCTGGCCAATCATAATCTGTGGCTTATCAATCTTAGGAGGCGGTGTATATTGATCGGTACGGCGATGTCCAATAAACCACCTATGTATTATAACCTAACCTTTTTGATTTTAACATATTTTCAAGATTTGGCCCATTTTGGATCTCTTTTCCACATAATTTCACTTCTGAAACAATCCTATTAAACACCACTCGTGCTTCGGGAATTTTCAAATAAATCCCCTCCTCGCTTCGCGAGTCGGGTGATTTATCGACATTTTCCAAAGCACTCGTGGTATTACCTATGACAAACACCCCATTATCTACATAAAAATATTATTTGTTGCAACATGTTCTTGCGTAATTCACGCACGTAGAACAGTGGGATTCAACTTATAACGAGCGAGGTGCATTGGGACGAGGGGTGGCGCGGCCTGTTCCAGCGCCGCCCGCAAGTACATTCCGCGCAGATGAGGCAGACAGCGCAGCGGCGGGGATGGCGACGAAGCGGAAGGCGGAGGTAGAGACTGAGATGGCGGAGAAGGACAAGGAGGGGGAGGGGAGGAGGGGGAGGGGAGGAGGGGGAGGGGAGGAGGGGGGAGGGGGAGGGGAGGAGGGGAGGGGAGGAGGGGGGAGGATGGGGAGGGGAGGAGGGAGGAGGGGTGGAGGGGGAAGGGAGGAGGGGGAGAGGGGAGGGGGAGGGGAGGACGGGGAGGGGAGGAGGGGGAAGAGTGGAGGGGAGGAGGCAGAGGTGCCGATAGAAAAGGAATGGAGATGGAGGTGGTGGTAAAGCTAGAGGGGGGGATGTGGAGGAGAAAGCGATGGGGACAAAGATGCAGGTGGAGGTAAAGTGATAATGATGGTCATGCAGTTGGAAGAAAGATGGAGGTGGTGATGGCGGTGGTTCTGGAGCGTGAGCGATGGCCGTAACAGTGGCGGGGACGCTGCCGGTTGGAGGAGCAAATAGAGCGGGCTGAAAATTAAAGATGTGAAGTTGATTGGGAAGGGTTAGGGGTGGTTGTAGTAAGGGTGAGGATGTAGTGGTTGTCCAAATAGTGAGAGGACTGAAGAATCTACAAATGGAGGGAGGAGTGGAAATGAAGGAACATGTGGAGCTGATGGGAATGTTGTGAGGTTAGATATAGTACGGGTGGGGATGTAGTGATGGTGAAAGTAGAAAGGGAAATGGCGGCTCAACACATGGAGCAGGAAGTGTAAATGAATATATAGAGATGGTGGGAATGCTGTGGGGGTTGATATAGTAAGGGTGGGGATGTAGTTGTCCGAGAAGCGAGGAAAGTGATGACTCTACCAATGGAGAGAGAGGTGAATGAAGTAAGATGTAGAGATGATGGGAATGTTGTGAGGGCGACTGTGGCGATGGTAGGTATTCAGTAAAAGTAGTGAGGGATGTGGCAGCTCCATGAATGGAGCCAGATTTTGAAAGGAAGATGTGGCTGCGATGGGGATGCGGTGGGGTGGTAAGCGTGCCGATGCAGAGGTGGCGCAAATAGTGAGGGGAGCGACAATGGCGGCGACGGGTCGTGACGTCGTGCAACGATGCCTGCAATTGGAGCAAAGAAGAATCAACGCCGGAGGGCGGGCGCGTGTGGTGGAAGTGAAGGAGGCAAGGTGGAATATATTCCAGCAGCGCCAGTGACGCCATTGGGAGTGGAGGTTCCGGAGGTGTATATGGTGGTTGCGGAGGGGCGGGTGGAGAGAAAGAAGAAATGGCGATGGAGGTTGGGAAGTTCTCGCGGCATTTGCCTCCTCCGGGCGGCGAGGGAGAAGGTCATATGTTGAGGCTCCGGCTTTTTGGACAGAGGAGAACTAAGAGGAGGCTAAGTCTTTCGGCAAGGGTGAGTCACATCAGAGAAGTGTGAATGAAAAAAACAGAAGACACAGAAATCAACTGTGGAGTGCCGTGATAGAAGAGGGAAGCATTAGGTAAGTTCAACAAGAACAATTAGAAGTGGGTCTGTAAAAATCGAAAAGCTAATGAGATCACATTTATTTTGAGACTGAGTATCAGAATACGTGATGATGTTATGAAGGTTAAATGAACATCAGTGAATGGGAGGGAACTAAGAAAAAACTTGAAGCGGCTCCGTTTCGTCCATCGTAAACTCTACATGAGGTTAAGGATTTAAACCCTAATACACAAAGGAAAGAAACTACCCACGAATCGCCTCAAGCACTTTTGGACAGCAGTTGGGCAAGGTGATAATGATATTGAAACAGTGCAAGAAATTGTTATGGGATGATAATGATCCTTGGAGAAAAAAGCATTAGTAATCTATAAGACAGAATCGACTTATAAAAAGCAATGGACCAAGCAAGAAGAATGAAAAGGAAAAAGTATCAGTGAAGAAGACCGATACAGCAGATACTGAATTACCAAGACGAGAAAATACTCACATGTACATAAAGTAAATACCCTAAAGTAGGACAATACTCAAAGGAAAATTGGGGAAAGAAACATCGGAAAGGAGACAGAAATGAAGTTTGACTTCTTGGTTGCCCGAATGACGCCGCGTCGTAGGCTGAGAGGCCAACGTTATGCGTCTCACATCGCAGGCTTCCTCAGGATAGTGACTCGTCGGCCTCTCAGCCAACGACGCGGTGTCACCCGTACAGCCAAGAAGTCATGAACTTGAGCCACGGAAGCTTATGTGTTGCAATGAAGTTTATTTGTAGTTACTAAACAAAAAGCTATACGAAAACGGACTCTGGGTGTCAGCATGACAAAGTCCATTAAAATCGACTGCGACTCTATCAAGTCTTTGAAGTACCGAATAGCCAATAAGACATATCAAAAATTCGTTTACTTTTGATTTGTTTCCATTTTTAAATCCCTGTCCGTTAAGATGGCCGCTGGTAGAGGATGATCCATTGGCAGCAGTGCGCCAGGGATCACGCGCCCCGCCGCAGGAGAAGTAGCGAATTGCCAACAAGACAGAACCAAAATGCGTTTATTTTTCATTTGTTTCCATTTTTGAATCTCCGCCAGATAAGATGGACGCTGGGAACGGATGATGGGGCCCAGTCCATTGGCAGCAGTGCGTCAGGGATTGCGCGCCCCGCCGCAGGAGAAGTACCGAATAGCCAACAAGACAGAACCAAAATGCGTTTATTTTTCATTTGTTTCCATTTTTGAATCTCCGCCAGATAAGATGGACGCTGGGAACGGATGATGGGGCCCAGTCCATTGGCAGCAGTGCGCCAGGCATCACGCGCCCCGCCGCAGGAGAAGTACCGAATAGCCAACAAGACAGATCCAAAATGCGTTTATTTTTCATTTGTTTCCATATTTGAATCCCCACCAAATAAGATGGCCGCTGGGAACGGATGATGGGGCCCAGTCCATTGGCAGCAGTGCGTCAGGGATTGCGCGCCCCGCCGCAGGAGAAGTACCGAATAGCCAACAAGACAGAACCAAAATGCGTTTATTTTTCATTTGTTTCCATTTTTGAATCCCCGCCAGATAAGAAGGCCGCTAGGAACGGATGATGGGGCCCAGTCCATTGGCAGCAGTGCGCCAGGGATCACGCGCCCCGCCGCAGGAGAAGTACCGAATAGCCAACAAGACAGAACCAAAATGCGTTTATTTTTCATTTGTTTCCATTTTTAAATCCCTGTCCGTTAAGATGGCCGCTGGGGGAGGATGATGGCCCAGTCCATTGGCAGCAGTGCGCCAATGATCACGCGCCCCGCCGCAGGAGAAGTACCGAATAGCCAACAAGACAGAACCAAAATGCGTTTATTTTTCATTTGTTTCCATTTTTAAATCCCTGTCCGTTAAGATGGCCGCTGGCAGATGATGATGGCGGCCCATTCCATTGGCAGCAGTGCGTCAGGGATTACGCGCCCCGCCGCAGAAGTACCGAATAGCCAACAAGACAGATCCAAAATGCGTTTATTTTTCATTTGTTTCCATATTTGAATCCCCACCAGATAAGATGGCCGCTGGGAACGGATGATGGGGCCCAGTCCATTGGCAGCAGTGCGTTAGGGATTGCGCGCCCCGTCGTCGGGCAGTGCAGCGGACAGCCGTGGGCCAATGGACGTCCCACCTGCGCCATCGCCCCAGAGCCTCTGCATTCCGCAT
The DNA here is from genome assembly GCA_038098605.1 of Gryllus longicercus. Lineage (NCBI taxonomy): Eukaryota > Metazoa > Arthropoda > Insecta > Orthoptera > Gryllidae > Gryllus > Gryllus longicercus. Next base: position 44,962 of record JAZDUA010000777.1, on the reverse strand, counting down.
GCAGCAGCCGAGGCGACCGCTCGCGCGGGATTACGGGAGGGAAATTCGCGAATCTATTACCGTGTAACGGCTAATCCGCTGAATCTGTTCATTATCATCAAGGTCACGGCCATTGCCATTATGCTCATAATTACTGTCATCGTACCGTTGTCGCCGTAATTGACGGAATAGATCCGAAATCCCTTACGCCAAGCAGCTCTTTAGTTATTGCAGGCGTGCTGTTAGAAATGGATCTCTGGTTATCATATAACCAAGGGGACAAAGCTTTATTAAAGACGCTGTATGTGAAATGTTAATTTAGTAATATTTGATGCCGTCATAAACATCAACAATTTTTTAAAGTTCCCAGAAAATGTATTGCGATTCAGCGGAGAATAATGAACTTTATATTTATTTACTAAAGTTACATGTATTTTCTTCAGGCGCTTCCAAATAAAATATTCGTTTAGCGAAGTTACCGTCCATTTTTTTGTACTGAGAAATCGATACTTTTTGTTTTGGAATTAACAAAATACTGGAGTTATCCAGACAATCTTTTATTCCTTTCGCTTGAATAATAAGTTCTTCATAATTTTCTCTTCACTTTATCATGCATTAATTTCACAACTAAATATCTAAGAAATAAAATAAATTATCCATTCTTCCTTCAACAAATCATTGGAAATTCTATAAAACATGGCGCTAGAAAAGGTACAATACTTCGATATTAAAAGTTGTGGAATTAAATAACATCTAAAACATCATTACCTATTTGTTATCGCTTACAAGATGTATGAAATGGTTTTTGGTATGTGAAATTAATAACATATTGTTGTTATGAATGCTTTTCAAGTAGCAGCAAACTCATTTCGGACTGAACTGATTACAAATAATTCAACGCGGATAATGCGGATTTCTTTTCGTGTTGCGAAATCTGAATATCTCATTTAATCCTTCTGGAAAGTTCTTGAAAATGTTGACAGCGAGGCGAGACATAGAACGAGTCAGACGAGACCGTTTTCTACTCAGTAAGAACTTTACGAACCTGCTACTAATGTTTAGGACTTTAACTTTCTGAGTATCCCTACTCCATAATAGGGTGGTTAGAAACCACTGGACCCTCAGAAGCAGTGTAAAACTTAATTGATAATTTGATTATGTAAGCAATTTAATCTAAGTGGTCTTACTCCGTCCATTTGTTAAGAAACGTTTAGCAACGTATTTAAGCTTGCACAGTACCAGACCTATTTAGCATAACGCACATTTCAGGGGTTGGCCACTTGAAGCAGATTTCCAGTAGGAGGCTATTTTGACTTTTAAAACAATAATTTGAGAAGTAGGAATTGTTTGTATGAGTCCAATTTGTATAATTAATGGTAAATTGTATATATCACAAGCACCGGACAGTTCCCAATTGCAGTTAGTCAGAAAACATTTCAGCTCCAGAGGTAAATAACCCCATTTCAAATTACGTTCTGCACAATTTCAACTGCATCAGTCACAAGCTCGCTTGGAGTGGCAGACAACGCTCAGCTATTGCTCATCGTAATTGAAAGCGGCCGTTTCGTCGTCGCGGAACGAGTCGGAACGAACGCAGACGATGCACGTGAAACGAGATGGAAAGTGAAATGAACACGTGCAGAGGCGTGCGGCGGGGACTAACGACTGCTACTTCTCCGTGCCTTTGCCGGCGAGCTATTTTAGAGTTCGTTTTTTTTTCTCTTGTTCTTACTCTTCTTCTTCTTCTTCTTACGGTATACTGCAACTATAATGCTCGGCACGTCACTAGAGCCATGCGTCTCGGCCAACTCGGTTTAAGGCAAGGGCAAGTTCAGCTTACGAGCGGAGTAAGAGAATGGGCTAATCAACGTGATAGCTCATAGAAAACGGCATGGCGAGGATCGCGAAGCTGTTAGCGATGAAGGGTCATTGTTAAGCATTTCAATAAAGAACGTGTAGTGTGATAAAATTAAAAGGACCTTCTGTAGAAGAAATGGTGAATTTGCAATAACGCATCGAGCGGTAAAGAAGTTTCAAAAAATACATGCTGAATTTATTGTCAAGGCAAATGTACAAATTAAACATGTCAAATTCAATAAATTCTCATTGGTATTTTAATAATTGTATTTTATAGCATTAAGTCGTAGAAACATTTGAAGCATTTTTGGAACTAAGAAATACATGTGGATAGGAAATCGTGGAGAAAACGCAGAAAACCTGAGGGAGAAGCAATGTGTTAAAAAGTATTAAATTGTTCTCATGAGAAATGAAAAGTTAAAATAACTTCTGGTCTACAACAATTAATAATTGACAACCGTTTAAACTTTATATATGCTGGAGAAATATAAAATGATCCGCCGGCTTAACGAACTTTCTATTGGATTTTATTACTTCATATTCTTCCTCTTAGACTACCTGAACATGTTTTAATTGAATCATAAAAGAAATAGTTCAACGAACGCATATAATACACTTATTTTATGAATGGTCAGAAAACCGTGTTTATATTCAAGCTATGGTGATGCAATTTAACTAATGAAAATTGATAAATGAAAGTTGCAATAAAAAAAATTAACGTCCAGTTCGAAACGTCTACGCCACGAGTTGCATGACAACAATTAACCGGAAAGACACCGTGCAGACGTATACTTAGACAAATAGCCGTAGCCTTTCTGACAAATGTATTTACTCTCTCACATGGAAGTAAAACATGGGTAAAACCATGCAGGGAAAACGAAAGAATAATTGCAGAAAAATTCGATTGCTGAAGTACGTCGAGGACTGTTCATTAATGGATTAAAAAAGAAATAAAGTTTTATGAAAGGATTAGGGTATTGAAATGCCGTAGAAAATACTGTTTAGATATAAATACAATGAGAGAGCCAAACCATGGATATTATTATACCAAAAATGAGAAAAGGAAGCCAGGAAAGCCAAAGAAGAAGTGGTTCCCTCTATACGCCTTTGCCAGACATATTAGTGGTCCAAACCTGCTGCTGCTAATGATGATGACAATGATGTTGATGGCAACTTCCCGGAAAGAGCCATGCACAAAGAAACTAGAGCAAATCCGTACGTACATGTTTAAAAACATACGCTCTAAGAAAGAGACAAATTTACATAAAAATTTTTACAATACAATACTATATAATGCACGCGAACACACGCCTCTTTATTGGCCATGACGTGTTGTCCCAGCTTTTTGTTTTGTAATTTGTAATATCGCACAATTTTTAAAATTTCCCCATCTTTCTTACTGGTCCCTATAACAAGCAATTCCTATAGAGTTCATCATATTATGAAATAAGAAATTCTTGCTAATTTTTAAATGAGCCAAACAAAGCCCCTTTTAGCTAAAATTTCACATAGATTTATGCAAAACATTATCCAATTCTCTGTGTTTTGGGTATCTATACAATACTGTCCTTTATTTTAAATTCTAGATCAATCATTAATTCCCCTGACTAAGATTTACAAACACTGTCTCTTCCCAAAGAACATCAGATAATTACAACATTGAAAATAATCATTACTCTGAGGCATATATCATATTTTCTCGCTGACTCTTCCTGCATAATAATCGTTTTGTGTCACCAATGATCAACAAACAATGTAAGCGGAAGAAAGAGATGGATTACATTTTTTAAACAGGGTTGTGAGGTATTAAATTCCAAATATTTTTCATAACACAATCAAGTAACAAGTACAAAACAATTGACAATGATATTAAAGCAGCATTAACTGGCTAAAAGAATGTCTTTTTATAAATTCCTTGGGATGTCAAATAAATAAAAAGCCGCCATGGATAGATGAGCCTGAAGAACCGTAGCTGCCTTGTGCCCGAAGGGTTGTGGGTTCAAATATCACGCGGGCCATGGATATTTGTGTGCCGTACACCGTTATCATTACCCGGAATATTACTTACAGTGGTCGCTATATGACTTTAGTAGTTGAAAAGCAAAAAGCTTAAATAAGTAAATAAAAAATAAATAACAAAAAATAGCCGATCCAGGTAGCCGAGTTCGCAAAGACAGTAGTGCCGTGGCGGTCTTGGACCAGAGGACTGCGGGTTCGTGTCCGGCGTCAGGCATGGTTGTGTTGATCGGGTATGGAAGTGTCGAGAGCAATGCTGATCCCCTCCTTATATAAGTCACGTGCACATACCCTCGATAAATATAAGTGAGCCCTGATGGTTTACACGTTCGCGTGGTTCCAGGATGGCCAATTCGCGACGAAAAAATTATAATAAAAAAACTTATTTCGTAGAAAGCCAAATGAGCCAGCCTAAGGACAGACAGGCCAACGAGCGACAGTAAGAAAAGGGCCCTCGCCAGAACTCGATCGTCTGCTTCGCGATGTGAATCACGCGTCATACCACGCGCGCTCGCCTTCGCAAAAGGGCGACTGTGGCTAATCACCGCACATACCTCGTGTGATGTCAGATGTAGCTCTTTGTCGATAACACACGTCCGACATGCACGCGCAAGAATTTTAAACGGCCTGGTACTGCACTGCGTGCACATGAGCAGTGAGAGCAGTAGATGGATTTTCCTTTCAATCGTTAAAAGATTTTGTCTCTTTTATCTTCATCTGGAGAGAAAGAGAGAAAGAGAGTGAGAAAGAGAGAGAGAAAGAGAGAGAAAGAGAGAGAGAAAGAGAGAGAAAGAGGGAGAAAGAGAGAAAGAGAGAGAGAAAGACAGAGAGAAAGAGAGAGAGAAAGACAGAGAGAAAGAGAGAGAAAGACAGAGAGAAAGAGGGAGGGAAAGAGAGAGAGAAAGAGAGCGAGTGTGACAGAGCGAGAGAGAGCGAGAGAGAGAGAGAGAGAGAGAGAGAGAGAGAGAGAGAGAGAGAGAGAGAAGATTCGATGTCAAAATGTGCCACGTGATCAAAAAAAGGCTTTCCGTTAATTCACTATCAGGGGTAGGATTTTTACCTAAAATAGAGCTAAAAATGATCAATTAAATGCTATTAAATGTTTTTGAAGTACCCTAACAGCAAGGAGAAATTACTAAAACAATTTGTCAAAACCAGTTCAGATAAACAACAAAGTTGTTGGATATGTTACTGATGTAATCGAGGCTTCTTCCTTTCGTTCGTGAGCTCAGCTTATCGCAAAATCGGCAGAGCCGACAATGGCGCTGATCGACGTCACAGGAAGCGCATATTACATTTCTTACTTACCACGGGCTGACATCACAATTTCTGAGCGAAGAAATAGAATAGGCTACTCAGGAATTCTGTGGAGAACATTTGTTGCATCTCGTAAATATTATTTGTAGTAACATTAAAATGATATTAAAATCAATAAAATCATTGGAAATGCTGGCGTAAGGTAAAACATGACTTATTATTCCAAATTGTCGAAAAATGAAAATTTTTATAAAATGGGTCATTTCCTTTCGTCAAAACATAAAATTAATATGTACATTAAAAGGCATTGTTCAAAAGTGAAAAGAAAATAATGATATTTCATTAAAATCCGCCTTTACACATTATATATTTTCAGAATAAATTGGTTACGTTGCAAAAATACAAATTACGAAAAGGAGCGAAAGATAAACATGTTCAGTATCTGTGGACAACCTCCCGAATCACTATTGTACCCAACTGAAGCAATAATTCACCTCAGAGACGCATATCTCGATGCCAACAGCCGCTGATTGAAACGCCCTTCACAATTAATGTATTTACACCCCACGTGGCGACAGTACCGCTGTCTTTGCATGCGGCGCGCCGTCAGTACATCACGCTGCTCCAGTAGACGAATGACTACAAGGTAAAGGTTTGCCGCAAGACTTGAGCCGCTGAACAAGTACTTGATGGCACAGAGGCGAGTGACGCGTGTATTACACGGGCAGATACGCGTTTATTACAAACCGTCTCCATAGCCTCACATACAGCAGCGTGTAAAGCCGCTTATCGGAAGATCTGGGTGTTCCTCACGCTTGTGTCCTGCCGTTAACACCTCTATTCAGGTACGCTGTCCTGTTGTGCGACACCCGGTAGCGCCGCAAATCTCCCAGCGAAGTAAGATGATTCGCTACTATCAGTCTCAGCAAAATCTAGAAGCATCGCTTACTTGAAATTAACGAAGAATAGTTACATGAACACAAAAGATCGAACGACAAAAGGTCTCTAATGGTCAAACGGCGACAAAAACACACCACACACACAAACAAAAGAGTGCCTATGGCCCGAGTGCTTTTCATCATCTGAGATCAACAGGACCAGTTAACGTACGTGGTACATACAAGGTTTTGTTGCATTGTAAAGATTTACAATTTACAAATTAACTACGTGCTAACTTCACTCGGATCGTCGTTTCATATTTCCGTCACACAATTCCATTTCGTTAATCCCTCTCATAATTCCCTTCTAACATGTGTCGTCACTCAACTGTTTTCATATTTATTTTCCCTCGTAAACTACGACCCTCTCGATCCAGGAAAGTTATGCAGTGTATTATATATCGACCTCTGTATCTTTCTTTTTTAATTTTTATTTCTACTTATTCAATTTTTACAAATTTTCAGGACTTTTAATAAAACATATTACACAACTTTTTGGCACGATGCCAGCGATTTACACACCAGGTATATAATGTTTACCTATGTTGAATAATTTTGATTTTTCAATATATATATTTTTTATTTAAATAATGTGTTGAAATAAAAGATTTGGAAAATTGTGTATGGTACTGTGTGAATTTAAGGGGGGTGGAAAATATATTTCGGAAAACGTGATTTAATGCGAGAAGAATTGTAATTTAAACCTAATTCGTAATGTTGGGAAGCGGGAACTAAATGTAAAGTTTTAAAACCATTATCCGTTTGAAGATTGATATGTTTTTTTATTTTGTCTATTTGTAGCTCACAGTGTATTTGTTTGTCAATAATTCGTCTATCCCTAACATATGCTTGCCTCATATGGTGCAATGCTTCTACAACACACATAAATAAAACACAAAAAATACAAAATAATTTTTTAAGAAAATTACTAAAATTACCAAACCATTCACCCTTTAGTAATTTTCTTAAAAAATTGTTTTGTATTTTTTGTATTTTCTTTATGTGTGTTGTAGAAGCATTGCAATACATGAGGCAAGCATATGTTAGGGATAGACGAATTATTGACTTATATATTAACAATCCGCAGTCAACGTGCAATTTTGAGTGATTAATAAAGGATATCATTATGAAATTTTGGGATAAGTCGAGTTGGATATTTTTAAAAATGGTGTTTCACGTCAATCTTTTATCTATATACAATCCTACCGAAATTAAGAGTTATTTAGAGACATAAGCAATAAGAGTAAGATATATTCTAATGAACTTGAAAAACAAGCGGTGCTTCTTTGTAAATGAAACACACACTGCACTGTAGGATTTGTGGTTAATTAGGTTTTTGCATAATGCATTAATGCATTCTCTAATTTACACTCCAAAGCATGTGGTGCAAGGTTGCTTCAAGGTCCTTGGGTCCAGTCTTCGATTTTACGACGACAATTCGAAGACATCCATCTCCAAACAACATTCACAACCTTGAAGAAATTTCTACACTGAACTTAAGAAACTCACCGTCTTCCGAAGAGAACAATACGTAAGGACCTAACTCTTGTTCAGCAACGGAAGAATCCAAACAAAATTCTCAGATAGCGTACATAAAAATCTTTTCCACGCCCAACTCCACGACTATTAAAACAAAGTTCGTAAAACTCCAGCAGCATGTAATGGATCACCAGAAATTGATATTTTTAAAATCAACATTCGATCTACACAAAAATGCATAATAAAGTCGTTCCATTAAACATTAATCCGACAGTTTTAATAATTTATCATATTCACTTGGTTTATCATCCTGTAATCATCGTTAATCGAAAAAAAGAGATCAAGTAAAAAGAAAATTTATATTTTAGAATTAATGCTTTTTTATGTTCCCTGCGGCATATCTCTGTCCTAATATTGAATTATTTTGAAGAAGCCCTCCAAAATTTTTATTTTATGTTGAGTTGTTCTCTACATTAAGCAGTTTATTTACATGGTTTTTTATTGAAGCACGTTAGGGATATTTTGCAAAATGTCATTCATTAATGACTATAACAATACGTCAACTAAACATGCAATTTAAATCTCATATAATAGACTCACGGAAACAACTAGTAATACTATGTCGTTATATATCCAATTCGTTATCTGGTCAGAGCTTGTTAAATAGGATTTTTTTTCAGTCAGACAAACATCAATTTAGTACAATGTTCGGGATTTGGGAGATCGCCACCTAAGGCCAACCACTCCACCCAGAGCCTTTCGTGGATCTTGTGGACCTTGTGAGTGAACGGTGGTTCGGATTCGTTCCAAGCAGCGAAAAAATGCATCACTCATTTTCCAGAGTCTACCTGCGACAAAACAAAGCTTGCAGTGACCCCTCGCTAACCAACAATTCTACCCCCCCCCCCCCTGTTTTCAGCACAGTGATGGCTTCCGTGTACACATGGTTGAACTGCGCCCCTGGACTCTGAGATGTACATGTAATCAAACCTAACGTTTGCCCCTGAAAGTACCTAAGCACGCGCTCTTCCTCGCTCTTGTTCTAACGATTTCATGCTTCGAGTTATACGGCTTCGAACCAATTTCGACGCACACGGAGAAGTCGGCCGTTATCTCCCTCCCCAGAGCAGAAGTACGGGTCTCTTCTACGTGGTTCTTGCCAAGCAGCCAGAATGCGAAGCACTTTGATGAATCTCCCCTCTCTGCAACGAGGAACATAATGAAACGTCAAACGACGGCGACGGCGGTGGCGGCGGCGACGGAATAGGGGCGGTGGTGGCGGAGGGCGACGGTGGAGGGGCAGTGTTGGCGGAGGGGGCGGTGATATGGGAGAGGGTGGCAGCGGAGGGCCGGTAATGGCAGAGGGCAGCGGTGACAAGGGAGGGTGGCAATGGAGGGGCAGTGTTGGTGGAGGGAGCGGATGCCGGTGATGGCAGAGGGCGGCGGCGGAAGAGGGGCAGTGATGGCGGAGGGCGCCGGCGGTGGGGCAGTGCTGGTGGAGGGGGCGGTGATTGCAGAGGGCGGCAGCAGAGGGACGGAAATGGCAGAGGGCAGCGGTATGGCGGAGGGTGTCGATGGAGGGGAAGTGTTGGTGGAGGGGTGATGATGGCAGAGGAAGAGGGGGTGGCGGTGGGCGGTGATGGAGGAGGGTGGCAGGCGACGAGGATATATATATATATATATATATATATATATATATATATATATATATATATATATATATATATATATATAGCAGGCGACGAGGATGGCGATTGCCAGGTGAACGAAAACAGTGAGTGTGAATATCACATGTCGTGGAGAAGAGTGGACGAAAAGACGCGATCAGGTGGTGAGATGTTGAAATAGTTGCTTATCGCAGAGGAATCAATAAAAATAAAAACGATAAGATAAATAAAAACAGAAGAGGAATGAGAAAACCAAAAAAATAATTCTGGTAAAAAAAATTGCGGAATAGTGGAGTGATCAGAAGAAATCTTAAGGTATACGAAAATGCCCAGAAGAAATACGTAAAAGAAAACGGAAGGGAGACAGAGTGAAAGATAGGCGAGATGGTGAATAGAGACGTTCCGAGGGTAGGTTCCGGAAGACGTGGTGTTGACGGTTCTGGTGACAGTTCTGGTGACGGTGTTGGTGATGGCTTCGGAGTAACGCTAACGGAAGTACTCTCGGTAACCGCTCCAGAGGTGGTTAGATGGCTTACATGCTCAGTCAGGTGACGGTAGTGACATTGACATTATGTTGACGGAAATAAAGAGATGGTGCCAAGTTGAACACTGTCACCGCGCGTTTGGGTGAAGGACGCGTGTTTGTGTTCTGTTGAAAACAGTAAAGACGAACGGAGGCGCTGTTGAGGCAGATTTCGAAGATGCGACGTCGTTAAGGGACAGAGGTGGTAGTACAGCAATACGGTTCAGGTGCACTTTAGATCTGGACGAAACGTACGTGAAAGGAGGAGCGATATCAAATGGCGACACAGGTCAGCGACAGAATCAGCAAAGACGACTTGGCGGAACGGCCTAACTGCAGCTGACAAACAGCCGGAAGCGGCGGTGACTGGAAGCAAACTGGCGATAATGGCGCTGACGTCGGATACAGTATAACAAGGCTTGTGGCGAATATGACGATAAAAGTGGTGGATGTGAACAAACATGATATTAACACTGGAAGTGTTGTTGAAATGAAATTAACGTAAATAATGACTATCGTTTGCAGGAACAGCATGTGATAGTTACGTCTAAGCCTTATGGCCACTGCTGCAAATGGTCGGATGATTTTGATTGATAGGTAAGAAAGTTGATGGAGCAATGGTGAAATGAGAAACAGGGAAAGCGGGAGACTACTGCTAAAACTGCTGTGGCTCGTTTGATATGTTATTTCAACATCCATGTGGTGTTAATACAACAACACGGGAAACAGTCGATCAGAGCATCCGATCACTTCAATTCTCCTCAAGGTAGCGGCTGGATTCAACATAGCTATATAGGCCGTGTAAAAAAAACACCATTATCGGAACGTCACGGTCAAAGAATCTACAATATCAACTGCTGTAACTTGATTGATTGTATAGAGATTCCGGGCAGATTTCGAAGATGCGACGTCGTTAAGGGACAGAGGTGGTAGTACAGCAATACGGTTCAGGTGCACTTTAGATCTGGACGAAACGTACGTGAAAGGAGGAGCGATATCAAATGGCGACACAGGTCAGCGACAGAATCAACAAAGACGACTTGGCGTTGGCGTTGGCTAGTCATTCCGTCCGTAAGAGCAATACGGGACTCGAACGTAGGACTTCCTGGTCAGAGCCAGCGCAAATTCCACCTATGGTAGCCGTAAGTCGGAACTTATCGTAGTATGTGGACCCTAGGGCGAAGGAGGGAATCAACTGATGTCACTGCGGTGCCTCTAACCGGAAGGACCTAGGACTCCCATATGAAAGGATTTTCGATACTATCTACATAGCTGGGTCGAATTTAACAACTGTCTGGAGAACTCTAACGACTGGCTTCTCTTATCGGCAGTTTTCGGAGGTTTATTCGATCAATACCAGGCTAATGGCGGAGCAGTACCCTAACATACGGACCACGGACCGAGTGCACTCTTCCTTGCCCTATCCTCACTCCTTACACACACGTACATGCACTTCCCCACCACACATGCCGGGGGTCCATTTGCGAGCTTAGAGCTTGTCCCGACTGGGGCGGTGCCCCGCTGATGGGAGATACCTGGAGGGAAACCGAACCAGTAAATCAGCGTCGGATCTCACCATGTAGCGAGGAAAAACCACCGTCTCTCTCGAGGAAAACGCCCGCACTACTTACGGGTCTAATGACCTTAGCCGTCGACGCGCCCGGAATCATCAATCAACGAATCGGCGGCGGCGGCGGGGTTGTCGCGGCGCAGCTGTCCCACGGCGGCGCTGGCACCGGGGCGGGCGGGCGGGTGCTGGTGGCTGCCGTGCAATTACAGTCCTCGGCGCGGCGCAGCGCAGCGCCGTCGCCCCAAGGTGACCGGCTTCGTTACGCGTTTGGCGGGGCGCGTGACGCGTCGACGCGACAGGCGCGCGCGGGGAGGGGGAGGGAGCGACGGGGCCGGGCCAAGGGAAAATGCTCTCGCCCAACGAGAGGGAGTGACGGGGAAGGGGTGACGGGGAGGGGGTGACGGGGAGGGGGTGACGGGGAGGGGGTGACGGGGAGGGGGTGACGGGGAGGGGGAGACGGGGAGGGGGTGACGGGGAGGGGGTGACGGGGAGAGGGTGACGGGGAGGGGGTGACGGGGAGGGGATGACGGGGAGGGGGTGACGGGGAGGGGGTGACGGAGAGGGGTGACGGAGAGGGGGCGACGAAGAGGGGGTGACGGAGAGGGGGTGACGGAGAGGGGGTGACGGAGAGGGGGTGACGGAGAGGGGGTGACGGAGAGGGGGTGACGGAGAGGGGGTGACGGAGAGGGGGTGACGGAGAGGGGGTGACGGAGACGGGGCGACGGAGAGGGGGCGACGGAGAGGGGGCGAAGGAGAGGGCGCGACGGGTAGGGAGCGATGGGTAGGGGGCGACAAAAGGAAGCCACACTGCGAGACAGCACTCGGAATTCATTTGCTACGAACGGCCTGACCAGTGGGCGATACCCCTTTCCCGGGCCGACAGCAGTTTCGAGATTTACTGATTATTGTTCTGGTTAGGTATAATAAGTCGAGCGGCTGTATCTCAGAAAATGGGTTGTTGTTAGAGCATGTTCTGCTCCTGATTTATTTATTTATTTAAAGGCCAAAATTTAGTTAAAAACTGAGCTACGAACTGTAGGAAGAGGTTCAATGATTGTGAAATGAACAATGATTCAATAAAATTCAATAATTGGAACAAATGATTCAAATATTGTAACAACAATGTATAACTCATCGTCAATTGTTATTGTCAGACGATCAGACTACAAATAAAGGAAAAAAAGTCGTGTACCTGCTTTTTTTGGATTGGTTTTTGTTCTGGAGAAGACAATCATTAAGACTGTCTCAATAAAATATTGATTTAATCATAATTGTTTAATGATTAGTAATGCATTGATACATTTTTTAAATAATGAAATAGTAATCAGATGCACCGTGTGAAAATACACTACAAATGTGTGAAAATACACTACACATCACGTAATTACACAACCCCTTTGTTGAAAGCTATTGTCCTCAAATTTTAAATATCCTTATTATCAGTGTTTTTTGCCATTATGTTTACTTTATTCAATGGCGCTCTACACCTTATTCAGTATGAAAATTTTAAAAAATGTTCAAAATAATGTAGCACGATTCACTTCATTATGTTTCAATTCATTATAATCATTCATTTGAATATTATCAATACAAAATTGTCTGTCTACATTAAAATACACTCAAAATAGATAAAGATCCATCGTTATATTATGATCCTTTTTACAAAACTGGGTTAATAGCTAACTACTTCATTTCCCTCTTAAAAATAAGATAACAAACCGTACCGTGAGAATTTTACTTTTGCGATGATTACCAAGTAAAATATTACAGCTATTTGCACCTTGAAGTACAAATAATTCAACGCTACTCGTTACACAAGATGTTAGCATATTAGAGCAAGACCTTCAGTCATAATTGCCGCACATTAAGGCAGTGATTGTATAGAATTTACTATCGGTTTTCCTTAGTTCTCTAAGGAGAATACGTATGCATATTATATTGTAGGACGAGCTAGCAACCAAGCTTTCAGCTTTTTGAAACCCTATTTAATCAATATGTTTTTGGTGTGACGAATTTATTTTAATTTTACTCTCAAACTCAATTACAGTCGACTCCGGTTATAGTGAACGCGGATATAGAGAACCCTCGGTTATAGTGAACTTACGTCACTAGTCCCGATTCACTTACATTACAAATACGCGTAAGAAGATTCGGTTATAGTCAACCTGATCCTTGCGTATGGTGAACGTGGGAAACACATCCTAGAAATTAATTCCGTCGTGGAAAATAATAAATATATCAGTGTCACAAATTCTAACTCTAGTCAGCTTAAAACAAATATCATCAGCCAAAGGCCATAAACAAAGATGACTCCCCTCAGGTGAAGGTAGCGGACCAAGAATGGGCTGTGTTGTAGTGATGACCTCGCGTCACTCAGTTTCACTACGGAGACAAAGGTCATGCCCTGCGTGCTACAACTGGCGGCGAAGACGCGTCGTCGCTTGCTTCAATTTCAATCTTGATAACACTTGATATTGCGAGGGGCACAGCACGTTGAGTTCTACGTAGGCGACAAGAAGCACGCGACTACGACAACTTGGCGATATCCGCCATACCGCCCGGTAATGCTATCAATTCATTTTAGCTATTTGCGACATCCCTTTACCAAAGACATCTCGTGTGTTATAAGGGGTGTAAAGGGGCCTTTGGAGAATGGGACGGTGTTGTAACAGTGCAAGAAGCATTGGGGTGTCAAGACATTACGATTCATAGACACAGAGGACAATGTAGAACCAAGTATGGAAGAAGCCCGAACTCTGGAGAAGGATCTAGAGAAATTAATAATGAAAAACTTACGAAGCAAACAATTGAAATTAATTGATTTTTAAGGACACATTAAGATATTGAAATTTGCAGTTCGTGCTGTTAATGTACTTTACTGTATCTCGTAATTTATAAAATCAATCGTTATGAAAAAATTCTATTTAATTTTGACATCATCGGATATAGTGAACCTAGGATATAGTGAACAAAAAATGTTATTCTCCAGACGTTCATTATAACCAGGACCGACAGTAATTTCGCCATTCTATGTCGCATTATATTCTATATCAGAGTTGTCATTTTGGATGCAGAAAAAAGTAAAGATAAATGGTGCCTATGTTACCGTATGTGATTTGATAGTTTTATTTTCATGATTGTTGTACGAAAACAATCCGATTCTACGCTCATTGCATTAAGAAAAGTATGGTTCTGTAACTAGATAACTGAAAATAATTATTCATGTTGAACATGACTGGCATCAAGAATTCCACTATTAGGGAGACTGGAATTTGAGGTTCGTTGCATGACTTGGTGGTCTGTTCCTGAAAGTCCTGAGAGGCAACACATTTTTGCCTGAGTGAGTTTTTTTGGAGCCGGAATTATCGCGTTCCTGGGCGCGGCACGGCGCGGCGCGGCGCGGCGCGGCCCTGAGTCGCGTCTCGGCGGTCGATCACGCCTCGGCCGCGCGCGCTGCCCCGTGGCCCGGAGGCTGCCCCCGCGCAAGGCCGCGCCCGTCGCCCGCCCTCTGGGGGCATCACCGGCGCTGGACGCGGCTGCGACGGCCTCCAGGCCGCTCTGGCCTTAGACGCGGTCCCATCGCCTCACACTCACCAGACCTCTCCTTTCCTCTTTAGCCTTCCCACTGCCTCGTCAGCCCTCCCACTGCCTCGTCAGCCCTCCCACTGCCTCGTCAGCCCTCCCACTGCCTCGTCAGCCCTCCCACTGCCTCGTCAGCCCTCCCACTGCCTCGTCAGCCCTCCCATCCTTTCGTCAGCCCTCCCATCCTCTCGTCAGCCCTCTCGTCAACCCTCCCACCCTCTCTTCAGCCAACTCACTCTCTCGTCAGCCCACTCACTCTCTCGTCGGCCCACTCACTCTCTCGTCGGCCCACTCACTCTCTCTCGTCGGCCCACTCACTCTCTCTCGTCGGCCCACTCACTCTCTCTCGTCGGCCCACTCACTCTCTCTCGTCGGCCCACTCACTCTCTCTCGTCGGCCCACTCACTCTCTCTCGTCGGCCCACTCACTCTCTCTCGTCGGCCCACTCACTCTCTCTCGTCGGCCCACTCACTCTCTCTCGTCGGCCCAATCACTCTCTCTCGTCGGCCCACTCACTCTCTCTCGTCGGCCCACTCACTCTCTCTCGTCGGCCCACTCACTCTCTCTCGTCGGCCCACTCACTCTCTCTCGTCGGCCCACTCACTCTCTCTCGTCGGCCCACTCACTCTCTCTCGTCGGCCCACTCACTCTCTCTCGTCGGCCCACTCACTCTCTCTCGTCGGCCCACTCACTCTCTCTCGTCGGCCCACTCACTCTCTCGTCGGCCCACTCACTCTCTCGTCGGCCCACTCACTCTCTCGTCGGCCCACTCTTTCTCTCGTCGGCCCACTCACTCTCTCGTCGGCCCACTCACTCTCTCGTCGGCCCACTCACTTTCTCGTCGGCCCACTCACTCTCTCGTCGGCCCACTCACTCTCTCGTCGGCCCACCCACTCTCTCTCGTCGGCCCACTCACTCTCTCGTCGGCCCACTCACTCTCTCGTCGGCCCACTCACTCTCTCGTCGGCCCACTCACTCTCTCGTCGGCCCACTCACTCTCTCGTCGGCCCACTCACTCTCTCGTCGGCCCACTCACTCTCTCGTCGGCCCACTCACTCTCTCGTCGGCCCACTCACTCTCTCGTCGGCCCACTCACTCTCTCGTCGGCCCACTCACTCTCTCGTCGGCCCACTCACTCTCTCGTCGGCCCACTCACTCTCTCGTCGGCCCACTCACTCTCTCGTCGGCCCACTCACTCTCTCGTCGGCCCACTCACTCTCTCGTCGGCCCACTCACTCTCTCGTCGGCCCACTCACTCTCTCGTCGGCCCACTCACTCTCTCGTCGGCCCACTCACTCTCTCGTCGGCCCACTCACTCTCTCGTCGGCCCACTCACTCTCTCGTCGGCCCACTCACTCTCTCGTCGGCCCACTCACTCTCTCGTCGGCCCACTCACTCTCTCGTCAGCCCACTCACTCTCTCGTCAGCCCACTCACTCTCTCGTCAGCCCACTCACTCTCTCGTCAGCCCACTCACTCTCTCGTCAGCCCACTCACTCTCTCGTCAGCCCACTCACTCTCTCGTGAGTCTCTCGTCATGTCCTTCTCCCCTCTTATTTGTTTCAACTCGATCATCCTTTTTTCAGATCTCTCACATTTTTTTAAATCTCTCACACATTTTTCAGCGTCCTTATTTTATTTTTGTTCACCTCAACTTCTTAAGCATCTATTTCTCAGAAATATTTCTCGTGTTTGAAATCGCTCTTTTTGTAACGAACTCTTCAATTCTCACCTATTGAACTTTCTTCAATTTTTACTTCAATGAATTACGCTTGTTCATCCAATTACACACCATGGCCCATACACCCTTGAGATTGAGCCTCAAGGATAGCTCAACAGTCCGTCCACCCGCGCTCCCCATGCCAGTTCACAGGTCGCCCTTCAAACAGAGCTCACCACCACATCGTACATACGTATCATTCACACTGCTCAGTTATCTTTTTCTTTTTCATTATATCTAGCTTCATTCTCATCCTGTCATATCCTATCACTTTCTCACGCGTGTGTCTACTCAATCAATCACAAACGAACTCTATTCTCTTCGCCGGTTCGCTCGCTATCATTTCCTCACTCACCCCCCCTCCCACTTGTTTGCCCGTTCTCTTCATTGCTCTCCTCCTTCCTCAATCACTCCCCGTCTCATTCCTCTCATCTGCCCATCCTCTTCCCCGCCCACCTTTCATTTCCAGTCCGCCTCCCCTCCCCCGCGTTCCCCCAATACGCCGCCCCGCGCACTCCACCTCGCCGCGTGCGCCCGCCCGGCCGTTGCGTGGAAAGCCCCGAGTCACGGCGGGGAGGCGGGCGGGCACACACAAAAAAATCGAGCCCCGCGCGCGCCCCCGACCCCGTCTCATTATTCTCAAATTAGTCATGAGCTCACGACTTGTCAACTCACGCGTGGCGGCGTGGCGGGGCGGGCGAGCTGGCTGGTGCATTCCAGGCGCAGGCGGCCGCGCCAGGGTCGCCCGCAGGCGTTACCGTTCGCCCGCTTATGCAACGCCGTGCGAAGTCGCGCCGCGCGGTCAACGCTACGCTCTGCTCGGGCGGCAGGGCACCGGAAAGGTCCGAAATTTTCAGTCCCGGCGGAGGATAGGCTCAGGGCCCGTCCACTCCCTTATAACGAGACCATTAAAGTGGCGGCGATGGTGTAACGGTTAGCGTTTCGGACTGTTGTACCCAAGTTGGCGGGTTCAAACCCGATCGAAGCCGTGGATTTTTAAGGGCGAAAAAATCCTTCGTACGCCTTCCTTCGGAGGGGAAGTAAAGCCGGCTGTCCCATGTTCGTAAGTTTACTTGAATGTAAAAGATCCTCAAGCCTAAATGACTTCTCTGAGCTAAATTCAAATCGCCTGTTTCTCGCCCAAGAAATACCTCCTTTCTCTGCTAGTTGGTGAAAGGAGCATAGCGAAATTTGCGTGGTCGGACGGAAGAGCGGGCCTGATGGCCCGAGTCTCGCCACGTAAAATAAGGCAAATTCAATTCAATTCAATTCAACGCTACGCTCTGCTCGGGTGGCAGGGCACCGGAAGGGTTCGAAATTTTCAGTCCCGGCGGAGGACAGGCTCAGGGCCCGTCCACTCCCTTATAACGAGACCATTACAGTGGCGCGCTCTCCTGCAGCAACTTCTTACAGGAACTAAAATGCAAGATGCTGCCAACTATGCTTAAAACGTGCGTGGCTGCTGCGTGGGTTTGTGAGACCCACGCCGGCTCGTAATATTACAAAAGATAGCGTCGATGTTCTCGCGTTCTTCAGAGGTTTTTATATGTATATATTAAGAATAATTGAACATTGATAAGCCACTTTTCGTATTTCTCACAAATTAGACATTTTTTTTATGGGCTACAGTTGGCGAGCCTATAGTATAGCACCTCCTATAGTAGGACCTTCCAGCTGTGTTCCCGGTTTGATGGAGAGTGCAAAGGCCCTGAATAAGCACTAATAACTAGGGTGCGTTCAGCCGCTGAATGGACGAGAATTCGAGTGGTCGGCTGCTGTGATCGATACTTTTCCGTGGTTTCTCCCATCAATACCAGGCGAATGTGGGAGCAGTACCCCAACAAACCTGTTATCTACCGCGAGCGGTCTTACGTTACTCATACGTATCCCCTTCTTCCCCCTTTTACACATATACGTACGTGTACAACAAGACGGCATATTTCGGGAGACCAGTCTGGAGCTTAGACCTTGGGCCATCTGGGGCGGTGTCCCGTTATTAGGAGATATCTGAGGGGGGAACATCCTGCGAGGGAGGAACATTATTATTATTATTATTATTATTATTATTATTATTATTATTATTATTATTATTATTATATTGAAGAAAAACATGTTTAACCTTCTACTCTAGTTTCCATCCCATTGCCAAGTGCTGAACGTGCGCGAGTCAAAAGCACAAGGCAAATTGGAAGTCGCACACAGATCGCGCGGTGATCGCGAGTCCGCCTGGCGAGTTGGCAAGCGGTCGAGCGGTGGGCAGAGGTCGGGGGAAGGGGCCCTGCCAGCTTCCAACGGAAGGGGTGTTGTTTCCATTGCATGACTCAAGGATAATTATCTTTTGGTGGACAGCGTACGTCTTACGTGGCGTTTCTCGCCGCCGTGTCCGCGGAAACGATCCTATCGTCGCTCGGTCTGGAAACGAGTGCAGTTGTCCTTCGGAGTTATTGGCGCAACTTCCTCCGGTCGGTGCGGTTCGCATTCAGGATTTATTTCGTACTTGAAACGGTTGGTAGTTCCTTACAATTTTTTGAAGCATTTGTGACCCACAAATTCCGCTGGCGGCGGCGATGGTGTAACGGTTAGCGTTTCGGACTGTTGTATCCAAGTTGGCGGGTTCAAACCCGATCGAAGCCGAGCTGATCAGGGCGAAAAAATCCTCCGTACGCCTTCCTTCGGAGGGGAAGTAAAGCCGGCTGTCCCATGTTAGTAGATTTACTTGCATGTAAAAGATCCTCAAGCCTAAATGACGCCTCTGAGCTAAATTCAAATCGCCTGTTTCTCGCCCAAGAAATACCTCCTTTCTCTGCTAGTTGGTGAAAAGAGCGTAGCGAAATTTGCGTGGTCAGACGGAAGAGCGGGCCTAATGCCTGAGTCTCGCCACGTAAAATAAGGCACTAATTTAATTCAATTCAATTCAAATTCAAGTAGTTTGGTGACTAGTAATGTAAATGTCGGAACTTGGCCACTAGACCGGGAACGAGTTCCAACGTTTATTTAAATTTAATTAATTCTTAAATAATAAATTATACTATTGCAATTCGGTGATTCTCGATAATAATTGGAGTATTTTGTGTAATAATTTAAATGTTGCAGGGTTATCTATTATTACTTGTAGGATACTGCAGGATTTAATTAATATCTGGTGCAATAGTTTAATATTCGGTGTGTATTATTAAAATTTGGAGTGTTAATTTGATTTTTGGAATATTTTATTATTTGGAGTATTAATTATTAACACTTGTAGTACTCGTGCTATCTAATGTAATCATTAAGATTTGGTGAATACTTAGAGTATTTAATTAATACTTATAGTCTACTTGAAGTTTTGGAGTACTTAAAGTAATAATTTAAATTTTTGGTGTATACTTCGTTTATATTGGAGTATTAGGTGTATTATTTAAGTTTTGGTGTATACTATTAATTTTTTGTTATTATTACTAATTTTTTTAGTATCTGGTGTTTTAATTTTTATAGAACAGTATTCATCTGTCATGTTATCTGCCCCAATATCCTAAAACCGGGTATTTATGAAAAAAAAAAAACAACAACTAAAAGTATAAAAGTTGTCCATATTCATTATATTTTCTATATTTAATGTGAAGTATTGTAAGTTTAAAATAGTATACTTGAGTATTAATTATTAACATTTGGAGTATTATCTAATCGAATCATATCTAAATCTATCAGACATTCTGGAAAAATATCTTAAAACCGGGAATCGGGAAAAAATAAAATATTGTAAAAATTCTTTGTATTTTGTGTATTTATGATTAAAATACTGAAATAATAATGTATTTTTATGACCATTAAATTGTCGTTCCTGGTCATGTGACCTAGTCCTGGCATATCCATTACTACTTTGGTGAGTAATCCCCTCTCGCAGTCCATACGACAGAAACTGATTGAAGGTCAAGCGCTCAAATCCCGTCTCGAAAGTAACATTTGTTTTTCCCCATGCATGATTGTTCACATTATACTCACCGTATTCTAAATATGCGAATTTTATGATACAATACACGGTCTAAGAAACCATTTAGAAGCAATAGCAAAATTATCATTTCAAAGAGGTCCATTACAATTTTTACAGTCAGATAATAAGCGATGAATTTTCAAACGGAAAATAAAGTTGAACATTCAATAAGCTGGCAATATTCACTGTTCAATAAGCAAATATAAGCAGCACTATAAAAAAGCGAACTGCTTAAGGTATAAACACGCAGTGTTTAAGATTGATTCTATTTTTGCACTAAACTTTTCAGCTATGTACACATTAATTCACTTTAAGAATTTAACGCTTCGGTACAAAACATCTCTTTCTATCGTTCAGTTCTGTCGAGTCAATTATTATCTTGTTCGTCTTCTGGAGAACTTTTGTAAAAAACTATTCATTTCATTCAAATCTCAAAATAACACTATGGTAGGGTAAATTATACAATGAGAATGAATATTTATCTAGCAATGAATGACCTCAAACATAATAAGATGCAATTCGCTCGCTTCAGAGTACTCTTAATACCCGAAAGCAAGTAACTACATTATTACCTACGCTAATGAGTCACTGCCAATGTCATTTCCGTCAATGTCAGCGTTAATATCGCCGCTACGGGCAACAGCACTGTCACTCAAAGTGACTCAATGGAGCCAATGCCAATGTCAAGTTTTCAATGGCTGTATAACTAAGGTCAAGTCCATGGTATTTCTATTGGACTCGATTGATCACGTATTAACTCTCTCTACATCAAAAATAAATGTCAGGTTATTTCGTGTTATTAAAATAATTTTAACACACATTACACATTGAAACATGTTACTGGATTAATCTAATTTTGGCATTAATGAGATAAGTTACATAGATAAATTACAAATTTCTCAAGAGTGCATGGGCATGAGCAAACACATAAAAGATGATACCATAAAATGTGAATACAACTTTTGCGATCCAAATAGGAATTCATTTGTCTGTTGTGCAATATTCTCAACGTAGGCGTCGAAGTTTTAGGCACGTTCGATTCTGGTTTGCCGCTCTAGGAATAAATGAAAATAAATCGTGATACTGTTATGGAGATAAAGGTAATTCATCTTTGTTATACGGTTGACACAATCAGAATATGATAAAGCCCATTTATTTACATGGAAAAAGTAGCTAAACGCTTACCAAAGCAATTGCCGCACTAAAAGAAACTAGTGGTGCTACAACAGTACATGTTCTCACATTATTTGTAGCTTTTACAATTCAGAGAATTGTTCATGACCATATTGAAGTGATCAGATGTTTTAGAAAAGATTTTATTGCAGTTAAAAATTTATTATATTCAATATTGTACTTTTGCAAATTTAACTTTTCCAATTTCCGAAAATGCAATAACTTTTTCCAATTTTTCCCTTTGATACAAACGAGGAAGGAATTAAAAGAAACAATGTGGATCCGTTTTCGATAAAATAATTATTGAAAGCTGCCCATATTTCACGCATACTATACTCCTCAGAATTCAAAAAATGTACAGGCGTTATTTCGACATATCTATGATTCACATATTTCATACATGAAAAAAGTGTCAATCTTCAATGTTATTGTAGGAAGACGGCAAAAACCATTTCAACTTTTGTAATTTTCGAAAAATCAGGGATTAGAAAAATATTACATGAACATATTATTTTTGAGATTTTTATACTTTCTAGGATACAGTTTAATCAAAATATTGTTGTCACTTTTGAGAAAATTTTGAAAATGTTGAGGTATTATGTGTAGTCCCCCTCCTAAATTAAAATATCCGGTTCAAACTCGCAGGATCTCAAGTTCGTTTAGAACGACCTGAAAATATAAATTTTGGGGAAAATCTTGCGGACAGTTTAGAGGTTAGTACTGACTTCAGACAGGCGGACGAACGGATGGACAAATAGATAAACAAATAGACATATGGTCAGTCAGTCAGACGGACAGTCAGGCAATTATATGGACAGTTAGACGGGCAGTCGATCGGACGGACGCACAGATAGATAAACGGACACGGAAAGACCGACAGATACGCTAACGGACATGTAGACATGCATTTTGCCGTGAATCGATCTATTGATATCAAAGCCCCGCAAAACAGTTTTGTACACTACTACACAACGAGTTAGTAGAAGTACTGTAATACACATAGGATTTATGCACTTCGTCTTTACAAGGGCCTAGTAATAAGAGTTTTTCAGTCGAAAATTCACCGTTTTCCGATTCTTACTCTTCAGGATTACAATTCTTTCTCTTCATACGGTGGAAGGTGACAAAATAAAAACAAACCCCAGCACACACTTAGTTCGGGAGGGGGAGGAATTCACATAATAACGTGATTTATTCTTCAGTTCTTCGGATGATATGGTGCTTGTTGACGAGTTGAATTCATGTGTGATTATTTCCTATCGCCCTCCACGCCACAATAACAAGGTAATAAACGTCACGCTTTACGCGGAATTTGGAATGCACTTCGGTTCCGTACTGAGAAGTTGCCGTTGCAAGCACACCGTCGGCAGCGTATTAAACGGGGTTCCTCCTCCTCCCCCATCTTCTCGGCTTCCTACTTTTTCTGCTCATATTTTCTCCTCCTCATCCTCCTCGGTGTTGTTTTTCCCTTCTTCTTGCTCTTCATCTCCACCGTCTTCTCCTCCTTCTTCTTCTTCTTCTTTTCTTCAAGTGACATAATCCTAACGGAACGTCGGGAATTAAATACAAACAACTTCAGATGGTTTGTCATTCCAGGGCAATTATGTAATGACAAACGGTTTTCTAAAGATATTTCTTTACTGAGAATGCCTGTTTTTTGAGACGTGTCCGTTTTCATGTGGGCTGGCGGACGCTTAGGAAAGAGAAGAAGCCGATCCAAAAGGATGAAAACAGTACACGCTCCACTCCCCAAGCGGCCACAAGCGGCTACGCTGCGCCGCGCGACCCCGCGCTGCCATCGAAGGAGATTTACCTCCCGGACGCGTTGGTGGCGGCGGCGGCGGCGGTTCGCCTTGGCCGCGGCGGGAGTCGATCGCGGACCGCGGAGACACCGCGCGCGCCGTCATCGTCGCCGCCGCCGCCGCCGCCCACGCCCACGCTGCTGACCGGGCGCAGCGCACAGTGGTCTGGAAAGGACAGTCAAGCGAATACGACGCGACGCCCGCGCACTATGCGGCCGTTTTTCAAAGTGTCTGCTACTAAAAATGCACGACATACGCTATACATTTTAAGATCTAAATATAATACAAGTTATTAATTACTTTTTTTTTACTTTACGGACATGTCAAACGCGCGAATTCTAAACGGCCATCATTTTTTAAGGGGTGTGACGGTACAGTTGGCCTCAAAGGGTGTATTATTGTTCATTTTGTAAATTTACTGCGGGCACCTGTGCTTTGGATATTCAGTTCAAACTAGTTTCAGCTTTGACACATTGGTTTCGAATGTCTTTATTTATTCAAAGTCAAAATAAGATTTGGGAGAAGATTTAAATATTATTTACGGGATACCCGAAGTTACATAAAACTAATAAAAGTTGAGGATATCATAAAACTAAGAGGATTCATATAAACATTAGAGAATAATCACTTTTAGCCTGCAATAAGACATAGGAAATTCTGAAATTAACTATATATTTAGAATGTATAATTTTATTTTATTTTATAAAGTATATTGTATTTACGAATAATTTCGAGGTTTCTAGATTTATTAACTTTTTCAGTGATTCGTGAATCAACTTGGCTGCTGCCCCTAAATTTGAGAATAATCTGAAGAGTATGTAAAGTAAGTTTCTGTGAATTTGGAGTAAACAGATTGCAAAATTATGAAAATGTGAGTCCGAATTTGATAAACAATTGAGTATTGTTGAAAGGCGTTACGATACTAATATTGTAAACTTCATTCCCTTTGTAAACACTTCAATGGATTATACTTTTCGTTTCAATTTCACCATTCTTCCTGCGAAAAGTGTCGTACTGATGATGAGAGTCATTAATAGGAGGCCATGAATTATTTATAATGCTTGTTTCATTACGGTGTGTTTTGTTAACAGAAGGCTAAGGATTATTTCATCACTTGTATTGTAATAACTCTTATTAACAAATTAATCTCGGTTTCGTAAAGTTTGACTTTAGATAACCAAAATAGAAAAATAATAACTTTAACTCGTGCGAACGGATCTTTGTCACATACACACAACAAAATTGTAGATTCGGTATCCATCGTCCTCTCCTTCAGAAACATTTCGCACATACGAAGTTTCACCTTCTACTAGTGACCTGGGACAGCACAAATGCTTCCGACCAAAATCATACAAAATGGTTTTCAAAAAGTAACACGCATACGGACCAATGAAAACAAAATGACTCATATAACACAACAGTAAATTACATACGTTAACAAAAATTCTTCACAAATACTGAAATACATCGAATTGTATTTTCGCAGAACAGTTATATACGTACCCAACACATCAAAAATGTTGGCGTTCCATAACATAACTCCTGGAAAGCAAATATTTAAGGACGGACAAACTCTTCCTTGTAGTCTTTCCGTCGCATGACATCAGCTGTGCTGTAAGCTGTGACTAACTGATTATGAGAATCCAGTCGTTACGTGCAGTAAGAGTACAGGCGGAATATTACAATCAATTTTTTTGTTGCATTTTTCAGTGAATATCGAATCTATTTCATTGTTTAAGACCATGAATGTTTAAAGAAACCATAGACACGTCTCATATTTCTGGAGGCTGCACGGTTTTCTTTAAAGCTCTGCGCGCATTTGATAATAATTTTGATTGATTGATTGCTAAACGCGTCAATTGCTAAAGTCATTATTCACGAAGTGTAATGCGTGCATTCATCGCGGAAGACGGCGGTGATCTCCCCCCACTGGACCGTGAGTTACGGCGCCAACTTTCCTGCCGGCTAACGAGGTTTTCCCCAACCAGGTATCACCTCCCAGCGGGGCACAGCCCCAGCCGGGACAAGCTCAACGCTCCCGGCATATGTGGTAGTGTAATGCATGTAAGCGTACGTGTGTGTAAGTGAGGGTGAGGGTAAGGAAGAGGAAGAAAAGATGGTGGCCCGTTCGTCAGGTTACTGCTCCGTCATTCTCCTGGTATAGATCGGAGAAACCACGGAACATCACCGATCAGAGCAGCCGGGAGGTAGAATTCTCCTCCAGACAGCGGCTGAAATGGAACTAGCTAAGAAGCTAGTAACGAAAATCCTGCCAACGTCGGGACTCGAACCTAGGACCTCCCGGAGCTCACATTGGTAGGCACGCGTGGCGGTCCGTGCGAGGCCGGAGGGCGAGGCCCCGGCGCCAAAGCGTTCGTGCCACTGCGGAGGGCCGGGCCGGGCCGGGCATCGGCGGACGTAACGAACGAGGGTGGCCACTGTGTCCACAGTCACAGCGCGGGCGCCAGATAGCAGGAGCGGCACTGCGCGCGCCGAGGGCCGTGGGCGTCGAGGGGAATTGGGCGCCGCTCCTCGCGATTAATTGGACGTGTAATTGGTCGCGGGCGGCCTAAACAACTAGGGCGGCTGCGAGGGCGGCTGTTCTGTACGAGGGGTTGCCTTCCATATCTCTGTTTCACCTTGTGATTCTGGTGTGGACGACAATCGTACAAAAGCTTGTTCAATCATATAAATCAAATAAAGATCGAGAAAAGCAACCGTTATCTGTATTTTGTATTCAAATTCTAGTTGGAGAAGAGAAATAAACAAAGAGAGGAGGAAAAGGAGAAGACTAAAGAGAGGGGAATACGAAATAGTCGTAATCTTGTTGATTCCAAAAAGGAATCGGGTAGATTTGTTGCAGATTATCATTTTCATTCGTCTAAGTAACTATTGCATACCTGAAGTACAGCTTCGATAACATTTTGCAAGTCATTTTGTTAGGATTCGTTTTGTTTTTCATTGAGTTTGGTATTTTGCCATTGTTTCTTGGAAAAAAGGAAAATGAGTTGATTATTTCAGATAATTCTCTTTTATATGATTTAGCTATATAACACATCAAAAAAGAACGAGCTGGAATCAATGGTTCTAAAGGCAGAAACTTATTCAGTAACCAGGCAATACAGAACAAAATTAACAACGCAATAAGTTAAGACATGTCCGAAAACGTACTCGTAATTGGAAGCAATTTGTAAACTGAACTGTCTGCGAAACTACATTTCGCCAATACGAAAACCGACGGTATCGACCCTCTAAGACACCTGATATACATAATTTATTGCCAACGTGATCACGTAAATGGTACAGTAAGATATTATACTTCAATCACGTCATTTTATTAGCATTAGTGTAAGTTTATTAGCACTTTATATTCTCAATTAACACATAATTTCATCTACTAAAATAACATCAACACAGGAATATACACGACTCCCTTATTACAATCAGAATAAAAATAATAGTTGAGACATTGACGTAACCGCAATCAAAAGAAGCGTATCAAACGTTGCCAAAATAAAGTGTCAATTTTGAAGAATGGAAGTGCTTTAAAGATTAGAGCTAGAGTTACAAACGTTAGCAAAAGGTCATAATTTAAACAGTTAACATTTCTAGTATTTTCGGATTTTTATTTATAAGAAATTGGCAGAAATAAATGACCAATTCAATAAACAATATTAAACTAGTGTTATGAATTATATTAAGAAAAAATTATATAAAAATATAGAGCTTATAGTTCTTTATAAACTTATAAAAATATAATGTAATTTACTTGCATATAATTATTAATAATCCATAGTTATTGATGCTTTTATTGTAGTAATATTTCACACTACACATCTTGAAGGAGTCGTATCACATTTAGTCTTTCAGCTAACTTTGCAACACTTGAGACTAACGGTAGGAAACAATTTAGCGAAAAAATTGTTCCTCAAGGTATCTCCCTAAGCGAGAAACCATCACAGCCGGGACACGATCGAAGCCCCCGACTAGTTACCCGAGATGTGAAGTAGTGAATTGCATATGTGTTTGTGGGTGTGCGTAAAGGTGAGGTTAAAGATGGGGAAGGGAAGTTGGTCCGCGGTCCGTGGTCCGTTTGTTAAATCACTCGCCTGATACTGATTGGAAAAGCCACGAAAAACTAACTGGTCACTGGAATTCCCCTAAGGGCAGTGGCTGAAATCGACCTAGCTAAGTAGCTAGTATACAAAATCCGCCACCGTCGGGAATCAATCCGCAGCAACGGCAATGCATCAATCCGCAGCAACGGCAATGCATCAATCCGCAGCAACGGCACTGCATCAATCCGCAGCAACGGCAATGCATCAATCCGCAGCAACGGCAATGCATCAATCCGCAGCAACGGCAATGCATCAATCCGCAGCAACGGCACTGCATCAATCCGCAGCAACGGCAATGCATCAATCCGCAGCAACGGCAATGCATCAATCCGCAGCAACGGCACTGCATCAATCCGCAGCAACGGCACTGCATCAATCCGCAGCAACGGCACTGCATCAATCCGCAGCAACGGCACTGCATCAATCCGCAGCAACGGCAATGCATCAATCCGCAGCAACGGCAATGCATCAATCCGCAGCAACGGCACTGCATCAATCCGCAGCAACGGCACTGCATCAATCCGCAGCAACGGCAATGCATCAATCCGCAGCAACGGCACTGCATCAATCCGCAGCAACGGCAATGCATCAATCCGCAGCAACGGCAATGCATCAATCCGCAGCAACGGCAATGCATCAATCCGCAGCAACGGCAATGCATCAATCCGCAGCAAAGGCAATGCATCAATCCGCAGCAACGGCAATGCATCAATCCGCAGCAACGGCAATGCTTCCACTGATTCATCACAGCCGGTACCACTGCAAAAGATTTTTGTACTTCCTACTACAATCATATCTCATTCGTATGTAACATACGCAGGGTACACGTACTCCATCCACAAACGTAATTGGACGTTGCATGTAAAGCTGACCACAAATACGGGAAAATGACTTAAGCCTCCATCCATCCATCAATGCCTCTCTAATTACCTTTACACGTCGACAACAGCTTATGATGAGAAATCTAAATTAGCAGTACGAATGTTCGACAATTATCGGAACATCAATGACGAACGTTGTTCCGTGACTTACACCAGTCAATTCTCGTCATTCTCAAACTAGGCAGTTCCGAGACAGTAGTCATTACGAGGTGAAAGGTCATTGAAGAAAAACAACGGGTTAATGCCTTTTATGAAGGACCCAGAACTTTTATGGCCAGTTGTTCTGAAGAAGGCTGACAATAATGTTTTATGACTGTCTCATTTAAGGATTTGCTACTCATAGTTATAAAACGCACCCTATTTTAGAGATAATTGAAATCGACGAAAGTAAAAGAATAAACAGTGAATCTTTCTAAGAATGTAAATTGTATAACAACTGTATTAAATCCTATTCTAACAATATAAATTTATAAATTGGAGTGAAAACAAATATATGAAAAAAATATTAAACCTTGAAATGACCAAACCAACACACATTGAATGTCATTTGGTTCAAAAATTTCACTGAAAATCGATCCTTACAAAACAAACATACATTTTCAAAACATTCCTATTTCTACAATAACACTGGTCGAATTATTTCAAAACGTTACGTGACGAAGACTTGTTTATTCTACATTACGAAAGGGAAAGTGCACGCAAAGGAGTTAAAAACTGACAGTTAGCGGGTCAATACTGAGCCCCAGGCTTGCATGGAACATGATGGCTTGCGGAGGTGCTTGTGAGAAGATAATTGTCAAATGACAATGCCGCTTTCTGAGCTGTCGTAACTTTTTGATGTTTGCGTGCCTATCATCGTCACCCTCGCCTATATAATCGTAGTTCCTGATCGAAGCTGTCACATCCGCTGAAACACTCGACGTATTGATTCATTTTTCCCCTTTCCGGAAACTTTCGTCAAGGTCATTCACTAATACTCATTTTTCATTTAGTTCAAAGTCCATTGTATTGTGCCATCCTATAACATAGATTGGATTATATTATCTATCAAAGATTACATTTATCATTGATATATCCTGATATATAGAGGTGTCTTGAAGCTCCTGTTACACAAATGTACTACAGATACTATGCTGAATTTCATTAAAAAACGGCAGATATAGTAATTCCGGGGAGAGGGGGTTGTCTTCGAGAAAAATGAGTTTATAGGTTACTTTCTGGCGTGAATTTCAAAACGGTTACCGTGACACCGGTGCGGCGTTTGCAAACGGGGTTGGACGTTGCGACTTCTGCGTTTACGGTGAAACTATCGAGTGAATAAAACATGGCTTTGACACATACTTTAAGATTATCAAGTGTTTGATGTATTCAATTCATTTAATAGTCTTTATAGACTTAAATAGAGTTTTGTTATAAATTATAACCACAGAATGCAGTGGTTTAACACTGGAAGCCGAATACAAACCAATCCTTATGGAAATTAACAAAATTCTTGGAATGCTCGAATTAGTATTGCATGTCTTCTATATGAACTAATGACTTCTGGTTTAGAGAGCCACACAAGATAAATGAATGTTCATTCATTAAAATATTCAGTTCATTGATTATCTCTAGCCGCGTAATTCGAACTCATGCATCCGAGAGTTTAATTTTGCGCCCTCATGAAGGTAACTTCGTACCCAAACTAGAATATTTTGGGAAACAGTGGCTATTCAATGAGCTTCCTTAAAATAAAATAGCAAAGCATTATTGCTTAAGGATAGTGCTGTGGATTGATATAATGCAATTTCTGCTTCCGCTAGGATTGTATTTTAATGGAGGATGATTTTGCAAAACACGGTACACGATGCTCTATGAAACATGCACGTTGCGACTATGGCCTCGAGTACCTACCTCAAACAGAATTCTCGCAGATTAATGTGAATTTTGGCCTTCATTTTGTCTGTTCCGTAGGCGAGGTACAGGGCATGCCACTCTCCCGAATCCTTGAGATAAGTCGTGAAATCATTTCTGGGCAAACTTGATGGCGGTTCAGAACAATTTACGTTTTTTCTGGATATTTATCTTGTGTTGCAGGGAGCAACTACGAGTATTAAATGCGTATCATTGATTTTCATTTGAATAATGTATGGGGTGATAGGTTCAATTGTCGGCGCCACGATACGAGTACAAGCATTGATGCGAGCGAACGACTAACTAATGTGTACGTCGTTTTTTTTTAAATCGCTTTTTTCAACTCCATATTAGTACACTATTCCATTATTCATCGTATGGATTATGGTTATTGGTTAATTAGGTTACCGCGTAGGATTCACTGACTGATCACTAGAGGGAGGATTTTCATAAAATGTACTTTTTTCTATTTCTTTAAAAACAATGACGTTTAGTATAGAAATTAATATTATGTTAAGAGAAAACGAATGACCAATTTTTATACTTTTTTTTTGCATTTCCGTCGATTTCGACAAATGAGTATTTTTTACCTTTTTACGTCATTTTTAACATATTTTTTCGCTGATTTCATCGATTGCAATATAATTTTATGGGCACTTGCTTTAA
This sequence comes from Gryllus longicercus, assembly GCA_038098605.1. NCBI lineage: Eukaryota > Metazoa > Arthropoda > Insecta > Orthoptera > Gryllidae > Gryllus > Gryllus longicercus. The sequence goes on along the minus strand of JAZDUA010000777.1, from coordinate 13,872 downwards.
ACAATATTTACGAGATGCAACAAATGTTCGCCACAGAATTCCTGAGTAGCCATTTCGATTTCTTCGCTCGTAAATTGAAAGTCAGCCCTTGGGAGTACTATGTAATCTAAGGTTCCTGTGCCTTTCGGCGTCATTATCAGTTCGGCCCATTTCGTGATAAATAAAGGCAGAGATTTTCCCTCATTATTAAAAGCATTCCTTAAAAAATACATACTACGCGGCAATGGAAAGCCAATACTTTCGATATTACCGATACTTTCGTAAAACCATAACACATATCGTAGAGGCGATTAGTTTCGTACATACATTATCTAAGGTAACATCACCGATCGTCATGTATCCCCAGCACAATCGACACCAGCCCACTAGTAAAGAAGGCATTCAAATCGTGGCCCACAGTAATACAATACATTTCAAATCTTAGTGATTGCTGTTCCCCAGTCAGGTCCATCATCATTGCCATCAACCTATTTGACGATTTCAGGGTCATTCTATTTCACCACCAAGTGCATCGCAGTAAGCGCGCTGACACATTCGCGGGCGGCTCTTGACGTTCAAGGCTAGTCCGTGGGCAAACCCCTTAACGAGCCAGACTCGCGAAGATTGTGAATATGTAGCCCCTGTCATTGTTTTCATAAGGAGCACAATCCAACTGCGCGGCGACAGATTTACATGTCAGATTTCCATGCCCCTTGGCATGCCGATTGTCATGCCCATTGCCATACCCAATGCCATGGCAATTGACATACCCAGCGCCATGCCCAGTGTCTTGCCTTGTACTATGCACAGTACCATGCACAGTACCATGTTCAGTACCATGTTCAGTACCATGTTCAGTACCATGTTCAGTACCATGTTCAGAACATGTTCAGTACCATGTTCAGAACATGTTCAGTACCACGTTCAGAACCATGTTCAGAACCGTGTTCAGTACCGTGTTCAGAACCATGTTCAGTACCGTGTTCAATGCCGTGTTCAGTGCCATGCCTAGTGGCATGCCCACGCCCAGTGCCAACCACATGCCCAGTGCCATGCTCATATCCAGTGACATGCCCATTCTCAGACCCAAGCCAAGACCCAAACCCAGACACATGCCCAGCCCCATGACCAGCCCCAAGCTCTGACTTAATCTCAACATGAGCTCCATCCTCAGTCTGAGCCTCACATTCAGCCTCGCAATCAGTCCCATGCACATTCGCCGTTGGTACCAGCGCTCTCCCAGGTTCAGCAACCGCGACAGGGCCTCGCAGCGACTGCCACCCCCGACGCCAGCGACACCGCCGCGCCGCGTCGACACGCCGCCGCCCCCGCCCCCGCCCCTGCCGCCGCCGCCGCCTGAGGCGCGTGGCACGGCCGGCGGTCCGTCGCTCGGTCGATGGGCCTTCGGTATTTTTAGCCTCCGCCGATAAGGCGACCGCCCGCGCCATGCGGTCATACGCGCAGGGCTGCAAACCTTGCGATCCCTCGCTCCGCTCCGCCAACATTCCATAAGCGAGTACCTAGGTTCTTTTAAATCCCAACGACGAAACATCAACTGCCCGTGCAACTTCGGTGTACAATCACGTACTTATGCGATCGTTAATGGTAGATCATTCCCACATTGCCATCAGCGTAGCCCTGTCACAATGTGTACTCAAGAACTGAACGCGGGAAAAAATTCCACACATAAAATGTTAGTTAAAAATGTTCATGGTGCCATTTCTTGGACAGGAGAGAGACTTGCGTTTATCCTGCATCAAAGAGCAGTATATGATTAAAACGCCTCGCGTGTAATGTGTAACAAATTGGTAATCGAGATTCGATTCACATGAAGAGCAGATCAATAATACCATATTGGCATAGCCAAAGAAACTGCACTCTGGAGACACCATACATCTAGACATAGTTCTCTATCATGATCTTCTAAATACATTTTCATGCAGTGGAAATTAGCCTCACGTGTCATATTGACATTTTATCGTTGATAAGAGAGCGTGTCAGTCGCTCTCCAGAATGCTCAAACGAAAAACTTAACTACACTTTACTGTTAAAATTTGAATTTATTGTTTTATACGGTGAAATTATCGTTATCTTACGAGAATGAACGATTAACAGATCTCTCTGCATCAGACGCGTTGAGATGGAAAGATTTCAATGGTATTGTTTTAGTATGAGAACGGGGATATGAGAGTGGCTACAATCAACCAATCTTGTTCATGCCAGGGACTCAGGGAAAGTGGGTTATGAACAGACGGCACACCGGCTCTAGTGGAACGTCGACTACTATTGTAACCAGAATTGTTAAATTTCTCGCATCAGATGGTGTCAGGGGAAGTTCAGGGCAGACTGTTTCCTGATCTCTACATACCTGAAATATCGAGTCTTCAAGCGACACTAATCTCAGCCCTTCACTCATCATTCACGTGTTATGACGCGCGTAGATTAACTGCTACAGCGCCGGTTGAGCACAGCGTACTCATGACCATAGCGAGCGAAACATCCCCAGCGTGGAGCACCGAAGCACGCCGTTCTCCTGAGCGACCGCGTGGGGAATGCCGTCGACTCTCGCCACTCGCCCCTCTGTCCCTCTAGCCCCAGCCTCTCCTCTGCCCCGCTTCACCGCCGCCCATCCCTCTCGCCGCACAGGCCGTTCGCTCAGCTGCTCCCTGGCCGAAGCTCGGCTTCACGGGCGCTGCCGCTCCCACCCGCACCGCCACCCCGCAGCCTAGCCCCTGCCTTCACTGCGTCCGCCTCGCTCTGGCCCCGCCCCTTTCGCCGCTTCCGCATCCCCTGCACCCACCACAACCGCCTGTCCACTCAGCCCTCTTGTGTCGACGGCCAGCCTACAACCACCTACGTTCCCAAAGTCAACCGGGAGACAAAAAAACCCTCAGTTCCCACAGTCTCCGTAGTCACTTCTAACTCCACAGTCATCTCTAACCCCAGTCACGTCTCGCTCCCAACATGCCTTGTCTCCAGAATCACCAGTGCCCTCAGGCATCTCTGTCATCTCAGTTATCACAGTCACATATGCCCCCAAAGTCACCTCTATCCCAGTCACCCTGTCCTCACAGTCACTTGCCCCCACAATCGCCTATAACCTCAGTCACATCTAAACCCACAGCTACGTTGTCCCAACAGTCACCTGTGCCCTGCAGCCACATCGACCCCACCTTGTCCCAAAGTCACCACTTGCCCCTGCAGGCACATTATCTTCACAACCATCTTGTCCCCACAGTCTCCTTGTCCCCACATCTACCATTGTCCCGAGAGCCACTTGTGCCCCGCAGTCACATCTATCCTCGAAGCCACCTTGTCCCTACAACCACATTGTCCCCACAGTTACCTGTGCCACACAGTCGCATCTGTCCCCACAGCCACCTTGTCCCTGTCCCATCAGTCACCTTCACCCCTGCCCCCACAGTCACATCTGTCACCACAGTCACATCTGTCACCACAGTCACATCTGTCCCCACACTCACATCTGTCCCCACAATCACATCTGTCCCCACAATCACTTATGTCCCAATGGCAATCTCTCTTCCTCAAAGCCACTTGTGTCCCCACGACCACCCATGTCCCCAAATTCATCACATCTACGACTACTCCTGTTTCCATAACCACTTCCCTCCCTCACCGCCTCATTCCACAGCCAGCTGTCCCCGCATCCACCTCCGCTCCCACTACCTACCCCCTCCTCCTCGCGCCCCTCCCCCTCCCCCGCGGCGGGCGCACGCGCCACGCGACGCAGCGGCCGGGGGGAGGGGTGGAGGGGCGCAACTGCGGCTTATCAGGCGAGATCGCGCCACGATCTCGCTTTTATTTTTGTGGCCTGTGGGCGCGCGGGGGCGCACGCCACGCTCTATTTTTTGCCTCGCCGCAGTCGGCCGGCGCCGCGTCCGGGGGAGACTTTTGCTTTCGGCGTGCGAGATCGCCCCGTGCGTCGCCCGCGTCGCGAGCTGCGATGAGCGATGCTCGAGATAGACGAGTCGTAAACAAGAGGGCGGTTGCGTGCGGAGTGATGCTGCCGGAGGGGGTAGGGGTGGGGGTGGGGGGAGGGCGACTGGTTATGGAGAATGCCGTTCTCTGATGACCCACTGAAACGGCCGCGCTCTTGTTACGGGGTAATCGATCACCACTTACGAGATTCTTCGCAATCGACTTCGACGATGTTGGAATTGTGATGACCATCGCTGGCATTTACAATGAAATAATTATATGAGTCGTCATTGCCTACAATATTTTTTATTACAATAGTTTTCTGTTGTATGGTAGTCATTTTTGTGGCTTCCATACAACAGAAAACTGATGATGATGGCTAAGCCATCGAAAGCTGCTATAATAAACAATACTGTATGCAATGACGACCCATATAATTATTTCTTTAACAATGTTTTTCATATTTGTCTTCCAGGGTTAATGGTAGTGACCCTTACAATTTCAAATATGCGAATAATTTATGCTAAAATACATTCTTTGAAGACAATAGTTTAGTTGGAAGCCATCGCTGTTTTTAATTTTAGATTTAGGAATAGAATATTGGATTGGTTCTACATACTCAAAACATTATGCGGCATTGTGAAGTAAATTTCTGTTTTCATACAAAATCATATTTAAGATAAAAATTTAATTATATGCTCACGTAAGTGTGATGTTTTAATAGTTATTAACGAAACGTTCGATATGCATATCGTAATGAAACGAGAATTCCTTTTGCAACACGCGTAAGCCGAGTGATGCAAAAACCAAACGAGTTTAATTATGATGTTATAGTAAACGTGCATCATTAAATACTTTATATACGACGGGCACAGAGTATTTTGTTATTTAATTTTATAATATATTAATCAACAACTAGACACTGAATGGGTTAATTTAGAACAGTAACGACTTTTGTTTGTTTCATTGATTTGGCGATAGCATGAAGCATTGTAAAAATGTTAGGTCAACATCATTATTAATTTTTTTAAATTTATTTATATAAGCTCTATAAAATAGCTTAGGTTATTGTCTCCCTAACTTTCTCTTCCTCTCCACCTCTCTTTCTTCATCTGTTTCTCTCCATTTGTCCCTCTCTCCTCCTCTTTCTCCTCACCTCCCCCTATCTCCCACTCTTTCACCTTATCTCTCCCTGTCTTTCTCCCCATCTCTCCCTCCCTTACTCCTGGCATCTCCTTCCCTTTCTTCCTCTTTATACCGTACTCTCTCTTACGCCCTCTTTCTACCTTTCTGTAAAATGGTTTGTTTCAAATCTTGCAGAGATGTTAAGAGTTAATAATTAAAATAAATATATGCAGTTATAATTAAAATAACTTTAATTTTTCTTTTACACCTGGCTAAAAAGGTTTGTCCTTCCCTTTCTTTCTCTTACCGAATTCTCCCTTACACCCTCTTTCCACCGCACTAGATTACTTGTTGAGTTGATTTATTGATTATCTTTATATTCTTTAATATACGTAAAATAATATATACGATACTAACATCCCAACGTTATTTTATTCGTATATTCTTAGCTTACACAAATCAACAACATTCAATTGTTTGTTAATGAAAATTATTACTAACATTACTTCCTCTTATACTTTCCCGTACTCTCTCTTTTTCATTCATTTTCTTACCACAGTTCATTTCCGCACTCTTTCTTACTTCCACCCATTCATTGCCTTTCTCCATTTTATACCATAATTCGATTCTGCCTTTCTCTCCCGCATAGTATCTCCTGCTCTGTATTTCAATGTACACGTGTCTCCTTCTTTTTAATTAAACTAAAACTTGAGCAATAAAATTTGTATAATGTAATTTGTTCTTGACCACGTGGTGCAATATATGCTACTAGAGACAATAGATTCGTAGTAAAAGATAAACGAGGCAATCTATTCTTTCCTTGCACAATATTCTAGTAACCGAATTACCATTAAATGTGTCTCTACAGTTTATACTACAAGTGCGTCGCACAGTCTGACATAAATTAGATTCCAGAGATTAGGAAAGTCGCTAGAGATAAGTTACCAGATTATCACATTGCATCTGGACACCTGGCCGACTCGCAACACACACAGTCACCGCAGGTGACATTGCCTAGGACACTTTATAGCCCGTTTACTCACCGACAGTCGCCGTTATGCGCACTACGAATCGTCGCTACTTTACTTTTCCTTTGCAACGGGATTACGTTCAATATGCTCCTCACTCGATGCCCTGACGAAGCCGCCTCTGCGCACAACGCAATGCGAACAAGGCGTCTCGCTCGATTCGCTGACACCGCGCCGCCTCCGCGGTGTGTGGGTTGCACAAGAGCGTCGGCGCAGGAACACAAGCGCCTTCCACTTCGAGAACGTGGCAGAGCCTCGGCGTAAAGTTACGCGCAGAATTTTCCCATAGCAATAACCTTTGCTCTCTAGTGACAGTTAAGAACATTCTGACGCTGTTTGGAGGAGAATTATAGATGCCGGCTGCTCCGATCTCTTGTTTTCCGTGGGTTCTCCGATCCTCACTAGGCGAATGCCGGAGCAGTACCCAAACAAATGGGTATGTTCCGTGCGCGATCTTTCCTTCCTCTTCTTTGTCCCGTCCTCACCCCATACGCACACACATGCACTATACTACCACACATGCCGGTAGACAAGTCGGGAGCTTAGAGATTGTCCTGGCTGGGACTGGGCCTTGCTGATGGGAGATACCTGATTAGGGAAAACCCGTTAGCCAACAGTAGGTCGGCGCCGGATCTCACCATCTAACGAGAGAAGATCGCCGGCACCTCCCGCAATAAAAATATGCACTACATTTACGGGACTAACGTCCTTGGCAGTTCACGTGCCCGAAATCACTAATAAAACAATCAAACAAGTTAGAAAGAGCGTTATCTCATGAGTTAACATATCAAATACACATGTTTTAAAATAACATTCCCCACGCTCCAACTAAACTTTCTTGTAAAAAAGTGAGTAATAAATATTACATTTAAATCATCATTTTCCCACGCCACGACCGGCAACATATGTGGTAATTTTGCCACTAACTCCACGTCTCGGTTGAATTCAAACACTGTCTGCAGGAACATTATGTCGCCCGATTTCTATGGTCTCTCCAACCAATAACACGCGAATGCCCGACTAAGTTCTACATTAATCCAGCGGGCGAATAAGCAGACCACGGGCCGAGCGCGATATTTCCTTCCTCCTCTTTCTCCCCTCCTTTCCTGTCTCTCTCTCTCTCTCTCTCTCTCTCTCTCTCTCTCTCTCTCTCTCTCTCTCTAAATTTTTCACTCATATACGCACTATCAGATACGTCGAACCAAGGCAAAGCGTAGAACTTACTGTGGTTGAGGCGATACCCATCATGATATCTGAAAAAGCGACGACAGCATATCGACGTGTAGTTCCTTGCCGGATATCACTTTCCAGTGGTGAAGAAACACAGTCATTTCCAGTGTTATAACATACACTGCACTTACGTGACTCGACCTAAATAGTTGTCCGCAACGAAATCAATTCCAACTCGTTTAGTCGTCATGCCCATCTCACCATTAACTAAAGCCCTCCCGAATGTTGGTTGAGTCTCAAAGCTCTTCTTTGCGGTTTTGTGAAGCCATCAACGCGCAGCCCGTTTTTCTTCGATCTTATCTCCTGTTACTTTTCATCTCTCCGAACATTGAATCTTTCCCCAATCGGGTCTCATTATCTGGCCAAAGTATTTCATGTTTCCTCGTACAATCTGTCTTTCGAAGAGGTACGAGTGCAAAGCAATCTAACAATTCGCAAAGCAATTTAATGAGCACTAATTTGTATCGCATTTGCTTACAGGGTATTTTTAATGTTCGTCTCCATCACCATACGTCAAACACCGCAATATCTTGAGTGATTTTGACGGGGATGTTTGAAACCCCGACGATGTCGATTTTAGACACTAGCTAGATAACTAGGTCGAATTCAACAGCTTCCTGGAGGGAAATTCTTGCTACCGGCTGATTTGATAAGTAGTTTTATATGATTTTTCTATCAATATCAGGCGAACACCGGAGCTGTAGTGGAAAAGTTACAAATAGATGATGGGAAGGATGTCGAAGATAAATATTTAAGATACTGGGCACTAGAATTATTTTCCGGAAATTCGCCAATTGCTTCATTGCTAGTGATTCCAGATACGTCAACTGCTAAGGTCATTAGTGCCGTAAGTGTAGTGCATGTTTTCCCTTTGGTCGGAAGGTTACTCCGCCGAATGGCGAGATACGGCACCAACCTACCGTCGGCTGGCGGGGTTAGCCCCAAGCAGGTATCTCCCACTAGGGGAGTACTGCCCCTGCAGTGACGAGCTCTAAGCTTCCGACCGGTCGCCCGGAATGTATGGAAGAATGTAAGTGTAAGTGTTTGTAAGGGGTTAGGATAGGACAAGAAATGGGAAGGAATGATCGGGGACGCGGACCATACCCTGCTCTAGCATTCGCCTGACGTTGATCGCAGAAACTACAGTAAACTACGAATGAGAACAACCAGCCGATATAACTCTCCTCCAGACTCCTCGGAACTCGAACCCCAGGACCTCCCAGTCAGAGCCACTGCAGTTACATGTGTTGATTCCCTCCGCCATCTCTCCCGGGGAATTCGCCAAGAAGCGAGCACAGCTTAAGCCACAGTACTTTAAGGCTGCTATCGCGCGGACGCACCCCACGCAAGCGACGAGTCGCCGTAAAACACAGCTCCCTCGCCTATCGCAATAAATAGGCGCGAGGCGTAGATCTCTGGGCCGAGCGTCGCACGCCGCCTCCGCATAACGAGGCGTTGCACAAGACAGCTGCCGCGCGGCGAGTCGCGTCTCCGGGCCGCCAGGCGAGCGTGCGGCTGCTGCCGTGTCGTGTGAGCGATTGGGAGGGGGGAGGGGAGAGGGGGGGAAGGTCGGGGGCCGGCGGCTCCGCCCGCGGGCGCTCCCACGCGTTGTGGGGCGCCCCGCCCAACGCCATGCCACGCCACACCCCACGTGGCACACCGCTGCTTCTAGAAACACCCGACTCCGTAGAGGCGCGTTCTGTGTCTACGAGGTGAAAATTGTGCGACTGCCGTCGTCTTGTTGTACTTACTGGACTTCCACGGTTCCATCACGTGTTCCTACCGGCAGTGATAGCTCAGAGGCAACGTATTTCCTCTGCAGTGCATTTGACGTGGAGGTTCGACCTTTCTAATTCCAAGAGTGGTGGACATTCGACACCAGCTACACAGTTGGGTCGAGTTCAACGATGAAACCTAGCGGCTGGCTGTTCTGATCGGCGGTTTTCCATGGTTTCTCGGATCAATACCAGGCGAATGCCATAGAAATTCCTGACGAACGGTCCTCGGACCGCGCGCGATATTTCCTTCCCCATCCGTCTTCCCTTCTTTCCCCTTACGTATAGAAACACTTCCATGCAATACGCTTCATTCAAAGTTGGAAAGATTTGGTTGAGCCATTTCCGAGATTATCAAGATATTTTATTTTGGGGGAATTTAATATGACGCCGCTGAGAAATTTTTAAAAGTTTCTGAAAAATCACATTAAATATCTGCGGTAACCCTCTGGAAATATCTGAGGTTCAAAATGAAATCGAAATTAAGAAAATTGCTAAAGATCATATTAATGATCAAACCTCAGTTATTAATGGGCGAGATTTTATTCTCAATATAATATGGAAATCTCTGAAATGAAGAAAATTGCTAAAGTTCAATTAATTATCAAATCTTCGATATTAAAAACTAGAGATTTCTTTCTCAATACGATTTATCAATTTTAGAAATTTGAATAATACTACACCCTTTAAAAAACCAGTAGTTGTTGAGTAATAGTACTGGTAATTCGCGCATTCCCATTAGTTAATTTGTTTGATTTGATTGTTAGATATTAATGGCACATTACACGAACTGGAGACCATCAATCTATAGATAATAAGGAATGTGCGGGTTTATTTGATAAGAACAACTCACGCCTAACGTTTAGGGTGTGTAAAAGATGAAGGTATATTTCAAAAAAGAATGTCTCGTAAAAGATCTCGAAATTTAAAAAAAAAATTGAATGGTTTCCACCTCTCACAAATATTTAACTACTGGTTGGAAAGGGCTACGAAAGAGAAAAATCATATTAAGAAAATTTATTTTGAGGTCGCCTGAAACCAGCCTCGTACGGATTATGAGTTTGTCTCAGAATAAAAAATACCAAAAAAACTCAAAACCGAAATATTTCTTTTGAACAATTTTTTTCCTGGAGTTTGTCAATGATCCATAATTTCAAATGTTTACTTATTAACAGGCAATCTATATTTCATACATAACATTCTCTATGCATTTATTTCGCTCACCTTGGTAATCATTTCATTTAGATGTGACTATTTTCTTTTATAAATTTCTATAATGACAATCTCCCAAATGGGATTATCAAAATCTTGTCTCATAACCCATTATTCATTTGTTACGAATGTACAGAACCCACTGTTCCCTTAACAGCATATGCACACGTAAATGCCCGCGATCGTTTGTAATGCCCATTAATTCAGCTCTTTAGCCACTCAGCAACACTCGCTGTTCGTCGGTATCTGTCTACTGAGGTAATTTAAATTATAAAACTCTACGTTCTAACACAAGCAAATGCATTGTACAAGAAATAATATATGCAGAATCAAATAGCAATGTTACTTTCCCCACTTTTGCAGATATCTTGTTCCTTACTATAGAACTATCGATGAATTTGCTGAAGCACCTTCCCCATGGGTTCCCAACTTCCAATATTCTGAAGTCGCTACAAAGTGGGTTTTAAAACCAAAATTGCAAAAAACAGTGCTCCCTTAATTCTCTCTTACTACGAGTCCATACAACTCGTACAAATTTATATCCTAAAATCGAAACATTATTTCGTAATCCATCAAAATATGTTTACACAATATTTAATGAACTGCTACTTATGATGTATAAAATACTAATAATGTTTGAAATACTGTGATTTAGAAGGCCAAGAAGCGCATAATATGACTGACCGTAGAGTGTCTGGTTACGGCCAGAAACAAACTGCCTTCCAAGAATTGAGCTGTGTTAAATATTTTTAATATTTTTACTGCCAAGACGCGATCGCCGTGATTTGTACTTCACTTAAAAATGCGCATTTCTTTTATTTTAACATTCGCCACTTATGCAAATAAAACGCACTAGGGGAGAGGCTGCGATGCAATACCAAAAATCGCCGCCAAAATAACCGCCTTGTCCGCGGACCTATCAATCAGTAAAACCCACCGCCCCGCCCCCCCCCTTCCAAGACAGACAACGAGCCCCGAGAGCCATCATCATCGGGCGGTGGATGCCCGGCGATCGCTCACCGTCCCCAAGGCCACGACCCTCCCCCGGGGGCCTGGTGCCGCTGCGCAGCCCACCTGTCCTCCGCGCGCCCCGCCGCCCCGCACAGCGCCCTCTTGCGGCCAAAATTACGCCCTCCACGCTAGTGTTGGGCTTTGCATTCGCTCGTTGCCACGATTGTGTACCTGGCTCAATAATATTTTAAGTAGTGCATCACGTAAAGACATTTAACAATAATAATAACAAAAAGAATAGTAATAATAATAGTTCAGGTATCATTATTGTTATTATTGTTATTGTTGTTATTATTGTTATTATTGTTATTATTGTTATTATTGTTATTATTGTTATTATTGTTATTATTGTTATTATTGTTATTATTGTTATTATTGCTATTATTGCTATTATTTTTATTATTATTATTGGCGTATAGGCCATTACTGACCACGCTACACGATTAACGTGTGTAATTCTGCCAGGATCAGCTTTTCAGCTGTATCCTTGGATTACGACAAGGTTGTTACGCCTTGAAGTGTGATTAATGGATTAGGAGGTGATAGGATATTGGTGAAAGGTGATCGTGGACTTTTTTGAACCATCCCAGCATTCGCCTTATGACCGAGGGAAACCACGAAAACCCCGGTCAGGATGGCCGACCCGGGAATCGAACCCGGACCTCCCGATTACGAAGTCAGCGCGCTACGCACGGAGCCACTTCGCTCGGTTATTATTGTTATTATTATTATTATTATTATTATTATTATTATTATTATTATTATTATTATTGTTATTGGGGCTCGTGGCTAGCTCATGGTGGGCGTGCTCGCTTTCTACTACCCTGCCCGGGTTCGATTCCCGATCGCCAGATCAGTGTGCGTTTTCCTTGCAATATCCCAGTGTATATTGTGTTACGATGAGAAAATTCACTTCACAGGTTGAGAAAACCGGAATACGGCGTGGAAATGTTTACTTGCTAACCACATGTACCCTCTTGACCCATGGCCGCGAGGCAGGGACGTCGCCGGTAGGCCTGACGCACCAAGTACATACATACAGACAAACATATATACTGGTGTTGGTAGTAGGACGTGAGCGGTATGTACTTCTTGCATTGCTTTTGTGGTACGTCTTCAATTCAAAAATCCGCGCACGGGATTTTGCGCCTGATGGAACCAGCGCTCTGAGGATTCATTACTATTAATATTAATGTTTTTCAAAACCGCAGAGCATAGAGTTGACCAAGATCGACTGGAAAGTACTCATTTTGGAAAAAACTCTTGCGAATAGTTTAGGCGCTAGTGTAGTTTAAAAATAGACAAACGGGCAGATAGACAGAGACGATAGGATGAACACACGGACGTCCAGCCGTCTTTTTTTTCTTTTTTCTTTTTTTTTCTTTTCTTTTTGTTTGTTTTTGTATCAGTGGACGTCAAAACGTCAATTTTTGTTGAAATCTCGAAATCGAGTTTCCCCAGCATTACATAACTTTCTCTATACTACGTACAGAAAATTACGTACTTACACGAGAAAGTTAAAAATATTTTGTTCCTGTCTGAGTAATACATGAAAATACTTATACTAATTTTGCACACAAAAAAATAAAAATCACATAAATATTCACCACAAATAAAATGCACACATTACTAAACAACCTAAGCATGGGATTCCAATAAAATGTTATGAGCTTCGCTTTCTTCAGTACAATATTCAAGCCTTTTCTTTATTTACGAATCTGAGCTGAATTTATGTATTGATGCAACCAATCTCATGCTTGAGAGTTATGTTTACCTTATCAGCAGATACACATTCATGAATCAAATTATTGTAATACACTCACAATATTTAAACTCAATACACTATAGAATACCCATAGTATTTGAAATCAATTAACCAGTTTCTACTATTTACAATCATAGAACAACTAAAATTTCGAAATATCTTTCTCTCTTCTTTTTCTCATTTTCACAATTTTTTAAGAAGTCTTGGTGGCCCCTCCGTCCAGCGATTTCATGCCGTTACTTAGACACGCGCCTGCGAAACGACCTTGTGCGACCTTTCGCCTCCACTTGGGCTATTCTTTGCGTTCCCTAACGCAGTATCTTATTTTATAACATGTTACAATTTTTAACGTTAAATAACTTGGTAAACGTTAAAGTATTTAGTGCTCCTGCCACAGTGAATTACAGGAGAACGAGTTGGCTGTACGAGTTCCTCCCACATGGTTACGCTGTGGATATGCAACATGTAACTGTCAAGAGAAATGGATTTTCTTACCTTCATTAGAGTCTTGATACGGCGGCTTGCTATTCCTTTTATTGTTGTCATCTCGTTAACTTCCACGATGGTGCAGCCTCGCCTCAGTCACAATGTGCTTCTCATCTCCTCTTCTATTTTCGATGTTATAAGCTGAAAATATTTATACGCATAATTTACTATACTAATAGTAATCATAAGATACATTTGCAATTATAAAATTCGGCCGTAATCCTACGATTCATTTTTGATTGAAGGGCTCATTACAACAACGAACAATCCCACATTGACATTGTTATCTGATTTTGAGGGTTTTACTCTTCAATAATATAAC